>JAOTON010000912.1:0-442500 GCA_034440635.1 Lepas anatifera
TTGATGTTTCGTTGGTGACTCTCATACATTTTTTTCTACCTCTGCACGAAGTGAATCTGGCAACGTGCGCTCTCTGCACTTACCCACACACTCTCCCTCGTTCTCCACGTAGTCCCCGGGACGCACGCAGATGCCTGTCTCATCGCCGCCCAGGGACCTGTCGCGGTTGCAGGTGGCGCCACTAGTGCGCCGCGAACACTCCAGATCGATCCGACAGATGTCGCCCACGGCGGCTGCAACAAGCAGCAGGCGTGAGACCGGGTCTTTTTCCGGCAGCTCCAGCGCATTTTCTGCCAATTCTTATTTGAGGCTGAAGAAGGAGAAGGGCACACTGAGGGATTAAATGGGCACATTTCAGAAGATCAGTTCGCAGTCGCGGATCTAGGACTTTGTATCGAGGCGGGAGGGCTAGAGCCATGGCCTCGGAACAACCTCCGGCTATACATTTACTGTAGGCACTCTGACATTTCGCGGGGGGATGTGGATGGCACTCAAAATCTCGGGCTTGAGTTTCCCAGCCCCCATGTGTCAAATTCGGACAGAACTTTTTGACGGGGGGCGACGCATTGACGACCCACTCCTTCGGATTTTTTTTGGAGATAAATTAAAAACAGAAAAACAGTGGCGCGTAGTGTCGCCGTACTTGGTATGCTTTTTCTCGGACCATTTATACGATTTTAGGCAAATTTTTAAGGTTGGGTCATCACAGATCAGGTCACCAGCACAGATCAAGTGACCTGACCTAAAACATTTTTAGATAGCATAAGTCAAAACAGGGTGAGCCTATCCGATTGAAACTCTTATGACATATTGGGCCCATTGAGTTCCACAAACTTTATTCTGGTATTTTTGATATATCATAAGTCAGAACAGGGTGAGCCTATCCAATTGAAAGTCATCACATATTGGGCCCACTGAGTTCTACAAACTTTATTCCTGTATTTTTGATATCGATGACCTAAGGTCAAGTACGAGGCAGTGGCAGCGCTTGACTATTAATATGTAAAGCAGCCGGGAAAATAACACATTCACATTTCCAGAATGGAAGACCGACGATAGAGCCTGGTTTTTAGACGTGTGCACATACAACACTTCCGCTTCCCTATATGCCACGTTTCGGCCGTATTATGTTTTTATATTATCCTGAATGGAGGATCCCTGCCTGACGCAAGAATTCGGAAAATCAATCCGTGCTTTGACCACGTGACTTTTCAACACCCACATATAAAACAATCCCTACATCGTAAGTTTCTGCCGTATTGGTTTTTACTTTAGATTCGCTTAAATGGAGGATCTCTGGCTCACGCCAGAAATCTTAAGATCCACCTCTGACCCCGTGACTGGTGAGCACCCATGCGCATGCTTTTAGCAGTAACGTACTATTGGGGTCGCTCCGGTGAACGTTCAAAAGGGCAAAGTCGAGATTATAAACTGAGAAGTAACACTATGACAGCACGATTGGCTTAGAGGTAAATACTTGGCCCAGACATTTTACTCAATAGGGGACAGGGACGGATCCAGCAGGTCGACTGGAGAGGGAGGCAAATTCAAGTCCATTAGCAAAAGAAAAACGTGCGATTACAGCACAGGATGACAGGTTTTAACTGGGGGGCTTCAGAAGGGTCTCACAAATCTAACACCCTGCTGATAATTGCCAAACAATTCTCTCGCATTCGAGAAGGCTAGAAATCCGCGAAAATAAGAATGTAATAAAACAGATCAGCTTTTGTCAAGGTCTTAAAAGGCTGGCCAGCACTTTTGCCACAAATGCTGGATTAAAAAGCTGCTTACGCATGCCTAATTTCCTTTTACTTATAACGAGTCAGTACTTGCGTCCGAAAGAATGAGGCATTAGAGATTTCAATCAAAAAGATCACGTTAGATTAGCCACGGGGTTGGGCAGATTCAGCTGAATTGCCAAGCGCCTCACCTTGCATTTGATGACGGTAGGCTCTGCGAACGTGGATTGAACGTCCCCCCCAAATTCTTGCGTCCATCGTCTTTAAAGGGAGATACGCGAAACAATTTTTATCGGCTAGATCAAAAGATCACAAAAAGTTGTTTCAAAAGTACTGTTCTCATTTTTGAGAATTCGGCCTGCAAATGCCTTAGATTTGCACTCAAAGTCAAAATTTCTTGACGACTTTACCGGTACACCTCTTATCGACGTAAATGACGTACCTACCCCGGCTAAGGCTATCACATTCTCTAAAAGCACCGGTCCCATGTTTCCTAAGCAGTGACTTGAAAGTTTAAAACTATAAAAAGTTATTTAAAAAAAGCTACAGGCAAAAAATATTAAAACAAAAATATAGGACTTTTAAGAAATCACAATTGCCCAATTAGAACCTACAGCCACCTCGTAGGGGGCCACGTGACTTTTCAGACGCAAAAGTTTTGTCATCCTGGGACTGAAAGCAGAAAACGACTCAAGACCTGAGGTACAAGACGGCTGAAGACTTGGGCAATTATGTTTTTTCCGTTTGTAGGGCAAACTAATTCATTATGTATTTTTAAAGGCTTTTTAAAATTAATTCAAATACAAATACAGGAGAATAGACATTTGTATTACAATAAAACATGACTTTTCAACTTTAAATAGTTTTCGAAAAGTAAGTGACGGGTGAAGGCTTCAGCATTTTATCGGAACTGTTAACCCGCGCCCCACCGGGGTCCGGCGCCACCTTCGCCCCACCGGGGGCCATCGATGGCCCCCTCTAACTCCGAAAATATGGGCGTTAGCGCAAATCTGCAAAGTGCAATAGAAAGCTCGCGTGAATTCAGTAAGAAATTACTTCGCATGTTTTAGTGCTCAGGTCAATGGTTTGACCTCCAGAGGTCAAATTAGGTCAAGATCGGCTATTTTCACTCAAATATGCAATGATTAAGCAAACTGGGCATAACTCTTATGTCATTAGAGCTATTGAGGCCTGGTAATGTACATTGGATAGCAAATTGCCAGTACTTTTTCCGCTATGTGGAACGTAAAGACCTCCCGCCAGTGGTTTGACCGCCAGAGGTCACCTCGTGACCTAATATGACCTGAGGTCACGAAAGGTCAAAAAGTGACCTTGCCGTATATCAAATGAAAGCCAGTGACAAGACAAACACGATGGTGTTTGTTTACTGCTCTAGCTCAATTAGGTCAAAAGTTATTGTCAAAATACTGTTTTTGACCTCTGGTGACCTGGATGACCTTGGAAAAGTCAAAGGGCAAATATGACCCCTGGGATCCGTGAAAGGGTGTCCAAGAACGTTTTTCTGAGCAGTCTGAGTATTTGCAATCATTTTTGTGGGTTTTATATCATGAAATAGCTTTTCCCATGCTTTTCCAATGGGAGAGGTCGCCTCGTGACCTGACCTCAGGGCACGAAATCGAAAAATCCCGGATATACACCTTGTAGACCCTGGAGGGGTCATGAAGTGCAGGAAGTTTCAAATCGATCGAGTTTGAAATGTAGCTCTTACAGAGCTCTAAAGGTGAAGTGAGGTGACCTTGGTTGACCTCGTCTGGTGACCTGACCTTGGGTGACCCGGGGTAAAAAATTTCAGGGATGATGGGAAAATGTTGCAGTGAGAGGTAGAGCCCTCAACCGCGGTGCTGCGCCTCGTCGTTTTTCGGCTATCCCGGAAAAACCTTAGGGGGGCCATCGATGGCCCCCGGGTGGGGCGGGGGTTAACCTATTTCGATAATAAGTGAGTGGTCTTCCAAAACTTTGCCGAAGATACAAAATAATTGACAGTTTTGTAATCAGGATTTTTCAAATAGCAAGAAACCACAGTAATAATTTTTCGCGTATCTAGCTTTAATGCTGTCAGGCATAAGCATCGCCATCGGAAAAAGTGAGAGAACCAGCCAAACTTCAGCCTGATGCTGACAACAAACTTTACACGATAGGACCAAAAACTGTTCATATGTGGGCTCCTGGCTGCCTTCCACAGCGGCTGGTTATGAGCTGTCGGGTTTTCTCTCATTTTGACAGATCAGAACATTCGTGACCAAAAGTGGGGGCCCAGGCCCCTGGCCCTCCCTTTTCCAACGCCTATGCAGTCAGGCACCGAATATGCTCAAAATTCGCCTCCCCGGTCAGCACCAGCCCGGGTCCGTCCCCCTCCTGTAAGAAATTCCGTGACTGAGGAGTATCAGGACTGGTAGTTTTGACAAAAAAGATATGAAAATTTCGTATCTTTATTTTGAGCAGGCCTTTTGCAGCCATACGAAGTCAAATATCCTTTACTGAGACCAGAGGCTGCAAGATTCTAACTGGAGAACAAGATGGGCCAAGGAGAACAAGAGGGTAAGATAAAATATAAACAGAAGTATCAAATATAGTAAGATAGTAAGCTAAGTAATGTATCAAATATATAAGTAGAATATCCGATGGTCTGACCTGAACTTACATTTATTTTCGATCAAAAGTTTTAATTTGAATTTAACTTAAGAAGAGATGTAGGAAACCAAATGATGTCTCATTCAAATTGATTCGAATGTATTTACAGAAGCAAAACAAAAGTGAGGGGTAAGGTGGTCCGGTTCATTGCTTCCCGGTCCCAACAAGAAAAGGGGAGAAAAATATCAGCGGAAGTATTTGTGCAGCCATTGGCCATCAGGAACTCCCTGTGAGGAAAATAAGCGTTTGTGTCATTTCGCAAAGTTGTGGAGCAGGTGTCTCCAGTGCTATTGATGGGAAAGTGTGTATGGGGACGGGATGTTGTATTTGATTTCATTAACACCCAGGATTCATTGTAGGGCTTTCTCTTTAAAATGATTTTCTCATTCAGGGTAATTTTCCATGGCTGCATGAAAAATAAGCGTTTTCCCCGATTTTTGGCCGGTTTGTAATTGTCGGGTTTGTTGATTGTTCGATCACCATTTGTGACGGCTATGCTTTTCCGAGACATGAAGTGTTTACAGCGGCCAAGGAGTACAGGTAAGGCATAGAGCCGTGATGTGAGCTGCAAAATGATGGTGTGAATGTCTTGTGTCGCTGCCAGAGACTGTACTTGTCCCATTCGTCACGTGGCATAAGCAACCAAGCTTGGTTGGCCGAGCAAAACAGCTCGTCTTATATAATGGATTCAAGCAGGGCGTTGAGTGGTGTAGGGGGATTTGGCTGAGTGTGTTTCTGGGTTGGATTGACTCTACAACTCTGTCTCAGAGTTACAGGAGGTGCGTTAGTGATGTTTGCTTCGGATAATTGTATTCACAGCACATCATTGGTTTACAATAGAGCAAACATGACGCTTTGCCCTTCGTTGTTTCGGCATCTGCGTGTGTTTGTTTTTGTGTTTGTTTTTGTTTTTCTTTTTGGTGTGTAAAATGTCCGATAACTGGAAAAAATGCGCCAAACAAGGATTTTTCGGATGACCTGTTTGGCACTTACACCTGGAACTTTACCAGAATAGAAACCCAGGTAGGTAGTGACATTTTTATCATTCGCTGACGCACTTTGGCTAGCGTTCAGTAAAAGAAGACAAAACGAATGGTAGTTTCTTTCGTGAGGATGTTTAATGGTTCCTAGACGACTATCAAGTACAGGAAACATGCGGAGGAGTATGGCGGCGAGGTCTAATTAAGGAACACGAACCTTCTTTGATCTGTAATAGCAAATGCACGTGAAAGGAAGAACGGAATCCTGATACGATGTGTACCAGTTGCAACGAATATCAGCTCGTTTATCGGTGCATGGCCTGTTTAATAATTAATACTGCTTGAAGTAGTTACCTACCAGAAATGTGAGACAGCATTGTTTGAAGTTCAAAGGGAAATTATTAGCCGCTATCACTGCTTCGATGAAGAGGCCGTAAAGGTAGCTTGATAAGTATTATTTCATTATTTTTTATATATTGACACACATGTATATGTAGGTATATTTTTTCTTTGAGGCAATGACGGTTGAATTGTATAGCACTTGAACACTTCGATATTTTTCTTTGGAGTTTTTCTATTTTTCGTACGTTAGTTTTGATTTCAGTCATTAACTCCTTTAAAAGGTTACCAAAACTCATTAATTAGAACTAGTTTTCACTGTATTGTTTTCAACAGTCATCTTCAGAATTAAATATTTGCTCATAGTTTTCATTCCACAATTAGAAAATATGTTTTTAAAAATCGCAAACGAGCATTATGACAGTACCACCTTCTTAGTAGCTACCTTACCTATTATACACGATGCATCTAGGTATTCCTATAAAACATTAACATAGTTTTAGCATATAACACTTACATTTACTATATTTCAAAACACGAATTACATAAAATAATTACATTTTGCATCAGTTACATGTGGCATATATTCTTTAACAGTGAACATTAGTCATCACCTCATCCCCAAAGCGTAAGTGTTCGGTGTGTGTTTATCTGCATGTTGAGTGAGGGCTTTTGTTCGTGTATGTGTAGTGCTTCGAGGACTGCTAGTTTTCGTGGTGGAAGCAATGATGTGTGTGTTTTGGACTAGTGTTTGCCTCGTAAGTTCTGTAGGATGGATGAATCAAGCTAAGGATCCAACCTAAGATTGGAGCCATCAAGCAACATATGAAAACTACACACAACACAGAACTTACGAAGCAGACTCTATAGTAACTGCTGGTGTTTAACGACGCACCAACTCCTAATAATATACCGCATTGTCAAACCTCCCCTTGTTGGGAGGAATTTAAGGGATCAGATCAAATTATTCAGGGGCTGCGCCAAGAATTGAACCCGGGGACGGTGGCTTATACCCTTCATCCACGGCTTGTCGTATGTGGTTGTATCCATTTGTGGCTCTTAATAAGACATATCTTTCCAGCCTAGATCACACAGTGACCGTATGATCAGGGACAGGGGCGCCGCCAAGGAATTTTCGCAGGGGGGACAGACCCGGGCTGGTGCTGACCGGGGAGGCGAATTTTGAGCATATTCGGTAACTGGCAGCATTAATGACCATTGACCCAAAAATTTTGAGGGGACGTCCCCTCCTGGTTGGCCAACAGGGGGGGACGCGTCCCCCCGTCCCCCCCGCTTTCGGCGCCCTCGATCAGGGACATTGACCTACCAACTAGCCGTTGACAAATGTCTCGGAGCCTGCCTCCAGAAGAAGCGTTCAGGGGGGGGCAAAGAGGCCCGCACCCCGACAAAACAGAAAAGCTCGGGGAAAAACTATTTTTTTGCTCCCCCAAAAGCTGTCGACTTCCTTCTTGCCCCGAATCAATTTTAGTTTATAAGCAAAGTTTTGGTGCTTCAACACAACAGGATCAGTTAATTTCGTTCAAAGCATTGGGTTTTGAACAGAAAAAGCAGGCATCATTTTTCACCCCGTGAAGTTTTTTTAAACCACTACCCTTTTTAATAGGTAGACAGGAGTGCCCTTCCATACCCATGCGGTCGTAAACTAATTTTGTCCAATTGCATGCACAAAAACTGTGTTGGTTTTCTTATGTTAGTGGACCGCACCACTCCCCGCTATTATTTTTGTTTTATTTACTTGCTGTCTAAACCTATATTTAGTAATTTTTCTCGTCGTAGCCCAACCAAGGTTTAGAAGAACTAGTTGCCATCGATGGGGCCACGACAAAAGTCATGTTAGGGTATTAATGGGATAAATAAATGCCTAAATGGGTTATAAGATCATGAAATGGGTCAATGATGAGAATGGATACAATGTGCTGAAAACGAGGAAAGAAAGAAAAGTGAGAGACTTCTGGAAAGGGAAGAAGAGAGCCTGACCTATTAAGATTCTTTCGTTAACATCTTATTTCATTACGCTTTAGATTGGTATCTCTGAATCCAAGAAATTGAAGTGAACAGTGATTAAAAAACCCTAAATTTTTAAATTGGGCTAAGCCCAAACCCTACCGTCTGGTAGTTGAATTGCGACAAAATCTTTCTCCGCGTAACGTCTTTTTCTATCTTTTTTACTTTGGCATGCCACCCAAATCCTACCGACAAGATTCGTCACTGCTTATAATCATGCTCCTGGGCTTAACACTGCAAAATCTACCAATCGATACCTATCATTTGCCCCTCAATTGATGGAGTTTAACGCAAAATGTGAGAGTAATATCTCGTCGCTCATTTTCTCCTCCCACATAATTTTGTAGCCAGATAGGTGAAACACAAGGACCAGTTCGAAGCTCGTCGTCTGTGCTAGTTTTCTTGTTGAGGGAAGAAGAGACGTGCGGTAGCAATTTCGAAGGCTAAATACACCTACGTGCTTAAAGGAAATGTTGCACCTTGGTGCAATTTCTGACCACAGCTGCTTAGGGGCATTCTTTTGTCGACAAAGGTTCCATCAAATTGCATCATTTATTTTGTAGCCTTGATGATGACGTCATCGGACTTAGACATTACCATGCCTAGTTTAGCGGATAACAGGGGCTGGGGGCTCAAGCCCTCCCCCCGAAATGTCAGAGTGCTTATAGTACATGAATATCCGGAGGCTGTTCTGAGGCCGTGGTGGGTGAGGCCTGAGCCCCCAGCCCCCCCCCTCCAGCATGAAGACCTGGATCCGGCACTCAGAGGTCACAAAAAGTAGTTTGGTTCCCCAACGCAGACCAGTTGATGCCCTGAGATAAGAGGAATGTTGCCCAGAGGCAATTATAGCTAGTGGAACAGAGGCCTGAGCACATGGCCTTAACTTTTCACATTGAGATAATACAAGTATGGTTTTTATTAGGGGATACTATTCAAAACCAGTTTAGATGGTCTGCAGGCCATTATAAATATTTTCAAATTGTAAAGTAATTCAAGTTTTATCACAGTTTTAACTTCTTGGGAGTTACAATATTGATTTTTTATATATACATATTGTTAAGTAACCTGGGACACTGATTTCAACAAGAAAAATAAATTTAAAATATGTTGGCAATTTCAAAAGTTTTGGGTGTATAAATGTTTGATGCACTGGTAAAGGCCTTTATGTATAACCCAATATCTTTCATAGTTTATGCTCAATTGCTTTCAAAATTTGTATTTACATGTTTTCTGACATTTTCATTCAAAGTCTGAGCATGAAATCTAAAATTGATAAGAAATCTAAAAATAAAAAATGGACCATATTTTTCAAAATTTTGTTTTAATACAAGAATGTCAAAGGTAGTCTAAAACAAATTCAAACACCAAACTTTTTTCAAATCCTCTAATAATTCTAAAAATCATTGGTAGATGAAATGTGTCATCCCGACAATAGTAAGAACGAATCATTAATTTCTTTAAAACATATAGTTCAATTGCAAAGTTAAGTTTACTATTCCAAATCATTGAACTAAACTTGCTGGTTTAAAAGTTTGCCAGTTTCAGCTCGATGGTAAATGGCGAGTGAAAGAACACGGAAAATTTAACTATACAGGCACTTCACACACACACACAGCATAAGATGCTGACTGTAATAAGCTACAATTTTGTCTATTGAAACATTTAAGCCATCAAAGCAAACTTGAGACTTACTTGCAGGAAGGTAGGTAGGTGCCTAAAGTAATGCATGCTTTCTTTGGGATGTTACAAAATGTCTAATAAATCATGTTATCATGTTTCCGCTATCACCCATTTTGAGCATTGGTCAGTCAGTACCAAGTTGAAAGTCAACTCCAGGCGCCACTGTTTAAAGGTTCTGGAAAAATAACTGGAATTATAAGAAATCAGTATGGAACGAGTGCCGCGCGTGGGCGCATCAAGTATGCGCCCCCAACCAGTCATAGTTTCCTTACTTTATTAGTAAATTGCTCCTGTGATAGGTATATACCTTCTTCACCGCGAGGTTCAAATCCACAACCAAAGCAATAGAGTCCAAACCTTCAAGAACTATGTAGACGAGTCCGGCGCTCTTTTTGCATTGTACTCTATATATTTTATGCATTGTACAATTTGCAACGCGTGCACCAGCTTGTCAGTCCAGCTTCAACGGACCCCAACTCTTGCCACCGGGATGTGAACGGATTCATTTAAACACAGACCCCGGGTTCCCCGCTCGATCGCCCTCAATAATTGCCCCGGCTTCTGGTTCGCTTAGAATGGCTGAAAACATTTTTTTGCTAGTGCTAGCGCCAGTGAAAATAATGAAGCAGAAGGACTACGGATGTGTGAATTCACGCAATGTTCAAATAGTAAACTCCTCAAATAGTCAACGTTTTAATTCGACCGCAAGAATAAAGATTCGAAGCCGGGACGTCCCGATGAAAAACTATCTAAATGTCCAATGAACAAATAGTTCACAAAGTCAGAAAACTAACAGCTCAAAAGTACCCAAGACATAATGTTCACATGTCAGAAGAGCAGAAATACTGCAGTAGAGGAAGAAGGAAAATGTACAGACTCCCCGGCAGCTGAAGATCTTCCCCAACTATGCTGGCACGTTCGGACCTTTCTGACCTGTGCCGACACTAACGCTGACCCTGCTCTATAATAAAGGTACCGTGTGTTACACTTACCCGACAGTATTTTGAACTCGAGGGAAGCATTTGGGTCGGGTATTGTCTCGCAGTCGTCATGACCTCTTCTGTCGTATAGTAAACACCTAGAGGTGCCACTTCCGGAACCGGCTTCCAAGAAGACAAAGGAGGCACATTCTGGATCCGCTTGACACTCTACGCGACATTGACCTGCAGCGAGAATCAGAGGGTGAGAGAGAGAGAGAGAGGAGACTGTGACTGACATTCTAAAGGGACATCAGTCCCACGGAATATCAGAGTTCCCATAGTAACTTCATGAGTTGAGGATGTTCGAGAAAATGACGGGGAGTCCCCTGAAATGGAGTCGCGGATACGCCACTGCTCAGGTGGTATGGTGTTCCAATTTATTTCCAACATACTCATTCTGCCCTTTGGTTCCACTTTGGTGTACCCCTTATTCATCCGCTTCCATTTCGTTATACTGCCGAACGCCTGATCTTTGGAGGGCTTTCTTTTGTATCATAAGAGACACTGGTCTACGTTGGCCCAAACATATTTTGACCTCTGTTCCTAACGCTCTATGTGTACACCGGCGGATCCAGGATTCGAGTTTGGGAGGGCCCAAATGGACAGAGGTTCTTGTGGTGAACTAACTGGCATCACTGTGTTGTCACCTCTGGCCTTGGGGAGGTGGGCTGTTGTGCGATGTGGACCGGGCGGCCAGTCCGCAACCCGCTGAGGAGGCCAATACACTTCTGGCATAGCAAGAGTTATTACAGTTCTAAGGATTGGTAGGGAGTGGCTTGGGGCTTGATATAAATTTCTAGGAGAGGGGGGAGTGTTCGCCGAGTGAGCGGATCAAACTCTGGCAATTATCTTTCAAATGTTATTATTTTCGTTTAAACTACGGCACAAGTGCACATGCACTCCATGTACTCACAGTTAGAGATTCCTCCAAAGGTCTTAGAAGCTTTCTCTGGATCTTTTTTCTTCCCAGGCACAAGTGCGAACCTCATGCTTAGGTCAGCTTCACGCAGTCTTCCTCCCTCGATAATCATCTGTTCCAGGCTGTTGAAGCTGTTCCAGAGGTTCATATTATCCAGTCCAATCGGCCACAAGCTGCTTGATGTTGCTGATGATGAAGCTGGTTTCGTTGATGCGGTTGACTCCCTCAATCCGGTCCATTGAGCATCAGTTTTGAAGACGAAGAGGATGACTTGGCAAAGTGCCAGAAAAATCATATGTTTGCAGCTTGGCAAGTGGGATAAAAAAGGCGCCACGCCCGCCATATTGGTTGTGCTGTAAAAAGAAAAAATGTTTGTTTGATCTATTAGTTTCATGATTATGGGAGAGACGTCACGAAAAGTATTTGGGAAAGTATTAGTTTGTGTGGTTTTTATTAGCGGCTGTTGTTGAAATCGCAATGCTAGTGCTAGCTACTTTCCAGAACATTCAGTCATTCAGTATGATATAAGAGAGCTATTGTTTTCAATTTTGAGTTCATCGAAGACATCCTGACTGAAAAGAAAAAACATGGAAAAGACTCCCATTTGGAAACTCCCTTGTGGAAACCACATGACCCTCAGTTCGTGCTAACCGATCCCTGCTTCTCACCAATATGCTATGCAGTCATGTAGGCCGGTGCGTCGTCAGTGTCCCTCTCTTATTCAAGTTGATATCCAGACAGTGAACGCCGTATATCCGATGGATGCATTTTCGGACTGGCATGATTTTTCCATCAATTTAAAAGTCCCGCTGCTTATGTACGGTCCTGCTGTATTACCACAAACGTCTTACGGGAGGACTATGGCTCGAATTATGGTTGCTGATTGTATGGTGGCTCTGAACTTTCGGCTTTGGACAAACTGTCTGAAGATTGTATCTGATTGATAGGCAAGTCGAAGAATGCAATCCCATTCCGTTGGTAGACGTTTAGCAAGTCGGGGAATGTGATATTGATTCGTTTGTATACGTGCGCAAATGTCATTTATCTTATTTATTTGTGTGGTTGCTATGCGGGTGATTCTAAAGTGTCACTGTTCTACGTTCTTCAAAAGTTCCTCCTCTCCATTGGAATATTGAGAAGTTTCAGTGGTCATAAAAAACGCCACGTGGTGTTTTGATATTAAAAGGTCACTCATTGTACAGTAAAAACAATCAAGGACTTTGAAAAGATGATAAAACAGAAAACAGAAAAGCGTTAAAACACTTAAAATGAAAAATGTCAAAATAAATTTTAAAATCATAAGACTAAGACAGCCTAAAATGCCAAAAAAGCTAGAGACGAGAAACTAAAACGCCTTAACCCTTAAAAGCCATGTAAACTTAGGCAAACATTTACCCCAGGCCTCTAGCCACCTCCATCTTGCACTCCTCGCCTGAGGACGGTCAATGACCGAAACGTTCCGCTTACCTCATCCCACGCTTTTATATTTACCTTACCTTAGCCTTTTTGGGGTTCTGAGGGATTAGGCGTTTTAGTATCAGGACTCTGTAATTTCTTGGCCTTTGAGGCTGACTTCGTCTTATGATTTTAACTTTTTGTTTTTTTCGCCGATGGATAGGTTTTTAGTCATTTGGCGCATTTGCTTCCGTTTTGTCATCTTTTTAGGGTTCTAGGCCATTCCCACAGCACTCTGCAGTTTTTGCCATCTAAACTGCAGCAGACCGTCCGAGTACTAAGAAACAATCCAGGGAGGATTGTTTCGCAGAACAGTGATTGCTTTAAATGATAATGCTGGACGCTCTCCTGAAGAAGATCCATATAATTTGACGTTAAATAGTTTTAGAACCAGTGCTGGTAAGTACGCGATATTTGAGGCATAAGAGTTTTGATAGGTATGCCATAATGTATGGTCTTGTCTTAATTTATTTTTGTGGGTGTTTTTTTAATTTATTTTTGTGGGTGTTTTATTTGTGGGTGTCTCATTTCTGCTAGTTCTTATTTACATTGAATATGCTCCATTGCTGGCGGTGTGAAATTTCAGCATTGTAAATATAACTATTCTTTTAATTTTACGGATAGCTTGTGGCAGCATGATGGAGAGAAAGATATAACGGATATTTATCGTTAGCATGCCAATATATTTAATAAATTGGTATTAGATACAAAAGGCAAACAATAGAGACGATATTTCGCTGTCACCACCGTCGGCAGGTCTGCATTTTGACCTTTGTTTTAACTTTGACTTTGTGTGACATTTTGACCACGTCGGGTGTGAACGGGCACCCCCCCCCCCGAAGAAATAAAAATCCACACTCCTGACTCCAGGAGTGAGGACATCGGCAGAAAAGCAGGGGGCACTGGACGCTTACCCCCCAACAGGCAAACCAGGAGGGACTTCCCCTTAAAATTTGGAACTTTGCTTATGCAAGCGTTTCATAATATAGCACGCCGTAGAAACAAAAGCGAAGGATAATGTACACGTATTTTAAATTGCCTTTATGTCCCAATTGGTTTAAAAGCATACCAAGTACACGAAGATATTAGCGTGGATCATTTTAAATTAAGTTTAGCAAGCTGTTCTCAAAGTGCAAAAAGATACCTAATGCTAAAAACAGGAATTAAAAAGGAAATGAATGGATATCCTAAGGTTCGGATACATTTTTCCCTAGGACAAAATTCACCTTTATGCGTTGGAAAAATGTTCAACTACGTCGGACACCTTTAGCTTGAAGGTGTGCACCTTTTGGCTGTGCAGGTCCAACCTTCTTCTTCTTCTTCATCGGTCCAAACTTTATACGTAGAAGGTCCTAAATTTTTATTTATATATTCAAATTGTAAGACATACAAATTCGAAACGGAGAACCTACGGGCTTAAACGTGGGGTCCATAAAATATAAATACATATGTCTGATATATAAACAATATGCATGCATTTTTGGTCCTTCTTGATATTATTTTTTACGATTATCGACATACTCATACCAGAGTTATATGGCGTCGCCAACCCTTTTCCTGTTGGAAGGGATTCTCAGCAGCTCCTATCTCTTGACTCTATAGCTCCTAACGTGCGGACTTTCTAGTTTCTAGTTTTTGGCTTTCTAGTGCCTACCTTTTGGATTTCTAGCTCCCAAAGTCGTAGTACCGGGGTCAACCAAGGGAGCCATGGTCCCCTCCCCATTATTCCCGGGGAGCAGCCCATCGACCTGCGCTGCTCCATTCTGTAATTTTGGTTTCCCGTTGCAATGCCAGGATATAAATTTGAATGTCCTTGAAGACGGCAGGATTTAGATTTTGAACTTCCGAGCGGGTATTTAGATTTAATGCTCTATCTTGAAAATAGCTCGAACTGCTACTAGCAGAATGAAACAAAGATCAGTTTCAGAATTGGCTAGTCTAGAATGAGAAGGGATGCATGTTTTCACTGAGCTGGCAGAACGTGATTTTGAATATCAGTTTTGAAATCAATGATGCCTCGGATTTTCACAGTCATACTCCGAGTCTCATTTCTACTTTACCTTTGATCTAAAAGCTCTTAAAAAGCCTACAAAAACCGGCTTCATTTAATTCCGGTTCAAGCCATTCACAAAATAGGTCCTTAGATCTGAATGTAAGGCGTTGTCATGCTTTTATCTTTGATTACTTTTTATTCAATTATCTTTAGTTTCTCTGCATTGAATTTTCAAGATTTATTCGATATCGGCCTTTTAGTCACTTTTAGCTCATCATTTCGAAAATTGTATTGGTTAAGTTTCTGTACAATATGTTGGCACCTATTCTGTCGGGGCTTATCCGTCTTCAGGGGATGATCAAAATAGTATGGCCCACCATTAGTGCACATTAATTGATATCTAAGAAAATGAGCAAAATATCTTAGAACGTTGCCTATGTGTGCAAACAAAATGGAGTATGGTACCGTTCTTTTCCGTCACTGAACTCCCTATTTTAACATTCAGAGGTCAGATTTGTTGTCGAATATATCACACCAAGAGTCCTTCCCACGTCCGGCGTTGAAAGCTCCAGTGGGCTTTAGCTCCAGTAATGCCTACAGGCCCCCGTAATATAGCAAGGAATTTAACTTGTTTGAAGTCACTGCAGATGACTCGCCAGGTCACGTTTTATCTTTTATCCCTACCAAAAATATGGGACATCTTACGCACTAGCAGTCTCAGGGGAGCGAAGCGGCATCCGTTCAATGGCACAGAAACGTTTTGTTAATGTCTAGACGTTATCATTTCTATTGTATTACCATGTTATTTTATTCGAATATTACGATTGGGGCTGTTCTGTTCTTCCAAAAGCTAAGCTTTGATGTCCGGACCGTTCTGATCTGAGAACAAGTACAGCAACGAGCACCCTCACTGGTGGGCTTTTACCATAAGACACTGTTTCTTCTGCTTGATTCGGCGTCTAAACGGTGATATCTGCCACCCTTGGCCTTTCCCGGCATTTATTGACCTTCTGCGGGGGTAAGTTCCCACCTCCTACTTTCTCTAGAACCAACGATGATACAGGAAAACAGGTACGGTGCAGGAACTGCCCCACCGTTTTCTACTCTCGCACCAATTTTGAACGGTGTCTGTTGATTGTGGTGGCACAGGAGTTCAGAAATATATCCAGTTTTGGACCAGGTTAACCTTCGCCCGGGTGGGGGGTCTTTTAGACCCCCTCGGGTTTTTCCGAAGTGACCAAAAAACGGCGGCGCGCAGCGCCGCCAAACTTGGTCTAGCTGTTCCTTCATCATTTTTACATATTTCCTGAAAATTTTGGCTCAAGGTCATATCAGGTCAGGTCACCAGGCCAGGTGAAGTGACCTCACCTCAAAAATACTTAGGACGGCATAACTAAAAGAAGGGTTAATTGATCAAGTTGAAACTCATACCACATCTTGGGCCCACCAGGAGCTACAACATTTGTTCCCGGATTTTTGATATTGGTGACCTAAGGTCATGTGCAGAGCATGACCTCCCCATTGACAATGCATGGGGAAAATCACGAAATGAGCTTTTCTCAGTAAGTATGGATGGAATCAACTTCAAACATCGGTTGCGACTTGCTCTTAGCCCATTTCTGAAGCTGATACCAAAATTGTTGACTTGTGACCTTTAAAAGGTCACCTTAGGTCAAATAAGCATTTTTTGGTGTTTTTCTCTATAAATTTTGAATAAACTAAGATGGAGCTTTTATTTTGTCACCAAAGTGTTTGTATAGTCACTGGAAGTCAAATGATATACATCATGACTATACCAGGTCAAGTTGGGTCAGACCGTTGACCTGGGTCAGGTCAAATTCTTAAATTTGACCTGGCATAGCAATATCATATATCATTCGATTCGTGTTGACGAGAGGATTGCAATGGTGAATAAACTATGGCTGTATCTTGTTTGGTTTGGAAGTTATTAGCGAAAAGTAAACGCCCTTATGCATGGGTGGCTATGGACATTCCCAAGAATATGCCCAATATTTAGTGACCTGTAGCTCCCTAGGCTTTGACCTGACACGAAAATGAATGCCACTGCAATGAAAGCACATCTCAAGAGCTTTCGAATGGAGTTAGAAAAATGTTTCTAGCTATCATAGTTTCTGAGATATAGGAGGTTTTCTTAGTACACCTCATATTAGCGATTTTGACCTATTTTGACCTCTGGTGACCTTAATATTGACCTGACAAGAAAAATGACCGAAGTATTTTCGATATAATTTTCAAAGAGCTTTCGATTGCCGTTTTGCACTTTTTCTAGCTCTCTTAGTTTTTGAGATCGTGGGGGTCTTTTTAGCCCCCCCACCAGGGCGAAGGTGGCTCGTACCCGCCACCGGGGCAAGGGTTAAGAAATTTGGTTAAACTCGGAAACCAGCAGACCTAGAACGAAGATGGACGTTTATGTGTTTATATTGACTGATCCAGAGGCTTTAATGATTTGCGACATGAAGTTAAACATATAATTGAACTCCTTTGACAATGCCGGTCAATATATTAAGCTTATTTCTATATCCTGCTTCGTTCAAAATTTACATGTATAAATGCATTGGAAAAATGTGGTTTTTAGTTACCCCTGATATTCTTATTATTGTCCTGGCCACACAATAGATAGTAACATGTCGATTTGTGTTCCTTAAAAGTTTTTATAACATTCCGAAATTTGGTCTAAATTCTTTAGGAGCCGAATTGCAGCAGGAGCATTCAAGAAGAGCAGAATCGCCTTTTAATGGGTTTAGAGATGGTGTCGTGACCCCTTTAGCCTATCATGACATGATACCATAAAGTTTCTTACCTCACAGGTACGCTAAAACAGGAGCAAGAGTAAAACATGATTCCATTGACTGTGGTGTGTAACACTGGTGACGGAACTAGGGATGCCCCCTTAAATCAGAAATATTAACACTAACCCTATGGCGTTGACTGGAAAGAAATGGGTTGAAACGTTCATGAAAACTCCCTTAAATTCGGACGTTCCACCGTCATTGGTGTGTAAGGAAGTCCCTTACCTACAAAAATAGCTCTCAACGGTTCCTGCACAGTCGATAAGTTCGGCAATGATCTCACCTTAGGATAAAAGAACGCAAGGTGCATACAACTGTCATCTAGGTCCAAATTCATGAATACTTGTCTCGCTACCAGTTCTTCGAATATTAAAAAAGCAGAGCTTGGCCTTCCGCTACTTAAATCCGCTACTTCACCACTGTTTTTCTCACACTGTTAAACGAGTTTGAAAAAGCAGTGCAATTAGCGGTAGCGGCTTCAAAATTTGGCTAATTCTAATTTAATGCAGTTTGACCTCAATGCCTTTGTCCCCTAATATTTTTACCGTTCCTACGCCTATGATACTTGCTACCATTTTCGTTTTCTTAGTCCTACCTGAAGAAAATGAAGCTGTGACCGGGTGCATGCAAGGATGGGTCCAGTCCTGTGTCCGCCCGCGGACTGAGGCCTTTGCTTATACGCCTGCCCCACCGTTCAAGTCTCAACCCCCGCCACCCCACCCCCCCCCCCGAATACAGTCATCGAGCCTCCCCCTCGCGCCCGGCGGTTGTTTGACGTTATCATACGATCTGGGTACTTGGTTGTTGATCGGTTGCCATGGGATACCATAGGATGTTGTGAGGTCTCCTTAACCTTTGCTCTGTGATTGCACTGGTTGTTCGTGTACTTTCTCGAAAGTTGATTGTACGTTCTGCAATGCAGAGGTATTTGAACACCTCTTGCATGTTCTTCGCGATAACGTTGTCGCCTGACGCCACCACTGTTTGAATTCCGATGTTTGCACCCAAGATACCTTTACTTAAAGGGAATGTGGCACCTTTATAACGTGATTTTAACTGAGATAGCCAAGTTGTAAAGCATGCCGGGAAACGTGGTAGTCAATATATCATCTGTCTGAAACGCAAAATTTCCGTAGAGAAAAGCCAAAAACCTACCTCAAATGTACCCCAAATGTACCCCAAGCAGCAGAACGCAGTTGTCAGCTGTTCGTGTGACGAAGCATGCTGACATCACGGTGAGTAATCAGCCAATTGAAGCCCTTGAAGCCTATTGGGGTATGGTAGTAGTTGCCAGATCATAACGCCATCCACAGGCAGAGGTTTATTTCTTACCCTACAGGAACATTTTGAAAACAGAATATTGAGCTTATTGTATATTTTCCTGAGAAATCATGTACGTTTTTTTACATAAATTTTGTTCAAGTTGTTATCAGCTCGACTGTTGGAGTCAGAGTCTCACTAAAGCCATCAATGGACTTGTCACGGAGACCCCGACCCCACCACCCGAACGAGCAACTCCCACAATGAAGGGTTGATTTAGAAGCCAAAGTTTAACGTCCCACAAAGCACAGGGACGGCCACCTCGCACAGGTCACCCTTTCACCAGTCAGTTGCCAGCCGTCCTGTACGTCGGGTAAACTATTGAGCGCCGGAGCCTCTCAGGGGAACCGATCCCAAGCCTGGACATGCACTGCCACTGCATGCTTCTGAGCCGCGGGCCGGAGCCCAACGCTCTACCAACTGAGCTACCGGGGCGTTTTCATGATTTTCGGCTAAAAATCCCCCTAATTATACTAACATGATCCAACCAAGGTGCCACATTCCCTTTAACGGTACAATCAAGAGGGTTTCCTCCACGCCTGAGTGACGTCACATAGGCCTGGAGGAATTCCTTCACCTTTATACTTTATGTCAAACTGCTGCTTATGACACTGCCCGCCTTACGAATTTGTGAGAATGCTCGGCAATCACGTTTATCCTAAATGCAAAAATAAGCATTTCATCTTCGATTCTGGGCCTCTCTTTGAACAAATTTGAACATTTAATCATTCACTTGTGCCATGTTATATGCTCCGAGGTGTGTCGTCAGACCCAGTGATCTGCGCCTGCTGAAAACAAATATATTGTAATTTTTTCAATGATTGTACAAAACTGAAACAAAAATTCCTTCAGTACAGGCACGGAAAAACACGGGAGAAAGAGTATTTGAGCGGTGCAGTTTGACCTCAATGGCTTTATCCCCACCCCCCAAATATTTTAGTGTTTCTACGCCTATGATACTTGCCACCATTTTGTTATCTTAGTCCTACCTGAAGAAAATGAAGCTGTGACCGGGTGCAGGCAAGGATGGGTTCATTCCTGCCTCCACTCGCTGACTGAGGCGTCTGCCCCACCGTTCCCGCCTCACTCAACCCCCCCCGCTTATAGTCATCGACCCTCCCCCTTGCGCGCGGCGGTTGTTGGGACATGCTACTACTCTGCCCGATCTCACTACCAAACCTGAAAATCTGAATCATTGCAGCAATTGCTTAGCTTTTTGTGGCAATTGATCAGCACCTATTCTACATATTTGTATCGTTTGGTGAGGTTTCCTCCCGTAGAACCTGTTTTATTCAACTTTTTATTAGGATCTATAACTCCTGTTCTGCCAGAACTGGGTGACAAAACTCAACTCGCCAACAAATTGCAACAATCGCCTAGGAAAGCTTTTTGCAGGCCTCTAAATTGGTCATTCTTAATATTTGTATCTTTTAACGATGCTCCTTTGCAAAGAAAGTGTGCAAGAAACGTTATAAACCTCACTATTTTTATTACGGTAGAATAATTTTTCGAACTTTTGGCGTTCATGCTCTGAGCTACAGTTGAACACCGGTCAAGAAATAACCCAATGTTGTTTCAAACATCCCAATATTGAAAAATTCCCAATCCCAGGAGCAGATGTATGAACACAAGAGAGAACAACAGAATTTTGCTAAGATTGCTGGGATGGGTTGCAGTTGGCGTACAAAGGAGACTGCTGGAAAGGATATGTATTCTACAAAGGATACCCCCTAAGTCCTGCAGTGTTAACTCCGACTTGAATCGGATTTCCAACAATTTCGGTTGTGGAGTAGATTGGCCTAGACTTGCTCGTCTTGTCTACCTACCCATGTCTACCTCTCTATCAGTCGGTGTCCTTCAGTAGTTACAGAACATGTTTACACACATGTGTACTTCTGTGCTGGGGCACAGTGAAGGCAACTAACAAAGATCGCTTCTTCCCAGCTGCTGAAGATTAGCCTCCGCCGTCACCTCGGTTATAGCTCAAAGCACAAAGACGAATGGCGGCGCTACCATAGGGGCACATTAGGAACTGCCTAGCTACTTTTAGATGTCGAATGAGGTAGGTATTAGGCGGGTGGCAACGGAGTTCCAGAAATATATGTTAGCGACCAGACATCTCTAAACCAAATTCAGGCGTGCGGCGGGTGGAGCGTTCTGCGCTGGTCGGTCCGGAACGGGTGCAGCTCGCTGGGCGGCGGTCGGAGGTACCGAGTTTGATATAATATCATGCCAAGTGTTCAGAGTTATAGTCGAAAGTGTGCAAAATGTTCTGTATTTAGTGGGCGGCGCCGCGATATAAGCCTTGGGCTTTTGCGCCGTACCACACCTGTATACTGTGCATTTCAAATTATGTCGGAAAATAAAGTTGATGTCATGTTATGTTATGTTATGTATTTTATGTGCAATAAACCTAATTTGACTCGATGTTTAAGTTACAGAGAATACTCCTTTTTGTGTCACTGGGTCAAAGAGCCGATGCTTGGCATCTCTCAGAATCCACGTTTGCAGCTCTTACTGCCAACAAATGTGATATCAGGCACTTCGCAGTTGTTGAATCTGCATAACACCGTGGAAAACCTAACGCGTGCTTTTTGATTGACATCTCTAATACCTCATTCATTCAGTTGCGAGTACTGGCTTGTTAAATCAGCCAACTAGGCTTGCCTTAGAGGCTACCACGTGCGATGCCGCGTCTTAGTACCTTGATTACAGCGGATTCGTTTATTGACATCCTTGTATTCGCGATGTCTAACCTTCTCCAGTGCAGGACAGTGGTTTTAAAATTATTAGCGAGATATTTAATTTGCGAAACCCTTATGAAGAACAAGAGTCACTACACAAAATCTGGCGGATTGAATTTAAAAAAATAATCCGTTCACAAATCAATCGTTTAGCAAGAAACTCGACGTCATAAACAATGAAGTGCCGAAGCTGTCCTTGAAACGGGAAGCTCTCGTGAGTACCTTGTCCTTCCTGGCTTAATTACCTACCTACATATCCTTCTTGAATTTTGCCTTGTACCTTCATATACTGCCGCATAACCGTTTCCACAATCCACCGGCATATGTTTTTATATTTTTTAATTTGCATCATATTAAACATTTGAACATAAATGCTGTTTTTGCTCATCGACTTGGGCTTGCCCCTTCTCCAGCCGACCTCCTGGAATTGCCTCTGTCCAATATCAGGAAAAAGTATGGGCGACGTCCTTACCTCTAAGCCAATCGTGCCTAGGCTGTCATAATGTCCAAGTGGCGCCACTGAAAAAGACTGGAGTGGTGTATGCTTCCAATGTATTTTTCACTGTGGAAAACCGTAAAAAAGGTGCTCAGAACATCGCCAGAAGTGGTGAGAGATAGCATGCGCATGGGTATCGGAACGTATGCCTGCGAGGTCCCGTGTTCGATCCTGGCCCGGTGCTAATTTACACAACGTGGTAGATACGACAGCCAAATGCAAAGCATGAATGATAAATACTGATAACATGGGGCCTGCCCAGTTTTATAAAAATCATAGTCACCACGCATGAATCTGCACAGCAGCAAAGAGAACCCAGTCGTGCATTCAGAAACATACCAGCTGGTATTTGTCATGTTGAACACGAAGATATAAGCTTCCCACCTTGTGCTGTTTGCTACTCAGAGGGATACGTGCTAAATTTTACATTGAGATGTTATGTTGCCCATGGGAGTGCCAGAGTTTTCAATAACTCTGTGACACAATGTGAAAGATGGTACATATTATCATTCTCTATCACACATATATTTTATTACGCTTATTGTCGTTCGTACGTTAGATACTCTTTACAAGCCAAATACTTCCTACTTGAATTTATGTCTATTTTGCACTACATGGCTTGTTAGACGTATGTTAGTTTCTAATAAACCAGTATGTGACTAATAATGATCAACGTTACCACTTCTGTTCAAGCATGGCAACACTGCCCAAAAACGTCATCCATCTTAAAACTGTGTCACTTCTTATTCAACTGGCGTGAGAATAAGCGAAAGAAATAGAACCACCTAGGTTTTGTCATGTTACCGTTGAAACTCACAACCTAAGCAAAACATTCGCCGAGCGCTGAGGCGTGGCATTAAAAAATAACAATAAAAAATGGCAACCTCAGCATACTAATAAAAGCCTAATCATTGAGCGATAACACTCATTAATTCTACGGCACATCTGTCTTATACAGCCTAAAAGAGTCTAGTTGACTTGGCAGAACTAATCACAGATTTATCACAGAGTTGATGCCCACTGAGGCTGAAGCTGAAGCACCCTAGCGACCCTCGGCACCCCCTAAAATCATCGCGGCGTCCCCCTGAATTGTCGCTATGTGAGTATCGGCGCTGCCAGGATATGACAGGGAGCCCAAAAGTATCGTCCCTTGGCCCGAATGGCGTCTCACCGGTCATGTACGCCCTTCTGTTAGGAAATCCTGGACCCGCCTGTGCATTGAAATCGGTTTAAATGGAATGGATTGGAGCACAGATGACCAGGTTTTGTCCGGAGTGGCATGGAATGGGTTGTTTGTCTGAAAATGTTGCACATAAATGGAATGGGTGGAGATGACATGGCATGGATCCCAAAATTGTGTGCCTTGCCGACCTCTTCTGTTACTGTGTGGTGCAGCAGTGCTAAAATAAGCGTAGAAACGTCCTAGAAACGTTTTCTATTCGGCTGCAAAGACAGGGTCTAAAATGTTCGACGGGAAAGCTTTATCAAATCCCTACTGGACCCGAAGAGGTAGAAACAAGTGTTCACAGAAAGCGACCAAACAAAAATCTGAAGGGCATAAGCCCGATAGAGTTTTTACTCGCGGTGTGCCACAAAATCACTGCAAACCAGAATTTATGACTCCTCTGATAAGCCCCTACTTGATATCATGGTGGATCTAACATTTCAGATGTGGGGGGGGTTGCAAGGAGGACAAGGGGTTGAGGCCGCCAAATTTGGGTGGAAAAGTTTTAAGGTGGGCGCCATGTCCTACTAAGGGGCGCTGATGCTCGGTTCCTGGACGAGGTGATGGGTAGGGACATTTCATTTTGGATGGCATTGGGGTGCAAAATTGGAGGCGCCGAGGGTCGATCAAGGAAAGGGCTTGTGCCCTTACCTGCTCCTCCCCTGGATCCGCCTATGCTCAACCTAAACTCCAGAAGGGTTCGGCAGATGTGGATGCCCTCCGTACGCCAGGTCCAGTCACACCAACCAGAGCTTCGCCGAATGAATGACAAAATAGATAGCTGTCGTACCGGGCCAATATCAGAGGGAAGGCTAGGTACATGACGTCATCAAAATATATTTCCTAGAATAACATAACTGTTATATTCGTTATAGAAATTCAAGACTGGGGCATTGGACAGATCTCGTAAGCGCTGCTTTCCGTTTTTATCGGGAAGATTAAATGCAGAAAACAGTTTCATGGCAATGTTTTTGTTTAATCACTTCTAAAACTATCGCATCAACGAAGTCTCGTAGTTTCCAATCTGTCCACTGGGCGGCGCAGTCGCTTCCTATGTGATAGTCAGAGAAGTAGCAGGTCCGGAAACCTTGCAGCATTTCAAGGTCCACTCGCTCTCATTTTCATCGGACTGAAGAACTGACACCTTTAGACCGGTCACTACCCGGGGAGAGGTCTGGTCGCACTCGTTCCTGCGGAGAGAAAGAGAGAGAGAGAGAGTGAGAGGATTTTGTGTATCATTATCATCATCATAATCATTGTCAATATCCTTCGTCCATTCGTCTTTCTACATTAGGCATTAGTCGCTTGTCCTTTGTCGTCGGCGTCGTGGACTGTAAAAAGCATCGGCCACTGCGTAAAATCACTTAGGCTATATTTAAGCCACGAATGTTCATGCGGTAAACAGCGATGCAGCACCGGTGCTGACACTCAGTGGCGGATATAGCCGGTTGTTTTGGGGAGCAGGCCAAAGTAAAAAAAACGCAGTGAGTGTGGTGACTTAGTCTGACTCGCTGTGCCGCGGTGAGGAATATTGCCGTGCGCCCGAGTGTTAGGCTGTGCCGGCGTGCGCCCGAGTGTTAGACTGTGCCGGGCCCCGCGGCGGTGGCGTGACGTCACCTGGTGACCCGGCCGAGGCGCGGTGGCACCGGCCGACCACTCGGACTGGAGCAGGGAGCGAGCGCGGATGTAGGTGTCCCGTCGTATTATTCTGAGTCAAGTGCGTGCCTGACTGATGCTTAATTGGAATACATAATCAGAATTTATCAGTGGCGACCAGAGAGCGAACAAGACTGCAGATGGCCAAGATTGGGAGCTGTATTGGCCCGTTCGACCCTTCGAGATCTTGGGATGAGTATTGCGAGCGGCTAGAGCAGGCCTTTATTGCTGACTCAATTACCGACCCGAATATCCGTCGGGCAACGTTTCTGAGTGTTATTGGTGAGGCCACGTACAGTAAGCTAAGGGCACTGGTTTCGCCCCACAAGCCGTCAGATTTTGCTATTGAGGAGTTGACACTGAAACTGCAGACTCTCTTTGAACCCAAACCGTCCGAGACAGTTGCAAGATTCCGATTTTTCTCTTGCTGTCGGTCAGAATATCAGTCTGTCCAAGAGTACATTGGTCAGTTGCGGAAACTGTCAGAACACTGCAATTTTGGATCGTTTTTGTCAGACATGATTCGCGACCGTCTGATCTGTGGCATTTCCTCTGACGTCATTCAGACACGGCTGTTGTCAGAATCCAAGCTAACTTTGGAGAGGGCGGTGGAGATCGCTCAGGCACTGGAGGCAGCCGGGCGCAACGTTCAGGAGCTGAAGAAAGGCACCGCAGATCCGAGGGGAGAGCAGGCAACGGAAGCAGCGCTCCGAATCGACGATAGCCGTCTGCAGAGGCCGCGGCAGAGATCCGGCGAGGTATCGTCTGACGGGCAGCGTCGAATTCCAAGTAAGTCTCACTGGTCTGGTGGGGACAAAAGCTCCAAGTACAGATGCTGGAGATATCTCAGTGGCTTGCATCTAGATCGTCTAGTCCGTTCAAAAGGAGGCGGTGTTTTGAGTGTGAAGAACTAGGCCATACCCGTGCAGCTCACAAGGCTGGAACGGTAAATTCGATGGGAGATGACGTAGCTTCACTCATGGTTGGCGAAGATGCTACATTTTTGGAGGATGCTGAACGTAAAGCAGAAGATGTTGCCGAGGCAGAAAATGACCCTGTCTACAATCTGTATTCGTTTCATGAAAAGCCGGGACCTCGGAACCCACCAATCATGGTTGGGGTGAAGTTAAACGGGAAATTCCTTCGAATGGAGCTGGATACTGGAGCCAGTGCTTGTTTGGTGAGCGAGGACGTTGTTAACCACATATGGCCTGATCGCAGTCTCTGTATTCAGCCTAGTCCGCAGAAGTTCCGGACCTACACTGGGGAGGTGATCAGCCTCCGTGGAGTGGCTGAAGTTGACGTCAGCGTGGAGGGAGGCGAGGCCGTCCGACTTCCTCTGATGGTCGTGCGTGGTTCTGGTCCGAGTCTGTTCGGAAGGAACTGGCTGCAGCACATACGCCTAGATTGGCGCACTTTGTTTGGTAAGTTTTCGGTGAAGACTGTATCAACTGATGTTGTCGTGGAGAAGGAGTTCCCAGAGGTGTTCCGTGAGGGGCTGGGCTGCTACAATGGGGGACCAGTCACACTTCAGGTTGATCCTGCAGCTACACCCAGGTTCTTCAAGGCTCGGCCCATTCCTTTGGCCTTGCAACAGAAGGTGGAAGATGAGCTCACCCGGTTGGAGGACGCTGGCATCATCAGACCAGTGAGTAACAGCCAGTGGGCAGCCCCCATAGTGGCAGTTCCTAAGGCAAATGGAAATGAAATCCGGCTATGTGGGGATTTCAGACTCACAGTAAATAAGGCAACTGTTTTGGAGCAGTATCCTCTGCCTAAGATTGAAGAGCTGTTGACTAAGTTGTCAGGATGTGCTGTTTTTAGCAAACTGGACCTACGGCAGGCATATAACCAAGTAGAGCTCTCCCGCGAGTCGCAAGAACTAGCCTGTGTGAATACGACGAAGGGTTTATATGCGATGGTTCGCTTGGCTTACGGGATTCATTCAGCTCCAGGGATATTTCAGAGGATCATGACGAACTTACTGGCGGGAGTCCCCAACACGGCCGTATTTCTAGATGATGTTTTGGTTGGTGGGTCTGATGTTCACACGCATGATGTGGCTCTTAGAGAGGATCTTCTCAGGATGCAGAACGCGGGACTTCGTCTCAACAAGAGCAAGTGCAGTTTCCGGGTGAAGCAGGTAATTTACCTGGGCTACAAGATCAGTGGGGAGGGCGTGCAGCCGACAGCGGACAAGCAGCGGGCCATCGTGGAGGCGCCTGCACCAAAGAACCTCACGGAGCTCCGGGCCTGGCTTGGCCTTCTCAATTACTACAGTAAGTTCCTGCGGGGAATTTCGTCCATATTGGCACCACTATACCAGCTCTTGCGTAAAGAAGTCAAATGGACATGGGGTCCCGACCAAGTCACTGCCTTCAAAAAAAGCTAAGGACTTGATTCTGAGTCCCCCCTGTCTAGCACACTTCTATCCTGATCGCAGAACAATACTAGCGTGTGATGCCAGCCCTTATGGATTAGGCTGTGTATTATCTCAATTGGATCAGCGTGGGCAAGAGAGGCCTGTGGCTTTTTATTCGAGGACATTTTCGGATACCGAACAAAGATACGCGCAGACAGACCGAGAAGGACTTGCAGTAGTCGCAGGAGTGAAGAAGTTTCACTATTTCCTTTGTGCACGGCCCTTCACCATAAAAACGGATCATAAACCCCTGTTGGGGATGCTGGGAGAGGAAAAACCGCTGCCTCTGATGGATTCTGCTTGCGTGCAGCGCTGGGCTCTGATGCTGGCTGCATATAACTACAAGCTCGTGTACTCCCCAGCCAAGATGCAGACTCACTGCGACGCGCTCAGTCGGTTGCCGCTCCCAGATGTGTGTCGACAGGTACCACTTCCAGCGGAGACTGTGAAGCTGATGGAATTTCTCGATTCAGGACCTGTGTCGCAGAAGGAGATCAGAGCCTGGACGCGAGCAGATCCGGTGCTGTCTCGAGTTGTGGAGTACACTCGCCATGGCTGGCCTGACGTTGTTCCAGAGGATGTTGAACTGGGACCTTACAAGAACAAGCAAGGTGAGCTCAGTGTGGATAATGATTGCTTGCTGTGGGGTTGCCGCGTTGTGGTCCCTCCGAAGGGGCGCACCCGCATCTTATCGAATTTACATGAAGGTCACTTTGGTGTGTCGAGAATGAAGACTTTCAGCAGGGCCTACTTCTGGTGGCCTGGACTGGACCGAGACGTGGAGAAAGTAGCAGAAAACTGCCGCAGCTCCCAGCAGTGGAAGAACGCGTCACCCCCTGCACCGCTGCATCCATGGGAGTGGCCACAGCAGCCCTGGCGTCGGCTACACGCCGACTTCTGCGGGCCCGTAGATGGCCACATGCTGTTAGTTCTCATCGACGCTCATAGTAAGTGGATGGATGTGCATGTGACAAAATCAACCTCTTCTTCCATCACCATCGAAAAGGTGCGAGAGTCTTTTGCTTGCCATGGACTGCCGTCAACCATTGTTACTGACAATGCTTTGTGTTTCGTCTCGGCCGAGTTTAAGACCTTTTGTCAGCATAATGGAGTTTCTCACGTAACATCACCCCCGTATTCAGCACATTCAAACGGCTTGGTGGAACGTGCAGTGCAGACCTTGAAACAGGGGCTGAAGCGGCAAAATAGTGGAACTTTGACCACCAAATTGGCCCGGTTCCTATTCCGCTATCGGAGTATGCCTCACAGTGTTACAGGCGTCTCCCCCGCAGAAATGCTAACAGGCCGCCGAATGCAGGCTCCATTTGACAGGCTTCGGCAGAGTGACCAGCGGGAGTCCATTGAAAAATACCAGCGCCAGCAGGAGGCGCGGTATGATCAAGCCTCTGAAAACTGCAGTTTCCAGATAGGGAGCTCTGTTTACATGTTCTCGCTTCCACAGACATCAAATGGTCCTAAGTGGATTCCTGGTACAATTGTATCCACGGATGGTTCATCGTGTGTGATCCGAATGGGGGACGGTCGGTTGTTCCGGAGGCACTATGATCACATTAGACTGAGACGTGCGGAAAATGTGTCGACAGGCCGCTCACCCCTGCAACCTCCGGAGCAGACCCTGTCACCGCCGCACCTGACTCCTCCAACCGGCACAGCCACCACCTCTGCCTCACCTTCTCGCGCGCCAGCTGACAACGCCGCCTCACCTCAGCTCTCCGACGTATCGGAGCGCGCACCGGCGCCGGGTCAGACAGCTGACACGGCGACACTCGTGCTACGCCGGTCTGCACGCGTGACGCGGCCAGTGGTGCGCTATCAGGCCGGCGCGGCGACGAGTGGTGATGCTGAAGTCCTGGTGTGGAGGGATGTGGTGACTTAGTCTGACTCGCTGTGCCGCGGTGAGGAATATTGCCGTGCGCCCGAGTGTTAGGCTGTGCCGGCGTGCGCCCGAGTGTTAGACTGTGCCGGGCCCCGCGGCGGTTGCGTGACGTCACCTGGTGACCCGGCCGAGGCGCGGTGGCACCGGCCGACCACTCGGACTGGAGCAGGGAGCGAGCGCGGATGTAGGTGTCCCGTCGTATTATTCTGAGTCAAGTGCGTGCCTGACTGATGCTTAATTGGAATACAGAATCAGAATTTATCAGTGAGAATATCCCACAATTTAACTAGACGGTAGATGTTAGGGGTAAACCCAGAAGTTGATAAGCAAGAAGGAAAAAACCGTTTCCAGGTCTAAAAAGTGGTTGGTCACATGATGCTTGTTTTGCTATCCAAGGCCCAATTTTTACACTGAAGTTAAATGGTTCCGTTTCAAGTTGTTAGTTGAAGGACGAAAACCATGTTTATAAACTAAAAAGGAGCTAGGGGAAAAAGTGATTGATAGCTTTTAGGGTCGGGGAACAGTTTTGTCCCTAAATTTTCCGTTCAGGGGGCCAAATGCCTTTTTGGACCTCCCCCTGGATTCGCCACTGCTGGCACTCACCAGTAAATGACCTCGTTAGAGGCGTCCACATTGCTCGTCTGCGTGCACTGCGACGTATCGATTGTCCCCTGCGTCATCCGCGAACACTTGGCTTTTTTGGTTTTCAGAAAGTGCCGATCGGTGTCGTATAATCCGGTGACCACGTAGCCGGCCCCACACTCATACGTTCCCTGTGTAAAATACATGCAATATTTATAATCGATAGCATGCGTAAATGAGTAGGTAAACACGTGCATTCCACTTCTTCCAACCTCCTTCCACCACCTGGAATCGACAATAATTTCGATTGCAGGCAAATTCGGATCAAGTATTACATATATTGTTGTTATGGGGAAAGCAATGCGGAAAGCCACAATAATACTAGTTGTTGGGCTTGAACAGCTCACTAACTGCGAAGGCCATATGCCATCGCCAACTCTCACCCTGTTGGAAGCGATTTCGGGGATTAAGTCAATTTAATCAGAGGCTCCGCCGAGACTTGAACCCGGGACCAACGGATTGAGAAATTGTGATGCTATCTACTAAGCCATCTATCCCTCTGAAAGCAATAATAACATATAATACGATGAATGTTCGATGCTAGATGGAATAGCCAGTTTTCAGCAGCAGGTTGAAGCTTGCTCGGCTTCCTTAATCTCTGGCGACATTTGTGGTCGAAGTCTCTGGTCTGAGACCGTATTTGAAGAACGGGTGTTTGAGCACCACCTTGCTTGTCTTATCTCTGTTCTTTGATCTTTGATCTCCGGTCTTTGATCACAGTGCTTGCACTGGATCAAATGATAATTTTGATCTCAGTGGGCGGATACCCATACCGTGGAAGGACGGCTCGGTACCGTGGGGGGACGGCTCCCGTACGTGAATATTCGAAAATGCATAACAATACAAAGCGAAGCTATTGAAACGATTTCTAATTCAGACCCCAACAGAGGTCTTAGCAGAGCTTGAAAAAGTTCTAGCTAATTGCCAACCACTGACCGTGCTAGAAACATCAAGAACCTCGCCATCTGAAGCGTCCACCTCGAGGTGAACCTCGGTGAAGCGGGTACACAGCATCATGTCCACGTCTCGTGGGATGTTCTTGCTGAATTTGTCAGCCCGCTGTATCCCTAAAAGGCCTGAGGGCAGCACAAACGGGAATCTAACCGAAAGTCTGGAAAATCTGCAAACATATTTAAAGGCTTAAGAAAAGCTAGTCTTGGGATCTTTTCGTTGAGTAAGCGTGTTCGATTGCTGTAGGCCGGATGTTAGGTAGTTCTTGCCATGAAGATAAATGGGGATTTTAAGCAACAGTAAGTAATACAGTGTGACTTTATATTGAGCCCCAATGGTAATCAGCTCATCATCGTAGGTGTCAAAGACAAGGACAGATAATAGGCTTATGTGTGTCTTTTGGATGGATTTTTTGACAGATTCGGACAGTCTTAGTGATTTGTGTCCATACATTTGAGACAACTCAAAAAGACACGCAGCATAAACAACGCATAAAGCACAAGAGCTGACAGTACAAACAACACACACGCACACCTGTCCAGACAGACTTACCAGTCATGAGCATGTGATTGTCGCCCGGCTGACTACTGCAGTCGTAGGTCCAGGGCTGGTCCGCAGCATCCGGTCCAGCCGCGTAATCTGATGATGGCAGATCCGGAGGCGATCGTCCCTGTTCGGGCGCCGGGGGCACAGCAGCCGTCAGTAACGGTAAATTACTGCCTTTGCCGGGTAATAAAGCTGACCTGTGGATATTCAGCAACCCATTATGTTGAGATTAGGATCACCTGGAGTTCTTATGTCCGAATGATGTGGAGTTTTCTTTTTTGAAACGGTATCTTTAAAGCTAGAAAGTAAGAAATCACCATCACTGAGTTATCCGTGACGGAATAGCGCGGAACTGCAGTCTATGAGGATGGACGAGTCGATTCATTTCAACTAATGAACAAGCAGACCCACCATAGCTATGACGAAATATATATGTGCAGCACAGACCCAGTTGGCAAAGGTAAAGTCCCGGCATTGAGTGTGTGTACATGACCCAGCTGGAATTGATAAAGTCCCAGCACAGACACAATTGGCCTTGGTCCCGTGGGGACCAGGAACAGATAGGACAACAATATGAACTTGACCTTCACTTTCTAAGGTAAAAGCTAACAACATGTATTAGGCGGTTTTGGTGCGCATTTGATTTTTCCAGGGGATCACTACCTGGTTTAACCCTTGCCCCGGTGGCGGGAAGGAGCCACCTTCGCCCTGGTGGGGGGGGGGGCTAAAAAAGACCCCCACGATCTCAAGAACTAAGAGAGCTAGAAAAAGCGCAAAACGGCAATCGAAAGCTCTTTGAAAATGATATCAAAAATATTTAGGTCATGTTTCTCGTCAGGTCATTATCAAGGTCACCAGAGGTCAAAATAGGTCAAAATCTCTAATATGAGGTGTACTAAGAAAACCTCATATATCTCAGAAACTATGATAGCTGGAAATATTTTTCTAACACTATTCGAAAGCTCTTGATTTGTTCTTTATTATTTTGTGTCACGTCAAAGCCTAGGGGGCTAGAGGTAACTGAATATTGGGAATGTTCTTGGGAATGTTTATAGCCACCTATACATAAGGGAGGTTCCTTTTTCGCTAATAAATTCCAAACCAATCAAGATGCAGCCATATTTGATGTACCATTGCAATTGTTTCATCAACACAAATCGAATGATATATAATATTACTATGCCAGATCAAATTTGAAAATTTGACCTGGCCCAGGTCAACGGTCTGACCCAACTTGACCTGGTATAGTCAGGATGTATATCATTTGACTTGCAGTGACATACAAACTCTTTGGTGATAAAATAAAAGTTCTATCTTTGTTAATTCAAAAATTTATAGAGTAAAACACAAAACAAGTTTATTTGACCTAAGGTGGTCTTTCAAAGGTCACAAGTCAAACTTTTTTGGCATCAACTTCAGAAATGAGGTAAGAGCAGCCTGTAACCGATGTTTGAAGTTGGTTTCATCCATACTTACTGAGAAAAGCTCATTTCGTGATTTTCCCCATCTATTTACAATGGGGAGGGCATGCTCTGCACATAACCTTATGTCACGAATATAAAAAATCACGGAAAATATGTTGTAGCTCCTAGTGGGCCCAATATGTGGTATGAGCTTCAACTTGATCAATTAACCCGCCCTTTAGGTATGCAGTCCTAAGCATTTTTTGAGGTGAGGTCACTTCACCTGGCCTGGTGACCTGACCTGATATGACCTTGAGCTAACATTTTCAGGGAAGATGTAAAAATGATGAAGGAACAGGTATTCCAAGTTTGGCGGCGCTGCGCGCCGCCGTTTTTTGGTCACTTCGGAACAACCCGAGGGGGTCTAAAAAGACCCCCACCCGGGGAAGGTTAAAATGATCTCTCACAGAAGTCATTCTCCGATATGTTGCGTGATTGATAGCTGACTTGTTATCAGAGCAACTTACAAGGAAGTCGTCCACTTGGAAGTAAAACTGTCCGACTCCTCGCCAGGCTTCAATGCGTGGTGCTCCTGAGGAGAAGAAATACAGTACGGGTGAAAACTGAAGGTCCGCATGGAACATAGTGTCAGTAGTGGCGGCGCTTGAACATTTTGCAGCCTAGGCACGATTAGCTTAGAGGTAAGGACGTCATCCAGGCTTTTTAGCTGATAGTGGACAGGGGCGGATCCAGCAGGTCGGCTGGAGAGGGTGACAAGCTCAAGTCGATAAGTAGTAAGATAATTTATGTTTAAATGTTTAAAATTACAAAATTAAAAGGTATAAAACAAAATTTGTCGGTGTATTGCTGAAGCGGTTATGCGGCAGAATATGAAAGTGCAATGCAAGATTCAAGAAGGATAGGTAGGTAAGTAACCCGGGAAGGGCAAGGTACTCACGAGCGCTTTCAATTTCAAGGACGGCCTCGGCTCTTCATTTTTTTATTATGTTTCAGTACGATCAATTTGTTAACGGATTTTCTAATTTAATTCACCATGTGTTTTGCCATGACTCACGTCCTTCATAAAGGTTTCATAAATTAAATATCTTGCTAATAATTGCCATACAAGACCCGCAATAGAGAAAACTAGAAATCCTCGAATACAGAAATGCCAATAAACGAATCCTCTGTACTCAAGGTCCTAAGACGCGGCATCGCACGTGCTCCAAATGCTGCATTGAAGAGATGCTAAGGCATGCCTAGTTTGCTGATTTAACTCGCGTCCGAATGGATAAAGTATTATATATGTTAATCAAAAAGCACACGCTGGATTTGTCACGGGGTTAGGCAGATTCAGCGGAATTGTGAAGTGCCTAACCTCACATTTGTTGACGGAAAGAGCTGCGAACGTGGATGGTTAGGGATGCAAATCATGGGCTCTTTGACCTAGCGATCCGGGGAGAACATATTTTCTGTAACTTAAACATCGAGTCAAATTATATTTTTCCCCATAAAATACATACCTACTTCCACATTTTAAAAGGGCTATGCAGTTCCTAATGTGCCTCTATGGAAACGCCGCCACTGAGAGTCAGTGTTTATCTAGTTCTGTTCGATTTTATTTGGCGGAGAATACAGGCTTTGGCTGCATTCAACTTAAATTATTTTTGAATTGTAGGTCAACTAATTTTTATTTACAACATAGATTGCCCTTAAAAACTACCAGTCGGGAATTCCGCCAAGGTGCCACAATTATTCCTTTCCAATGCGCTTCTGGCAGAAACGGGCCTCGTCAGTTGGTATGAAAACCATACCCATGTCAGCCTTGGACTCTCGAAGAAGACGTTGAGCGGCGGAGGCGTTGGCTGGTGAGATTAAAGTGGTGCAGGTAGCCCATTTTTATTTAACTACTTACTCTTAAACGATATCTTCAAGCGAAGCCACCCCTAATAGACCTTACGCGCAACATGGCAATATTTGTATGCCAAATTACTTGGAAAAAATACTTGCATACAGTTATTTTGAAATATCGTTTTCGATAAGAATAAAATATATTCAGTTTTATTCCTTTGCAGAGGAAATGTCTCTCAAGATCAAAGACGTTGACTGAAAACAGACAAAATCACTGTAAAATATTTTTCCCGACGGTAGATCATGAAATACTAGTTTGCTTTGGGTGAGCCAAGTTAGGCCCTTCTGTTTCACTGGGTGGAAGGGAGGGGAGTCATGACCAGAACCAGTCGTTCTGAAGGACAATTAGAAGTTTTTGTGATGCAAATAGGGGCCACCACGGGCGCACAAAGGGTTAGCCAATTTTCAACCTAATACTGACGAAGAACTCCCCCCGTAAATAGGAATTATGTAAGGGCTTACTGCTGCCTTCCACTTTTGACTTGTTACAACCTTCTACGATTTTTTCAAATTTGGTCAAAATTGACAAATTTTTGGATAAATAGTGGAGGACCAGACCTCTTGCCCCCTCCTTCCCCCACACGTATGATGGTGCAAAAAGCATATTGGACCTGAAGTTTTATGACAGTGTCTCGATAGAGCAATGCCGTGGATGTTGCTGATTTTAAAGTGGCATTCACCGGCTGTGGTCACGTGCAGGGCGGGAAAATGGCATCGTTGGTCGGAGCCGCACGTGCCGGACTCCATGCTGGTCTTCCAGTGAGCAGGTGTCTTGCTAGACGCTGGCATTGTCGCTTGGAAGTTACAGAACTCATTGTCTTCGTACTGGCACGGCCACTCAGCCTGTCAAAGCAATGGGGTTATAAAGGGCATTAGAGGGCAAACTTGTTGAGTCGTGATGCAGAGTCAGACTCGACGCAATTTTTGCTTAAGTCAGAGTTGATTTGACTCAGTTCTTGATTTCGGTTGAGTCAGAGTCGACTTAAATGTTTAAACACTTTAGTCGAGTCACAATTTGAGTTGACATCTGGCATATCCCTGATATAAAGAAGTTACATACTTGGCCGCAATTTTATATATATTACCCAAGTACCTATTGTTTATGTCCAAGTGACCACTCAGCTGGTTTTAAATTCCCAAAGCAAAGAACAAATATGACTCGGTTAAAAAAGTGAACCCCAGCGCGATGTTCAGTATCAGTATATAATGAGTATTTAGGGTATATAAGGTATATCAGTATTAAGGTAACTATCTGATTAATCGTAACTAAACAGTTCCTGTTTCATCCCAGTCAAATTTGCTGATGCACCAATAAATAAAATCAATATAAGGTGTGGAAATAGTTATATTTTGCCATGTCATTTTATAATATCCGATGAAAGGGGTTGATTCAGATCTACAAGAAACTTGGGTAGCTTTGAACCTGGATATGAATTTGTATTTAATACTCCATGGTTTTAGGGTTATCTTTCGTATCTATATCGGATATGGATTAATAATCGTGGTTTGTAAATTTGCATGGTGTGTTGGAAAAGCCTCGAAATTATACCGATTTGGATCGGACTTTCTTGGCCATTAAGTCCTCTAGCTGGCACTCGCCAAACACGCAGTACCGCCGTCATAATGAGTTCGGTACTTTATTCTACGATATCAAACTCATCAGCTAGCTAGCTAGAGCCTAGAACATCACACCCTTCAATTTATCTCAGTTTAGGCAGAAAGATACTCAGCATACAGGAGAGTGTACTACGCAATCACCAAAAGTTAGCAGAGTAGCGGGTAGCAGAACTCAAAAGCACTATAACCTTACCAGCTGCAGACATCCTGCTTGGGGTGCAGACATCCAACACCGAAACCAGTTGTTGGATGGAAATAGAGAGAAATGGTTTCTTCAACAGGAAAACAAAAGATAACAAAAGATAAAGATAAGTTTAATATTTTATGGTATGACTTCGTTTTAGCATAGTGCAATAAAACTTTCAATTTTTTCATGTAATCTACGGAAAACCCGCAGTTCATCAGAAGTTTTCCATGAAATTTATTGAGAAATAAACAGAAATTCTTTTTCTGACAAGGGTAATGCTTTTGTAGCGTTTTTTATTATACAAATTTCAGACAACGGTGTAGCGGGTAGTGCTTTTGCAATTCTGATAAAAGAAACGCCGTTAGAAGGAGCGGTTTCAGCCAGTCAAAGTAACGAAAACAGCGGTCGCAAAAATTTGGTAGCGGTGCCCACTTGGGTCACTTGCCCACAGCATCGAACTGACCCAGTTGTTTGAGGCTCCACCTCTGTCACTCGCCCACAACATCGAACTCACCACTTTTTGAGACCCCACCTTGTCACTCGCCTACAACAACGAACGCACCACTTGTTTGAGACTCCACCTCCATCACTCGCCCACAACGACGAACTCACCACTTGTTTGGGACTCCATCTCTGTCACTCGCCCACAACGACGAACTCACCACTTGTCTGAGACCCCACCTCTGTCACTCGCCCACAACATCGAACTCACCACTTGTTTGAGACTCCACCTCTGCCACCCGCCCACAACGACGAACTCACCACTTTTTTGAGACTCCACCTCTGCCACTCGCCCACAACGACGAACTCACCACTTGTTTGAGACTCCACCTCTGTTGCTCGCCCACAACGTCGAACTCACCACTTGTTTGAGACTCCACCTCTGTCACTCGCCCACAACGTCGAACTCACCACTTGTCTCCACTTCTGGCACTTGCCCACAACGACGAACTCACCACTTTTTTGAGATTCCAGCCCTGTCGCTTGGCCACAACGTCGAACTCACCACTTGTTTGGGACTCCATCTCTGCCACTCGCCCACAACGACGAACTCACCACTTGTTTGAGACTCCATCTCTGCCACTTGCCCACAACGTCGAACTCACCACTTGTTTGAGAGTCTCCAGTTGTATGTCCTGGGCCGCCACGGGTGCGGGGGTCGTGGTCGTCGGGATGGTTGTGGTCTCTGGGGCCGGTGTGGTCGGCGGCTCGGTGGGCGTGGTCGTCGGTTCCGGGGTCGTGGTTGGAGCGAGAGTGGTTGTGGTCGGTGGCGGGGTGGTTGTCAGCGTAGCCGGATCTGAAGACAAGGTTTTGTTTTTAATTCGGCTCGGCGATTGGGATGGATATGTTTGATTTGTCAGATATGTTCGCGGACCGGGTAATGACAAAACACATCACAATGAGGGCCGGGTTTTGTTTTTGATTCAACTCCTATTGCATCGGACAATGGTAAACTTTTCATTTGATATTTTTCATTGTATTTATCCGCCTTCAAACGTAGACGCCCTATAACCCCGATCATACCTAGTGCATCCTGATTATCGTTATTAGTGGGGAGGGGGATCGGAATCTGTTCCATTGATATAATTGGTTAATTGAAGATTGTGTGGTTGATTGGTCCCCCTAAATGGGAATCTAATTTCTACAGCAATATCTCACATTTACTGGCAACATTGCAAGCTGTGATTATTCGTCTACCATTCAAAAACATTTTCTGAGCTGAACATCCTCTTTTTTAAATGATGAACTCCGATGAAAGGAAACTATTCAAAGGGTCCTTTGGGAAAAATGCAAGGGTAATTGCGCTCGAGGAAGGCGCATTTGTATTTAATTGCGTCCTCTCCTCATTCCATGTCAAGTTAATGACAAAGCAGAAACAAGCGTAAGCATTTGTGGAAGTGGGGCAGATTGTCTTTCTTAAGTTTGTCTGCTGTGCATAAAGTGTAATTGAAGGTAAATTTCTTCAATAATTACCGCAATAATGTCTGGTATCCAGAAAATAAGACGCATAAGGAAGGCGAAAAGATTTAAATTTTTCAATATTCATATGCATAGATTCACCCCCCCCAGCAAAAACACAGCGCCCAAAATCTTCCACCTGTTAACCCTCGCCCCACCGGGGGCCATCGACGGCCCCCCTACGGTTTTCTCGAGATAGCAGAAATACGACGAAACGCAGCACCGCGGTTGAGGGCTCTATCTCTTACCTCATCATTTTCCCACCATCCCTGAAAATTTTTACTCTGGGTCACCCAAGGTCAGGTCACCAGGCAAGGTCAACCAAGGTCACCTCACTTCAACTTTGAAGCTCTATAAGATCTACATTTCTTAGTCGATCGATTTGAAACCTGCTACACTTCATGACCCTTCCAGGGTCTACAACGTGTATATCTGGGATTTTGCGATTTCGTGACCTGAGGTCAGGTCACGAGGCGACCTCTCCTATTGGAAAAGCATGGGAAAAAGCTGTCTCATGATCTAAAAGCCACGAAAATGATTGCAAATGCTCAGACTACCCAGAACAACGTTTTTGGACACCCTTTCACGGATCCCAGGGGTCATATTTGCCCTTTGACTTTTCCAAGGTCATCCAAGGTCACCAGGGGTCAAAAACAGTATTTTGACAATATCTTTTGACCTAATTAAGCTCGAGCAATGAAACAAACACCATCGTGTTTATCACGTCACTGGCTTTTATTTGATATACGGCGGTCTTTCTACTTTCTCCTCTATTAGGTCACGAGGTGAACTCCGGAGGTCAAACCACTGGCGGGAGGTTTTTACATTTCACGTAGCGGAAAAAGGTCTGACAATTTCCTATGAAATGTACTTAACCAGATCTCAATAGCTCTAATGGCATAGGAGTTATGCCCAGTTTTCTTAAGCATTGTATATTTGAGTGAAAATAGCCTATCGTGACCTTTCTTGACCTCTGGAGGTCAAACCATTGACCTGAGCGCTTAAACATGCGAGGTAATTTCTTACTGAATCCACGCGAGCTTTCTAATGCACGTTGCAGATTTTCGCTAACCCCATATTTTCGGAGTTAGAGGGGGGCATCGATGGCCCCCGGTGGGGCGAAGGTGGCGCCGGACCCCCGGTGGGGCGCGGGTTAAGCCGATTACTAACCACTGAAAAATACGTTACACTGTGTTTTCACGATTTTACCTTTTCTCCGCCACATTCCCAAACCTGGCCTGCAATGGCTTCAGACAAAATATATTTGATCGTCGGTATTATTCGGAACTCAAAACTACATTTTGTACGCATTACATTGCATTGGACAACTTCAATCACAAAAGCACAAAATGCCGTCGTTTTGTTCAGCTGCTCGTGCTTCAGGTGCGGAATCGACTCTCAGTTCATCAAAACACCCTTTAAGCTTCCTAACAGAATGTCAGAATAGATTGTCCGGAAATGCATCCTTTTTCGCGCCAAACCTAAAAATAATTGGTACTGCAGTGCCGGATCTAGGCGGCTGAATAAAGCCAAAAACTGAAACAAAAGTGTTTGGGAGGAAGTGGGCGAAAATGGGAGTCGAAGGCGGAAGGAAATGTTTTTTTTACCGTAGATCCGGTTGCGGTAATGCATCTGTGGTTTGATATTCCGTTGACATTTTTTCTACCTCGGCAGGAGGCCAATCTGGCAATATGCTCTTTCTTCAGTGGCGGATCCAGGAATTCATTAGAAGAGGGACAAGGGAGCTTAAGCCTCACCCGCCAGTACCTACCTCAGGCAGCCCCACGCCCATGTTTCAATTATAAGGGCTCGGACATTTGAGGGGCTTGAGCTCCCTTGCCCCCTTGGATCTGCAACTTCAACTTACCCACACACTCTCCCTCGTTCTCCACGTAGTCTCCGGGACACACGCAGATGCCTGTCTCATCGCCGCCCAGGGACCTGTCGCGGTTGCAGGTGGCGCCACTAGTGCGCCGCGAACACTCCATATCAATCCGACAGATGTCGCCCACGGCGGCTGAAACAAACAGCAGGCGTGAGACCGGGTCTTTTTCAGGCAGCTCCAGCGCATTTTCTGTCAATTTTTTATTGGGGGCCGAAGAAGGGAAAGGGTACAGTGAGGGATTCAATGTGATCAAGTTTCACAAGATCAGTTTTCAGTGGCGGATCCAGGACTTGGTTTCGGAAGGGGGAGGGGTGGGAGGAGCTATGGTTTTAGTTAGGGGCGGACGCAGACCCGAGTTTTGGGGGCCAAACCCATGTCTGCCTAGCCTCCTGCGGGGGGGGCGGTGGAACGTGCAATATCGCTCTCCTGAGGGCGAGGGGTGGGATTGAAAATTGTTTTCCGGTCTTTTGGGGGCCAAAAGATAGTTTGACCCCTCCTCCAGCGCTTGGGGGGGCATGGTCGGAATGGCCCCCCCTGCGTCTGCCAATGATTTCAGTAACCATCTGGGCGACTTTTTGGCCAGAGGTGAGGCTCCTGCCCCCCTGCCCCTGACGGCGTTGCAAATTGGGTGCCAATGTTTCGAGCTGAAGTATCCCAAATTGCTGTCATTGGCGGATCTAGAGGCAGCTTTTTTGGGGGCCAAACCAACGTTTTGGAGGGCTAAATTGAGATGAAAAAATTCTAAAACAGTATTCTAAAAGAAAACGGCAACAAATTTGGTCCTAGAGGAACATTTTAAATGTTCCAAATTTCACCCTAGAGAAACATTTTAAAAATCAAAATATCGAGATTAGTGCACAATGTGCACTATGCCTGACAATGTGCACTGCACATTCTCAGGCAAATCACGAGTCTTCATGATCTTTGGCTAAAAGTTCCCCTTATTACACTAAATTCCAGAATTCGACCAAGGTGTCACATTCTCTTTAAACCTTACCGCCTGTCTGTTGGTACTAGGTCCTATCTGTACCGTCATCTTTTCGCCGTGGCCGATCCAGACTCCCGAACAGTGGCGGATTCAAAGGGGAGGAATCGGGGGTTCAAGCCTTCCCCCAAATGCCCGAGCCCGTATAGTTAATACATAGCTCAGGGGCTGCCCAAGGTGAGCCTCGAGTCCCCCGGCCCCTTTCCCCGACATGAATTCCTGGATCCGCCACTGCACCTTTAAATTACATTTGAACGCAACTATTGAGTTCTTCTCATTCACAATTTTTACAAAAAGCTTGGGCTAGTTCCAAGATTCAAACACACGCCTATGAATCGGGCTGAAGTTTGACTTTTTAGCAGCAAGGCTGGCGGTTTTTACCAAGAGAAAATCGAAATGAGAGATCGTAGCCTTATTCTGAGTTGCTTTTTGTGATTCTGAGCTTACTACAGCATACTTTGTTGAGACCCTGTATTGCAGCTTTTAGCAAGCGTCTTTATGGTCGGAAAATGCCAGCCTCTTAGTATTCTCAGTAGTTTCTGAACAACTCTGAGCCCCGCGTTCTGTACCAGAAACGACACCGAAGTCTATTTATTTAAGGAGGTACGTTCTTGAGGTGTTTCTTAATGCCTGGGTGACTTCACAAGCCCATGTTTCCAAAGGTTGTATCAAGGGTTTGTCAATGTTGTCCAGAGCATTTCAAAAATACACCCTATTAAAAAACATAAAGATTTATTTCTAGTTAGGGAACACAATCAAACTCATTTTGTTCCCTCACATTTGTAAGGAGGCATCATGATTTTGATTATTTTCAACAAAACCAGCGGTGGAAAAATCCCTTCACGCCTACGTGACGTCACACCATGGGCCGGCTCATACTTTCGGAGGTGGCTGATAAAACGACGAGCGCTGGCTCAAGGTCAAAAGCGGCCGAGCGGACTGCCTGAGGCACTGGTGACGTAGCGGCAGAGCTGCGCTCTGATTGGCTACTCTCTGACCCGATCTGATGCGCACGCTCAGCTCTCGGCGCGGCGGTCAGTTTGAGTGAGTGAGAGGAAGGTGGTGCGTGCAGCGTGTGGATGTGTTCTGAAGCTGTTTGTAGTTGTTGAGGTTTGTGTAGAACGAATTTGAATATACTAAAAACATCGAAATACTGAAGTTGATTGATCTGTAGGGATCGAGCAAGAAGGAGTATCTTTCAACGTGTGTGCCCTTCATATCGGTAAGGTCCAAATTTTATTTTGTTTGGTTTGTTCCGCTCTATATCTTAGAATATATTAATCGTTCGGGATTGGTTGACTTAAGAGCTTTTGGGCAGGTTACTTATTACATAAGTGTTTTATATTTTTTATCTTTCAGAGTTTTTATTGAGTAGGAAAATATATTCCGTGGAGAAAATAACGGCGAGAAGCGGTCTGTGGAGCCAATGTGTGTATTCCTCAGTTTCTAGATTCTCATTGCAAATGTTGTGTAACTACTTTACCATATCTTTTGCGAAATGGGCGTGCCCTTCTGTAGCTGCAAGAATAAAAACCAACTCATTTTTTCGTCTCGGCAGGCTCAAAATGCTTGATCAAAATAGCACAAGAGTCACGATCGGCATCCAAGGACGTTGATAGGAAGTGCTGGTCTGCGGGCTACATGGCACGGGCTTCACCAGTAGCATATCCAGGACTTTATTTGAGGGGGGTTAGGAAGCTTGAGCTTCTCTCACAATCTTCTTCACCACCGGAACCGTCTCCGGCTATGCATTTACAATAGATACTCTAACATTTTGGGGACCTTGAGTCCCCTCCGCTCCCAAGCCCTCTGAATCTGCCAGTGGCTTCAGCACGGTAGCAGCGGTGGTCCCACCGCCAGGATATTTAATGATTTTTGGGGCTTATCGACGCACCAACTGCCAGGGTCATTAAAAGCGTCGCCTACTCTTTCCCTGTTGGAATTGTGTTTCGGGAGTCAGCTTGCTCCTCGTTCAGCGAAGCTGCCGGGCCTTGAACCCGGCTCGGCTGCGTGGAAGCCAGCTACGCTGACCACTCCACTACCACCCCTCCCCCTACCACCCCCCATACCGCTTGGAAAAATGAGGCAAAATCCCCCTTCAGTTGTAGCCTTCAGTCGAATTTTTAATAAGGTAGAATACAATAGAAATGTAGGAATATAAATCGCAGATATTCGAAAATGTTTCCTGCTTGTTGCTAATTAAATGTGATGCTTCATTTGATCAAATTCAGATCCTGACTAGAAAACTGTTTTCCTCAATGTTTATACTTCTCACATATATCACAGGTTTATTGCCATATCCATTAGGTATGCTTTGCAATGAATGTCTGGCCCTCAGGACCCATGCAACGCAAGAAATATTTGTGTATTTGTATAAAGTTTGTCCCATTCTCTTCTAAACCATGCCAAGTCGAACTCTAAATATTTGCTGCTGAAAATTGCCAGTTAGTCCAAAGTGTGCTGAAGGTGCCTGAAAAGTTGTACAACCAACAGAATCTTCACTTTAAATGAGGTTCAGAAATTACCAACAAAACTTATTATTACTACTTGCGGAAGAATTATCACTATATGGTGACGCCCTTACAGCCCGTGCATCCAAAGCTGTTTCTCCAAATACGGAGGAGGCCTCGCTGTTAGAGGTGTTCCAACGCCAGCACCGTCTCTGCACCAGGTCAGTCCGGACTGGGAGGGAGGGGGAGGGCATTGGCGGATCCAGGGGCAACGTTTGGAGGGGGCCAAACCAACGTTATTTTAGGGGATAAACTGAGAAACCGCGATAACATAGCATTTATGAAAAGAATGGTTAAAATTCGGTTCTTTTTGGGGCCAGAAGACACTATTTAGGGCTTTGGAGAAGGACTACGGTCCCTTTGCCCCACCCCCTCCTCCTCTTGGATCCGCCAGTGGGGGAGGGATAGCTGTTGCCGTTGTGTGAATAACTAATTGTGTTGGTTGGGGTCACGTGTATGATATTTCAGTTAAAAGCATGTAGTCTGATAAGTGTTTGCTTTTCAACGGTGTCAGCGGTGGTTGACCGGGCGGTATGTTGCAGATCCGCATGGACAGATCCAGCACTTCCGATCGATGGGGAGGGAGGAGCACTCGCCTGGGGTAGGGGCGCCTTTCGAGCAGAAGGGCCCCACAACCTATCCGAGGTCGCCAAATCTCACCGGCAGGGCGCCGGTACTCGCATCCTGGGGGGATGGGAGCAACGTTTCAGGGGAGTAACGTTTCTCGGGTAGGGGACATAGGCTAGATGGGGAACTCTTGACCCCATTTCCCTGGATCCGTTTATGTGCTATCTTATTACCTTAAATGTTGAGCGTTGCACTCTGTATCTGAAAGAAATTTCTAAGGTGCTGGAGCCGAAAACCGAACAAAACCCAACTAAGGTCAAGCGTTGGGATTGGAAATGTGAAAATATAAAACATGAAGTAATTGACTGCCTTGGCCATACCCGGATCCAGGATCGTTGGGGAGGGGGTTCGGTAGGGTCGACACTGCACATTGTCGCGGGAGGGGCACCATCCGGACCAGGGGTGCCGCTTTTGGGCAGGAAAATCTATCCTGGGGGCGCCGATACTCGCACGTTGGGGAGGGGAAGTAGAAGCAGCATTTCAGAGGTTACCATGGACATTTCAGTGGGACACCCTGACTATTTCAGGGGAGCCGAGGGTCAATCAGGAGGGGAGCAAGTGCCCCACTTGTCCCACCTGGATCCGCCTATGGCCTGGTCTCTGCTATCTCAAAATTCCTTGTGATATGGAACATTCTAAATAGCACTGAAACTTTTTCTCCTTTGTTTTACGTTTGAACCATATTTACTGAAATTGAACATCTCAGTGTCTATTAGCGTTGCATCAGTATTTTTCTGAGGGTTGTAAAATGATCTCCATAGAATTTTCAACTCTTAAACTTGATTACGTTTATGAGCCCTGGAAGCTTATTTAGCTCTTCTAGCAGCTGAAAACATCGGGATTGGTCTACTACGTTTTGGAATTGCGAAATCATCTTTCAGGACTTACAGATGACGCCCTAAATTGTTTGTCTGACCTGGCCTTGCATTATTTTTCGGTCAAAAGTTTTAATTAAATTTAACTTAACGAAGAGAGGTAGCAAAGCAAATGGTCTCTCATTCAATTTGCTCGAAGCCATTTACAAAACATGGAGGGGTGAGGTGGTCCGTTTCATTGTTTTCCAGGTCCCAACGAGAAAAGAGCGTAAGATAGAAAAGCCGAAACATTTGCGCAGGCGTCAGCCATCAGGGCCCCCTGTGAGGAAAATGCGTTTGTGCCATTTTGCGTTGTCTTGAACAGGTGTCTCCACTCTCCAGTGGGATTGATGGGAAATTGTGTTTGTGGATGGGATGTTGTATTTGATTTCATCAACACCCAGCATTGATTGTTGGACTTTCTCCTTAAGAAAAATTTTCTCATTCAGGGTTATTTCCATGGCTCCATGAAAAATTCGCGTTTTCCTCGCCGCGATCTGTTCGTCCGATTTTTTTTGCCGATTTTCCATTGTCGTCGGGTTTGTTGATTGTCTGATCACCATTCGTGACGGCTTTGCTTTTCCGAGACATGAAGTATTTACAGCGACCAAAGAGAACAGGTGAGGCATGGAGCCATAATGCGAAAGGTAAGCTGAAAAATGGTTGTATGGATGTCTTGTGTCACTGCCAGAGACTGTACTTGTACAAATCGTCGCGTGGCATAAGTAACCAAGTCTGGTGGGCTGAGTTTGTTAACACCCGCCCCGGTGGGCCTCCAAGCCACCTTCGCCATGGTGGAGGTGTTTAAACACCCCCCCTCGAACTCGGCTCCTATGCAGGGTAGTGAAAAAAACGAAAAGGCTGTTGGAAAGCTCATGTAAGTTCATGAAGAAACTACATTGGTCACTTTTTGACTCAGGTCAATATTGTCAAAGAATAATGCATGTTAGAGCAGAGTATTTGGGCTTAGCGTCTGGAAGAGTTGAGTTAGGTACAAGGTACGTTCAAGAGGGATCCCTTCACGCCTGGTTGATGTCCCACGGACGTGGAGGAATTCCTTCATCTTTGGGCCGTGTGCCAAACTGCAGCTAATGGCGCTGCTCAGTTACGAATTTGTGAGAATGCACGGTAATCGCGCTTTTTCCAAAGTGCAACAGATAAGCATTTCATCTTCGGGTCTGGACGTCTTTTTGCAAAAATTTCGACAACTAATAATTTAATTGTCCCCTGTAATATCCTATGGGGTGTGACGTCACATTCCATGGTCTGCACTTGCTGTAGCGGGGGGCTGGGCCGCATCAACACGACACAATTTTGAGCCACCGACAACATGTCTGACAAGCACTTGGTAAGGAGGGGTGCCGTTGGGTTGTATGGTGTGCATAAACCTGTGTAAGAGTGGCGTTAACATTTAGCTGTCTGCCCGAAATCATCATTGCTCTTTGTCGACTGCATGCGTCACAAAGTGTTCGGAAGTCCACATTCTCGGCACACAATCAGTGCTGCCTCCGGAACAGAAGTGGCTTAGGAAGCATTGCATGCTTTCTTCGAGGTGGCTTCCGACCGGTAAACCTGTCTATATCGTCGGTGACCAGGGGCAGACGCAGACCCGAGTTTTGGGAGGGCGAAGATTTTATTGCTCGATAGACCCAGTGTAAACACCTTTTTTAAATTTATCCGGCCTTTGGGGGCCAAAAGATAGTTTGATAGTTTCCCCCCCTTACAGCGCTTTGGGGGAGGGGCATGTCCGGAATGCCTCCCTTGCATCCGCCAATGCCAGTGGCTGTGATTTTAAATCATGTTTCTAATGAAACATCATAAAGCAATACAAATGACGTTGCATACATTAGCATGATATAGGGGTATTCAGCGCTCAGGTCACGGGTGTATGGCATGCAAATGTACGTACTAAAATCAATAGTTGCCTGCAGGGAAGGAGCAACATATTGCGATTACGCACGTGATGTGTCACGTGCTATCTGACATTTGCATCTGGACGTATTAGGAGACTTTACGCTCTTTGTTTGATTCCAATCACGCAAGGCAGTGCTTTTATGAATACGTTTAAGAACCCCCACTGTGCCTGACGGGAAGAAAAACGTCTACCCGTCGTGAGATTTGAACCCGAGGGTGGCTGTCCGGTCTGCAAACGAGCAAGAAGCCGTTAGCTGATATATGATTAAGATGTTTAATGTTTCCCTAACATGTCCTGGAGCAATAGCATCATCAACATGACACTAACGGCGACCCGCGCTAGAAAACGTGCATAAAACTGCCTGCATAATTTTCCAACAACCCACTGAAAACAACGGTTTCAACACAGTAGTCACCTAACATAACCACAGACGTTACGGTTGTGTACGCACTTCCAACTCCCTCCTCGCCGGCTGTGTTCTCGGTTGCCTAGCAACAACAATACTAAGTCGCGCGCTTTCGTGACTGTCTCACCCTGCCGTGACTCTGTCAAGTAATCACGCTTGGCACCGGTCCCAAGGAAGGCCAATCCAGGGCCAAGGCAGCCTGCTGAATTAGCCCGCAGCACGCACCAGAGTTAATCCTCACCCGGAACTCGGGTTTGTGGATGACATTTCGCCTTTTCTTTGGTTTGCTGGTCTAGAGTGTTGAAGAATATGGGCAGGTGTGTCGCAATCGCTTTTACTCGGGAGCCGACGGACTCCGGACTTATAGTGACCACTGTCAGATCGAGACGAAGGGGGAAGGGTGGTAAACGAAATTTGTCTCTCAGCCCGTGATTTCTCCGAATTTTCTAAGAAAGGAAAACACCGTTTTACGTTTTTCCCCTACCCCAACAACTGGTCCAGATCCGCCACTGGTGATGACCGGGACAGCAAAGTTCAATAAATTTGTTGTCTTCGAAAATGCTTCTGATGCAAGCGACCACCACTGTATTTGGAACTTCCTGGTCTGTAAAGGAAATAGGGGAAGGAAGGCACCAGACCTAGTCTGAGCGCCGAGATTTGGGAGGGAATGATTCCCCCGACTCACCACTATGGAAGGACGCATCCTACCAGATTACCAGATTCAACGTCTGTGAATGGAGAAGGATGGTTCTCGCTCATGGTTAATGACTGTAGTCTTAGGAAATATGCATCATGGATTATGTATCAAGATGAATTAGATCCAATCCCATCGGATCTCAATCCCATCGGATGGATTGGTTTCAACTGGATTGAACTAAAAGTTTGAGTAGTTTCGGATCTGGAGACGTATTTGAATTCCCATCCCGATCAGTTCAGTTTTTTTAAATATCCATTTGATGTGAAATTATGGTCATGGTTCGTAAATGGGTACGCCTGGATTTGGAATCTTTGGGCATTGGCTGGATTAATTAGGAATTTGTCTGGTCATGACGTATTGCAAAGAAAATGAAGGGCTCTCTCCACCAAGAAGTTATTGTCAGAGCACTTCTTCAGTGAAAATCACTGTAGGGATTGTGGACATACCTAAATGTGGTATTTAATGTATAATGTGGTATGTGGTACCTCTCACTGTACGTATTGTGGACGTCACCTGGTAATATTGAGAGAAAATGCTACGGAAAGAAGGAGGAAGAGTGGCATCTGGCAAACACATCACATGAATACACAATGAAAATACTGATAAAAAGGTGGCGGAAATAGTCTAAGCGGTTAAAGGCAATGTGGCACCTTGGTCAAATCCCGGAATTCAGTGTAATTAGGGTTATTTTAACCAAAACTCATAGAATTTTGCAATAATTTCTTGAAAAATGCGAAATAAGCTCAATATTTTGGCATTTGAAATATTCCAATATGGTAAGAAATAAACCTCTACTTGTGCATAACGTCATGATCTGGCAGCACAACTACCCGAAATTTCAGAGTGTTTATAGTACATGCATATCCGCAGGCTGTTCTAAGGCCATTGCGGGGAGGCCCGAGCCCTCCAGCCCCCCTCCCCCGGAATGAAGTCCTGGATCCTGCACTAACGGTAACCGTGCTCTATAATAAAGGTACCGTGCGTTACACTTACCCGACAGTATTTTGAACTCGAGGAAAGCATTTGGGTCGGATGTCCCCAGGGTTTCCTGATCTCTTCTGTCGTAGAGTAAGCAGCCGGAGGTGCCATTTCCGGAACCGGCTTCCACGAAGACAAAGAGGGCACATTCTGAATCTGCTAGACACTCAACGCGACATTTACCTGCGGCGAGAATCGAAGGGTTACAGAGAGAAGAAAGAGAGAGAGAGAGAGAGAGAGAGAGAGAGAGTGAGTGAGTGAGTGAGTGAGTGAGTGAGTGAGTGAGTGAGTGAGTGAGTGAGTGAGTGAGTGAGTGAGTGAGTGAGTGAGTGAGTGAGTGAGTGAGTGAGTGAGTGAGTGAGTGAGTGAGTGAGTGAGTGAGTGAGTGAGTGATGGGGAGAGAGGGGGGATAAAGAGAACACAGAAAAAACAGAAAACACTGTTGACTGGGTGAGCGAATCCTGCAAACCTCGACAATGAGCTATAACAGTAGACCTTTTTGTCTCCTTCCGAATTATAGCGGCGTTACTCGACTTCTAGGGTGAGGACATTGGCTATGGTTCTTCACGTGTTTTTAGGAGTCTTATTTTTGCATATTTTTATTCAGGACCAGAATTAAATTTTTTGTTAGCTTTCAGGAGGGGACATGGTCCGCTTGGCCCGCACCCTGTGACGGATATAAGAGGGAGGGGCTAGTAAAGTTGTTGCGAGGCAATGGTGGGGAGGCTCTAGCTCATAGCCTTCTACCCCGAAATTTTGCCTGGATACGCCACTGTTCCTACCTGGGTCCACCAGTGCACATGTACTGCATATACTCACAGTCAGATATGTGTTTGATGATCTTGATAGCTTTCTCTGGATCTTTTGTTATGCCAGGCAGATGTGCTAGCCTCATGCTTAGGTCAGCTTCACGCAGTCTTCCTCCCTCGATAATCATCTGTTCCAGACTGTTGAAGCTGTTCCAGAGGTTCATATTATCCAACCCAACCGGCCACGAGCTGCTTGATGTTGCTAATGATGCAGCTGGTTCCGTTGATGCGGTTGACTCCGTTGATCCAGTCCATTGAGCGTCAGTTTTGAAGACGAAGAGGATGAATTGGCAGAGTGCCAGAAAAATAATCTGTTTGCAGCTGCAGAAGTGGGGTAGAGAAGACGCCACGCCCGCCATATTGGGTGTGCTGTAAAAAGAATATATGTTTGTTTGATGGATTAGTTTCACAAATAGGGGAGAGACATCACAAAAAGCCTTTTGGAAAGTATTAGTTTGTGTAGTTTCTAGTTATTAGCGGCTGTTGTTGAAATCGCAATGTTAGTGCCAGCTACTTTTCAGAGCATTCAAACATATTTGCATGATATCATAAGAAAACTAGCGCTTTCAATTTAAGTCCTCGACAACGTCCTGGCTGAAAATAAAAATATGAAAAAGACTCCCATTTGGAAACTCTCCCGTGGAAACTCATGAGCCTCAGTTCGTTCGTAACCGATCTCTGTTTTTCACCAATATGCTATGCAGTCATATAGGTCATGTAGACCAGTCCCTCGCCAATGTCATGCTGCAATTCAATTCAATTTACAGGCAGTCTACGCCGTATATCTCATTCATACATTGCCGGACCGGTATAATTTCCCCATCAATTTATAACGTCTTGTCATATGTCATAGTCCTGCTGCGATAATCACAAACTCGTCATACGGGAGGCCTCAGGCTCAAGGTATTGTTGCTGATTGTATGGCTGTCCTTCATGGGACCATTTTTCAGTTGACCAGAAGTTTCAGTTGTCATAAAAATGTCACGTGGTGTTTTGATACTGAGAGGTTGCGCATTGTGCAGTGGAAACACTCAAGAGAGGATAGTTGCGTGGAGCAGTGATTGCTTTTAAAGGGAATGTGGCACATTTATCACGTGATTTTAACTGGGATAGTCAAGCTGCAACTCATACCGGAGAACCCGGTACTCAATATGTCATTTGTCTTGAAACTCAAAATCTTGGTGGGGGCCTGAGACGGAGGTCTGAGCCACCTCCGCTTTGACAGGCGGTTACCCGCCCCCCCCATAAGATCTCGGGAACCACGCAAGATAACGGAAAACGGTAAACGGTGTTGCGTAACCCATCCACTACTCAATATTTGAACCATTCTTTTCAGGTCACATTTCAGGTCACTTTAGATCAAGACATGCCGCCATAGGAATGACATGTAAATGAAGGTTCTCGGCCATCATATCTGAACAAGCAAAGATATAGGAAAACAATTTAAGCCATAAGAATCCTCGCAGCAAGCCAAGTTGAATGATATATGATATGACTCTGCTAGATCAGATCAGGTCAAATATGTCATTTGACCTGACCTGAAGTCAGGTGAAGATCAAATTAGGTCAAAATGCATATGATGAGAACTAAAAGGATAAACCCAATCTAATGAAGTCACAAGAAGCGCTCTATCACTATCCATTGCTAAGTTATTCAGTTCAAACCATTTTCCCCTGTATTTTCAATGGAAAGGGCATGACTTGTACATGACCTTAGGTCATCGATATAAAAAATACCGGAATATTTTTTTAGAAAACTCGGTGGGCTTATCATGTATTATAAGTTTTAATCGAATACGTTTGCCCTGCTCTGACTTATGTTATCTTAACACGCGCATTGACGGGGGGCGGGTACCCGCCCCCTCGGGTTTTTCGGAGACAGTAGAAAAACGGCGGCGCGTAGCGCCGCCGTACTTGGTATACCTTTTCCCTCATCATTTTTACAACTTCTGTGAAAATTTTAAGGTTAGGTCATCTCGGGTCAGGTCACCAGTACAGGTCAAGTGACCCGACCTCAAAAAAGTTTAAGATCGCATAAGTCGGAGCAGGGTGAACTTATCCGATTGAAACTCATATCACATAATGGCCCCACCGAGGTCTCTAACATATGTTCCGGTATTTTTGATATCGATGACCTAAGGTCAGGTACGAGGCCTGACCTCTCAATTGGAAATACATTGGAAAAATGGTTTTTACGGAATAACTCAGTAACGGATGGTGATAGAGCATTTATTTTAGCTGCATTAGACTCGCCTGGGCTTTGCGGTTCTAATGATATGCATTTTATATAATTTGACCCTGACCTGACCTCAGGTCAGGTCAAATCCTTGATTTGACCTAGCAAGGTCAAATTATATATCATTCGATTCGGCTTGCTAAGAGGATTCGTATAGTTTAAGTCGTTTTGCTCTATCTTTACTTGTTCAGATGTAATGCCCGAAAAACTGAATTCTACATGTTATCCCTATGACGGGCATGTTTTGACCTCTCGTGACCCTAAATGTGACCTGACAAAAAAATGGCTTCAATGTTTTCGATGGAGAAGTGGATGGGCAGCCCAACGCCGTTTACCGTTTTTCGCTACCTACCGTGGTTCTCGAAATTTTAGGGGGGTGGGTACCCGCCCCCCGTCAATGCGAAGGTGGCTCAGACCCCCGTCAATGCGCGTGTTAAAGTCAACTCTGTCCGAAGCTAGAGTCCAAAGCTCTACTCAAAATGTCACCTTCTTTGATCTGTCATGACCTCACTATTGACCTGAGCCAAAAGTGACTGATACAGTTTCACCATGAATTTGTATAAGCTATCCACCAGCTTTCGCGTTTTTAGCTATCCTGCGTTGTGGCCAAGTTCGAGGGGGTGTTCAAACACCCCCTCTAGGGCGAAGGTGGCCCGGGGGCAACCGGGGCGCAGGTTAAAGGAGATTTAAACCACTTTGACGCTTCATTGGTGGTGCTCAGGCACCCCCAAATAAATATAACTCCACATCCCAGACTCCAGGAGTGTGGACATGGGCGTCGAAAGTGAGGGTCAAGGGAATCTTAGCCCCTCCCCCAGCTGGTGAACCAGGGGGAGGTCTCCCCAAAATATCTGGAACTAGACCTATATAAATGCTAGAACATATAACACGCCGTAGTGAGTAGTTACGAAGCCTGTGACAATTTACACGTAACCGTCCAATTGGCCTGATTACCTAAATGACGTAAAATACATTTCAAAAACACGGTGTTGGTGTCACGAGTTTGAAAAAAAGCAGCGCAACTCGTGGTAGCGGTTTCAGCCTGCTATAACGTGCAGAAGTAGCGGCTTAAAAATTTGATAGCGGCACCCACCTCTAGCAAAAAAACCTGAAATATATCCTATTAATCGTCAATGAAAATGGAAACTTGAAACAAAAGAGCCTTCAGCACAGACACAAAAAATCACGGAAGGCGAGTTATTGTTCGGCAAAGACCTGATTTAGTGCAGCGTGACCTTAATGGCTTTGTCCCGCCCCCCCCAATATTTTTACCGTTTCTAAGCCTATGACACTTGCTACCATTTGCATGCTACACATTTCTAGTCGCTTCCGGGACTGACTTCTTTTGTGACGATTTTAATACTTTCAAGACATGTGTGGTGAGTTTTGTAAATGCTCGGTAGGAGCTGCACTATTAGCTCTTATCTTTTTTATGTTTCTGTGGTTTTTATATTTATATATTTTAACTTTTATCGTTTTTAGGAAGTACACTGTGTCGATTATTGTGATTAGATAGTCTTTTTAATGTTTTGCCATCGCCTGTGAGTGGGTTTTATCTGTTGGCGATTATTTTGAATAAATAAATACATTTGGTTTTCTTTGTCCTACCTGAAGAAAATGAAGCTGTGACCGGGTGCAGGCAAGGATGGGTCCAGCCCTAGGTCCGCCCGCGGACTGAGGCGTGTACGCCTGCCCTACCGTTCCCCTTACCCCCCCCGATTACAGTCATCGAGCCTCCCCCTCGCGCCCGGCGGTTGTTTGACGTTATCACGCGATCGGGGCACTTAGTTGTTGATCGGTTGCCACGGGATGCTATTGGTTGTTGTGGGATATCTTTCACTTGTTCTGTGTGGTTGCACTGGCAGTTTGTGTACTTTCTCGAAAGTTGCTTGTACGTTCTGCAATGCAGAGGTGTTTGAACACCTCTTGCATGTTTTTTCGCGATAACGGTGTCGCCTGACGCCACCGCTATTTAAATTCTGATGTTTGCGCCTAAGATACCTTTACTTAAAGGGAATGTGGCACCTCTATAACGTGATTTTAACTGAGATAGCGAAGTTGTAGGTAAAGCATGCCGGAAACCCCGGTACTCAGCATATAATTTGCCTTGAAACTCAAAATTTCCTTGGAGACAAGCTAAAAATCTACCTGAAATGTACCCCAAATGTACCCTAAGCAGCAAACCACAGTTTTCAGCTGTTGGTGTGACACAATATGCTGACGTCACGATGAGTAATCAGCCAATTTAAGCCCTTGAAGCCTATTGAAAATGGTAGTAGTTGCCCGATCATGACGACCTCCACAGGGAGAGGCTTATTTTATACCCTTGAGGAGCATTTAAAGATTAAAATATTGAGCTCATTGAACATTTTTTCAGATAAACCACGGTTGTTTTCATGTTTTTCGGCGAAAAGTACACCTAATTGCACTAAATTCCTGGATTCGACCAAGGTGCCGCATTCACTTTAAAGGAATACTCTGGAGTGACGCCTGAGTGACGTCACATGGGCGTGGAGGAATTCCTTCATCTTTGGACTTTGTGTCAAACTGCTGCTTATGGCACTGTCCGCTTACGAATTTGTGAGAATACACGGCAATCAAGTTTATTCCAAATGCAACAAATAATCATTTCATCTCGATTCTGGGCCTCTCTTTGCACAAATTTGGATATTTAATCATTAATTTTCCCAAGTTACATGCTACGAGGTGTGATGTCCAGTGGTGGATCCAGGGGGAAAGGCATTTCCCCAAACGGAAAATCTGGGGGCAAAACTATGTTTTTGTTCCCCCCACCCCAGAGCAGTGGACCAACGTTATGCCTCGACTCCCTTTTAGTTTATGAGCAAGATTTTGGTGCTTCAACTCTCAACTTCAAACAGAACCGGTCATTTTTCCAAACAGAGCCGGTAAATTTCAGTGTAAAATAATGGGTCTTGAATAGTAAAACAAGCATCTTGAGCCCATATTTTTCACTCGTTGTTTTTTCTTTTCGCCTCAAATGTCCCAAACTCTACCGTCAAGTCATATTATTGTAGCACGATTTTCACTGCGTGACGTTTTTCCGACTTTGGTTTGTCCCTCCCAAACGGACCGGCTATATCCGCCACTGGTGACGTCACATCCGGTGAGTTGCACCTGCTGCTGGAGGGGGCTGGTTTGCGTCAGGCTCCAGTGGCGGACCCAGACTCTCATTTTCGGGGAAGCTAGTGGCTTAACCTACCCCAAAAGTTCTCTAATAGTGTCCAAATTTTTAGCTATTTCAGAGGAAGTCAATATCGAAGGGAGTTTTCGAATATACACACACGGGCGAGGATAAACTGGGGGCTAACCAGGGACAGGTTAACTTACACCAAGGCGCTTTATTTTCCTTTCTTGAAGAGAAAATTCCTTAAGCAAAACCTCACGCGATTAATTGCTGAATTCGCCACTAATGCACGATAGGAAATGTCGTGGGATGGCGGTTCAAAGCTCTTACAAATATTCGACATCAATGATTGATGGTACACTGCTGAATGAGACTGTTTTTGGAGGCCCTGGTTATGGGGATTCATTGCTTTTGGAAGCCCTGGTTATGGGGATTGATGGCCGTCTGCACTCCAGTCGGTGCAAAATGGCTGCTGACGTAAAATGTCTGATGGCGCCTATCGAAATGGAATGCTTTCAGGACAACAGCTTTGACATAAACAGCTGCTGTTGGAAAATGCACGTGCAGTTCTGCAGTTGCAGTTCTGCAGCATTGTCAAAACGCATCCATAAAATGGCATTCAAAGGCGGCGACATCACCGAAACATTAGGAAGGCCCACTGGCATGTATTTTTGACACAGACCTTTAGCTTTGTAAGAAAGGACCAGACTCCAAGGTATTCTGCGGTGTCGGATGAACTTGGACTAAGACTGATGATTGGTGTAAATTGTCGCAGGAAAATGAAAAAATCTTTATGCCAAATGCACTCAGTGGAAAAACTGCCAAAATGCAAAACATCTGATGTATGTATGTACCTACAAGATAAAGGACAATAAGCGCGGGGAAATATCAAGAAGTAAGCAAAATCTTAGTTTTGGTAGATTTTATTTTGCATTGGCTAACAGAAAGTCTGAATTGAAATTTGCAGAGAATCAGGGAAGAAACATTACATCTTTTACGACTCTGAATTATAACTAAATCTTGAAGCGTCGAATCAGCCATGTAAATATTGCAAGGCTAGTAAACACTGCTTGACGAGTTTGTTTTCAGGCGTAGTAACGTAACGACCAATTGGCCGCTTTGCCGTCTAGTCCTGAACAGTAAGTTGTTCTGACGCAGTGCCATCAGTCAGTGTCCACAAACAACACTGCTCATTTGTCTCGTCTATATTGTCCTATTGCGTGTGCACCGCAGAAATCAAAGTCAGCGAATGGGAATCGATCACCGAAACTTCTGTGGAGTGGAGTGTATCACGGTCTAGAAGGTTCCAGATCCAATCTGGTCTATATCATATGTTTCTTCGAAGACTTTGGACTAGATGCCTCGCGGTAGGTTTTTGACCACAGGCCCAATCAATGGCGGATCCAGGACTCTGTTTCGTGAGGTGGGCTAGGGGCCCGAGCCTCGCCCGCCATTGCCTCGGAACAGCCTCCGGCTATGTATTTACTTTAGACACTGATACTTCGGGAGAGGCCTGAGCCCCCTAGCCCCCCTCTTGCATCTGCCATCGGGCCCATTCGTTTTGAGGATTTGAAGATAGAGCTGTCCCCGATACTCAGTCTATGTCGAATATCTAGCAATGAGGTATGAATGAGTGAAGCTGGAAGTCTTACTTGGGGGCGCGGTAGTGGAGTGGTCAGCGTAGCTGGCTTCCATTCAGCCGACCCGGGTTCAAGGCCCGGCGGCTTCCCTGAACAAGGAGCAAGCTGGCTCCCGAGAAACCCTTCCAACAGGGAAAGAGTTGGCGACGCCATATGACCCTGGCAGTTGGTGCGTCGATAAGCCCCAAAAATTATTTATTATTATTATTGGAAGTCTTACTTCGCACCTGGAAACTTCACTGGCGAGATCCTAAGATCTGGAGGGTGCAGTCTTAGTACAGCCTCAGTACCGGCAACAACTTTGTTGTGTATTTGTATTTATTACGAACACTTCCACACATACAGGGGCGGACGCAGACCCAAGTTTTGGGGGCCAAACCCATGTCTGCCTCTCCTCCCTGTGCAGGGGAGGGAGGGTGGGAGCAAATATTTTTTTGCTCAACAGACCTAGTGTAAACACCTTTTTCACAGTGCTCGACAGACCTAGAATAAGCTACCCCTCCAAGTACTTGATCGCTCTCCGGAGGGGGAGCGGAGATGTTTTTGCTCTACAGACCTAGTGTCAACACATTTTTTTCGAAAATTTTCCGGCGTTTGAAAGGGACCAAAGATAGTTTGCCCCCCCTCCAGCGCTTAGGGGGCCATGGCCGGAATGCCCCCCTGCGTCCGACAATGCACACATACGGTGGCTTTTTTTGGTGGCTTTTTAAGCGCCGTCGTAATGGTCGTGAAGTGATGGAAGACTACGGAAAGAGGCGGTAAGGATTAGGATGGATGAAGGTTAAGGAAGTTGGGATACTATCCAGAGGGGTCGCTGCTGCCGACGACGCATGCGCTCGCTGCCTCCAGGTAGTTTAAAGGGAATGTGGCACCTTCATATTGTGATTTTAACTGAAATAGTCAAGTTGTAAAGCAAGTCGGAAAACCCGGTACTCAGTGTATCATTTGTCTTTGGAACTCGAGATATCCGTAGAAAAAAAGCTAAAACACACGTGCAATGTACCCATGATGTACCCTTAGCAGCAGGCCACAGTTGGCATGGCTGTTAGTGTGACGACATATGCTGACGTCACGATGAGCACCAGCCAATCGAAGCCCTTGACGAGTTTCGAGTATGGTAGTGGTTTCCAGATCATGACATCATCCACATGTAGATATTTATTTCTTTTCCTAGAGGAGTATTTTAAAAATCAAAATATTGAGCTTCTTCTACATTTTGAAGATCAATTATGAGTGGTTTCATTCTTTTCGGCTAAATGTACCTCTAATTACACTAAATTCTAGGCTTCGACCAAGGTGCCACATTCCCTTTAAGGTTAATGATGATAGGATAGGATTGTGCGGAGACTTCGGTAGTCGTCTGATATCAACCGGACTAGTTTTCTGCCTGCCAGAGATCTCCCAGTATAACCCTGAGTTCCTTAAATAATTTTTGGGGCTTATCGACGTACCAACTTCCAGGTTCATATGGCGTCGCCAAGTCTTTCCCTGTTGGAAGTGTTCCTCGCGAGCCAGCCCGCTCCTTATTCAGGGAAGCCGCCGGGCCTTGAACCCGGGTCGGCTGAATGGAAGACAGCCACGCTGACCACTCCTCTACCGCGCCCCCTCCTTAAGTTCCTTACCGTAGTCGGTGATTACATACAGCGTACTGAAACGGCTAATGGAAAACGCGTAACCGGCAGTCCTGCAAGGCAGACACGGTTACTTGAGTCGAATAAGTTCGTTCCCGTGGTGGTTGTGTAAATAGATGGTATTGGAGCTGTTCATGGAGCTTTGTTAAAGGGAATGTGGCACCTTGGTCGAATCCTGGAATTTGGTGTTATTAGGGGGTAATTTTGGCCGAAAATCATGGAATCGTTCATGATTTCTCCGAAAAATGTACAATAAACTCCATATTTCTATTTTTAAGATATTCCTCTAGGAAAAGAAATACATATCAGCCTGTGGATGATATCACGATCTGGCAGCCACTACCATACTCGAAACGCTTCAAGGGCTTCGATTGGCTGATACTCACCGTGACGTCAGCATATGTCGTCACACCAACAGCCATGATAACTGTGGCCTGCTGCTAAGGGTACATGAGGGTACATTGCAGGTAGGTTTTAGCTTTTTTTCTACGGAAATCTTGAGTTCCAAGACAAATAATATATTGAGTACCGAGTTTTCCGACTTGCTTTAGAACTTGGCTATCTTAGTTAAAATCACGTTAAGAGTGCCTTCACACAAAGGTGCCACACTCCCTTTAAATTGCTTTTCGGACCTTATCCGTAAGATGCTTTGCCCAACAAGGTCAAGCCGGTTGGTTAGGCGTATTTCAAGACAGCTGATCCCTCCGTGACAAGACGGCTCATATGCTTCTTCATTAGTTTGTAATGATTGCTCCCCAGTTTATATCTGCAGTTCTGTTTCACTTTTGGTCGGCTCGCCGGTGTTCCGACCCACGACCGGGTATGACCGAGACTGATCGGTACAATCTAAGATCTAGATATTGACATCAGCTAGAAGGGCCATCAATGGACACGTATGAAACCCTCAGGGACTCTGTGAAAGATTTCGCCCCCAGTTTGGACCCAACAGTCCCACGAGTTACGTGGATACTGTAAGCGCCGCTGACGAGACTAGTCAATGGTAGGGAAAAAGGAACGTTATACTGACGGATCAACATTCCAGCAGAAGCTATTGCAGACCCTTGCGCTCTCATTACTGTGCATCTTTATGCAGCGAAACAGAACATGACGGCCCTCACGTGACTGTGTGACGACCTCATGTGCTGTATTATTGGCACCTGTGCAAGGTGAACCTAATACTGTGTCCCCCGTGACTCCGACAGATGCGGTGAGCCGACGGACAGACAGACATGAAACGGAAACCTGGCACCTTGCCCAAACGCCTCACTGTCGAATTCGCGTCCTGGTATATTCTACTTCCACCGTGACCGTGTGTATGGCAGCTCTGTTTCTGCAGTATTCGAATCAGCCCCCTCCAACAGCCAGCGCAGATACTAGATGTGACGTCACACCTCCTAGCGTATAACATGCGAAAAATAAACGTTATTAAATATCCAACTATTCGCAAAAAGGCCCAGAATCGAGACAAAATGCTTATTTAATGCATTTTGGATAAACTTGATCGTCGTGTATTCTCAAAAATTCGTAAGCGGGCAGTGCCATTAGTAGCAGTTTGACACACGGCCCATAGATGAAGGAATTCCTCAACACCCGTGTGACGTCAATCGGGCGTGGAGGAATCCCTCTTGATCGTACCTTTAAGTAAAGGTATCTTGCATTCGAATAGCATCAATCGTCTCTGTATGCCCCTGCTGACATCACCGTACTCACTGTTTAGTGCAAGGTCACGAACTGTCAGTCTCTGGTGACTGTTTTATTGCTATCTGTGCAGCTGCTGTCCAAACTGTCGCTAATAAATACGCGAGCATTACCTAATCAATACAAGGCATCCCTGCCGTCACATCCTTCAATCGCCTCATGGACACACCACTGGGCGTGGTCTATTTCTCATCTGAGTTCACGTTTGTTTGGGTTGTTGTTACCATTGTGGCTTGCCGCTTGCTGTTAGCCATATTTAGGTTCGTCAGTAATCAGTGCTGGTGTAGGCTCCGCCGTCAGTGCACGCTGCCGTTATCGTCACCTTGCGGAATGCTGATGTCACATCAATGCTGATGCACAGATATGTTGCCACCACAGCGACAGGTACGCGTCTCACGTCGTCCTGACCCTTTCTTCCCATTTGTTTATTGGGCGTCATTCGGAAACACGGCATTCCTGACCGTTGCATCGATTACTCTTGGCAAGAGCACCGCGGGATTTGACCCTGTGCCGTGTTCCTGATCAAGACAGCTGTTTCCCTCCATCATCAGCTGATCAGACAACTGATTTGCTCCCTCATCAGATGATTCCTCCGAGACAAGACAGCTGATCCACTCCCTTATCAGCTGATCAGACAGCTGATCTGCTCCCTCACCAGCTGATTCCCTCCGTGACCGGTACTGAGCACCCGGAGGTATTTGGTGAGCAATGACGGATCATGTCGGTTGCCTCAGGGGGCTGGTTTTTTAATGCTTCTTTTCGAAATACGTATCCATTTGACCTGATGCTGCTCCCTATTAGGACAAGTCTGATTTTGGTATGACACCCATTCACTGGAGATTAAACTCTTGAGCGGCACGGTCCGAGAATGAATTGACTCAATTAGTGTACATTTTGTAACTGGATGTATTAGGCTGTAGCGCGGGGAAGACCCCTCTAGGTATAATGCATGCTTTCAGAGAATTTAGTTTTTCATTAATGTTATGATCGGGCCGGATTTGGTTGGCCCGGGTCGAGGTTAGCTAAAATTTTATCCATGTGTAGGGGAGAATGCGTGGCTTCTGCAGTCCCGCTCTGTAATTGTGGAAAAAAGGCTGGAAACTGAATAACTTCGAAGCAAAATATAAACACTTCGTGGAATGACGTAGCGGATTCGGAAGAATTCCATATCGATGTTTCGGACTTTTCACCGCTGGAGTGTTAACATTAGAAGATTTCGGCCTGTATTTCAGACCCTCATCAGCCAGTACCTACATGTGAAAGGATTGGTCACAATTAATACTCCGCAAAAAAGATGACTGAGACGACTAGCTAAACGATGCTCAAGGTTACGGCACCCCCCAAGGACATCCTCAAAAAATGTCGGCCTCAGAATGATTATCTCAGCATCTTGTGTTGCTCATCAACGTGGACCTATGCTTCGTGTTCTGCTTGAATGCTTTTAAACTGTCTCGAAAGTGTTCCCCCGGACCTTTAAATTTGGGTTTCGCAGGCCACTTGAACGTTATTTAGCTAGTTGTTTGCGACGTCTTTTCTGAACAGTGTTGTCACCAATCATTTCACATCATTGGCGGACGCAGGGGGGGCATTCCGGTCATGCCCCCCAAAGCGCTGGAGAGGGGCCGAACTATCTTTTGGCCCCCAAACGCCGAAGAAAAAATATTCGCTCCCACCCCCCCCCCCCGGAGAGCGATCATGAACTTGGAGAGGCAGCTTATACTAGGTCTGTCGAGCACTGAAAAAAGGTGTTTACGCTAGGTCTGTAGAGCAAAAAAATATTCGCTCCCATAGGAGGAGAGGCATACATGGGTTTGGCAACGCCCCCCAAAACTCGGGTCTGCGTCCGCCCTGTTTCACATTTTCACTCGCTGATGAAGGTCTGAAATACAAGGAGGAAAGCTTCGAATGTTGTTAACACTCCAGCGGAGAGAAGTCCGAAATATCAATACGAACATGAACACTTGATAGAAGTCTTATAACACTAAAATGCTCTGAAATTTGAAATGAAATGTAAAATGTAAACTGCACTTTCACAGAGGCGGACCGGGGATTTGGAAACTTGCGGTGACTTCTAGCGGAGAGAATTGATCTCTTGCTGATATGTTTAACTGTCAGAAATATCCGTCGCTTCGTCATTATCATCATAAATCCCGATTATAATGTCTTAATCCTTGACCCTGTATCCTCTTCAACCGCAGACCAAATTGAGTGGGGTCTCCCGGACATCACAAAGGCAATGTCCATTTTCTCCCATTATTCGTGCATTGCTGATGTATGCATTGTATAATAGGCTTACGATGTTTTGTGACTGCAAAAATGATGCCTGCGTATGAAATAATAGTATTTTTGTCACGTGTCTTCTTGCGTTTGGCACACTATGGCTGGTTGGAAGCATCTCTTCACAATCCACCACTGGGGCATTCCAGGACAGATCGACCAAGGCTTGACACCACCATATCTAGAAAAATCTGAAACTTTGTCTCCGGGGTAGTTTTGGGCCAGAAACACGCCTGTGAGAATCTTAGCCCCTCCGATCAACGGTGACCGAGTTATAGCCCCAGGCATTTTCGGGAGGTCACCCTGTAGACTCATCTTTGATGCTTCATAACTCAAAAACGCATAGCCTGATTAACAAGTTTTGTATATCATTGAACTCGTCTTGAACTATACATTATTTTAAAAACGAAAATTTCAAAATTTGAAAATTTTTGACTTCTAATTTGTTTGACCTTTTCTTTTTGACCTAGCTTGACCTTTTCCCAGTTGAAATTACCATTTTAGACACCTCAAAAATTTTGATTAATAAAATATCTTTCGATAGGAAAAATAAAAAATGTGTTCTTGCTATAAGTTCCAAATATTTAGCACCTAAGGTAGGTATGTAGATGGTTTTTGACTACTGCAGTAGTACAGCTTTATGTTTAACGCCGCAAACATAGTGATTGTTTTTGTAATCGTTTGCTGGCAATCATATTGCTTTGTCTTTACGAAATTTTCATCGTGCAAGTGTCAGAATTTATGACAATTAACACGCGCCCACCCGAGGGGTGGGCAACCGGCCTCCTCAGGTCTCTACAGGTAGTAAAAACACCTTAGCGCAGCGCCACCGTACGCCATCTATCTCTAACACAACATATTACAACTTCTGGAAAAATTTTAGGTCTGGGTCATACCAGGTCAAACCGCCAAACCAGGTCAAGAGAACTAACCTCGAAAAACTTTGGGAAGTGCATCAATAATATCAAATTTAGCCTATCGTGGTTTGATTCACATTACATAGTAAGGTCGCCCAGCAAGATAATTTTTCGTAGCAGGATTTCTATGTCGATAACCGGGAGCAGGGTCAAGGTCATGGTCTTTCCATTAGAAATGCATGGGGCAATTGGTAAATTTTGATAACTTGAGAAAATTGAGAATTGTCGAGAATTGCGATGGAGGTTTTGTTTTTACGTTGTCGTGTCTGGCTTGCCACTGCAGTTTAATTAATATTCTTTTTACCATACAGACCTAAGCCTGGCCCTAGGTCAAAGCAGGTTAATTCTGGCATTTGACTAGGCAATATTATAAGATACATAATCCGTTTGGGCTCAACAAGAGTGTTCCAATGGCGCTGAACATTTCTTTCAACGGCTCTCCTCTGTCACCTATTATGCCACAAAATTTAGGTTTCCACTTTGTTCCTGTAAGAAATACTGTGACCTCGAGCAACCTCAAAGATGACACGACCAAAGGATTGTGTGTAACATATTCGGTAGTGATTAAAACTGGCTGTTTAGCGGCATCACTACCAGTGCACAGTGTAATTATTCATCTGGGATTCTGGGATCCGTGTCAGCTATGAAATGATCACCTTGTAAAAATATCATGAGGCAATCTGTTCAAGTGACCAAGTCGAATGCGTTACAATTTCAGGACACTTTTTCGAATATATGAACAGATTCAAATTACTTTTTGGGAATGAAATTCTTTCAGACACGTTTGTTTACATTGCATGGATCCTCTCAAGTGTATGCTGCGCTGCACTGGGTCACCTTGTATCGATACTATTTTTCCATCTCCGGGAACGATGTAATTGTGTGAGTTAGTGGTGCTCATAGGATAAGTTATATTTGTTTCAATTATGGATAAACTCGCGACATCTTTGTAAATTTTCGCTTAAAGCTGAAAGGTCATTTATTAATAAGCTCATTTGCCCTCGTCTCCCTCGAAACAATGGATCCCTTTCTATCACTTTTAATGGCTGCAATTTTATTTTTATAAATATTGTCCAAGTTGTTTCCAGTTCAGTTTTAGGAGTAGGTGTCTCACTAGAGTCATCACGGGACTTTTTACGGAGACCCCGACCCCACCACCCAAACGAGCAACTCCCACGATGAAGTGTTAATCAATGAACCAAATTTGAAAGTCCCACAAGGCATAGCGACGGCCGTCTACCTCAGGTCACACCCTCACCAGTCAGTTGCCAGCTGGCCTTCAGTATTTACGGTACCTACCACCTCCCAGTTGACCTAAATTATTTTTCCAGAAGTTGTAATATGTTGTGTTAGAGATAGATGGCGTACGGTGGCGCTGCGCTAAGGTGTTTTTTACTACAGGGTGACCCAAAAACAGTCATCACCAAAAGTCAAATAACGTCCGAAGTTTTATTTCGATCATGACCAAACTTCATCCACATTATGACAAGGTTATGTGCTCAATATCCACCACCTTTCAAGTCTCTGGCGTAAAACTCTGATTTTTATTGGCGCTTCAAGATGTGCTCCAAGTGAGCCCCCGCCGCTGCAGGCACAGTTGGATCCGGCAGGTCTGTGACAATCAACACCGAGCGGGTTGTCCAGGTGCTTGGCGAGTTTTGGACAGCACTTGGTCGACGGAGAGGGGTCACCAGGGCCCTCCAGTGATTCCAACAGGATGGCGCCACCCCCACACGTCAAACGAATCACTGGCATGGCTACAGCAGCGTTTCCCTAACCGACTGATCAACCGCAGGTGTGACCCCGAGTGGTCGCCGCATTCACCGGACTTGAAACCCCAGATTTTTATTTGTGGGGGTACCTGAAGGACAGGGTGTATAGAGACATCTCACAGACCATTTCTTCCCTGAAGGCAGCCATCACAGCAGCCGTAAGAGCGATCCCAAAGGAGGAATACGGGCGGGTCATCGAGAACTTCGCCCGCTGGATCCAACTGTGCCTGCAACGGTGGGGGCTCATTTAGAGCACATATTAATGCGCCAATAAAAGTCGAGTTTTTAAGCCAGAGACTTGAAAGTTGCTGGATGTTGAGCACATAGCCTTGTCATAATTTCGATGAAATTTGGTATGATCGAAATAAACTTTTGGACGTTATTTCGCTTTCGGTGATGACTGTTTTTTTGGGTCACCGCCCGCAGCGGCGGGGGCTCATTTGGAGCACATCTTGAAGCGGCAGTAAAAATCAGAGTTTTTAAGCCAGAGACTTGAAAGTTGCTGGATGTTGAGCACATAGCCTTTTTCATAATGTGGATGAAGTCTGGTCATGATCGAAATAAAATTTTGGACGCTATTTTAATTTTAGTGATGACTGTTTTTTTTGGTCACCCTGTACCTGTAGAGACCTGAGGAGGCCGGTTGCCCACCCTCGGGTGGGCGCGTGTTAATTGTCATAAATTCTGACACTTGCACGATGAAAATTTCGTAAAGACAAAGCAATATGATTGCCAGCAACCGATTACAAAACAATCACTATGTTTGCGGCGTTAAACATAAGGCTGTACTACTGCAGTGGTCAAAAACCGTCTACATACCTACCTTAGGTGCTAAATATTTGGAACTTATAGCAAGAACGCATTTTTTTATTTTTCCTATCGAAAGATATTTTATTAATCAAAATTTTTGAGGTGTCTAAAATGGCAATTTCAACTGGGAAAAGGTCAAGTTAGGTAAACAAAGAAAAGGTCAAACAAATTAAAAGTCAAAAATTTTCAAATTTTGAAATTTTCTTTTTCAAAATAAAGTATAGTTCAAGACGAGTTCAATGATATACAAAACTTGTTAATCAGGCTATGCGTTTTTGAGTTATGAAGCATCAAAATGAGTCTATAAGGTGACCTCCCGAAAATGCCTCGGGCTATAACTCGGTCACCGTTGGTCGGAGGGGGCTAAGATTCTCACAGGCGTGTTTCTGGCCCAAAACTACCCCGGAGACAAGGTTTCAGATTTTTCTAGACATGGTGGTGTCAAATTGAAATATTTTTGGTCGTTTTGTCCTGGAATGCCCCCACTGTCATTAAAACCGGAAAAAATGCATTCGCTTGTAATTCTGTTGTATGTTTTACATTATCGCGTTGAATGCTCTCTGTCATCCGATATTACTTTTTAATTGATGTTGCAAACCAATCGCATAGTTGTATGCATGATAAGCGGATGGAAGCTGAATACGAAAAACAGTCTTAACTCGCGTGGAAAGCAAGTCCTTGAAACGTGACGAGTTCCGTGTATTTTCCACAATACATACATCACGCAGACCCGATGCTTGAACTTGTCAGTGTATGTTTGAACAGCACGCAAATCTGCCTTAGGACTGAAGCCGGTTCTGAGTTGATGCAACAGAACGCGGGGATTACGATAACTGCTCCCCCAGGAAGTGTATCTGAAATTCTGACGACGTATTTGATACAATTATTCTGCGCCGGGACCGGGATGACGTATTTACGTGACAGGTGTAGGCCTCTGATGCGCTTATTGCATGCTTATCGCCCTGCCTCTGGTGGAACACCGACTTGTAATATACATTCTTTTTGTATAAGCACATTATTGTCCAAACTGATACATCGCACTTCATACGATTCATTTCCAATGAACTGATTTTGCAACGTCAATGACACGTAGGATCCCCTCTTTTTCTTGTAACTTGCTACGCCTCTGCAGGGGGTAACATACAACACTGTGCCAATCTAGCCAAAGTGCGTGCCCCCAGGGCATTTGAATGACATCGCGTGTCACGTGCCGCTCGGCGCTCGCTCGTGCATTTGCGCTCTTTCATAACTCGACTTTGGATGTTTATTGCAATGAGTGAGTAGGCGCACTGTCGTGTGGGGGGCGTCGCCATGGGTTCTTGGAGTGGGGAGGGGCTCACCAGGAGATTGAAGTCTGTATCAGACAGACAGACAGACAGACAGATGACAGCGACACAGACAGGCAGACAGACAGACAGACTTCACTGTAAACAGACGCAGGGTTCATTTTAGTAAAAGGAGAGAAGAAAATCGTGTATCGTGTATCGCTCACGAGTCCATACGTTCAGCTGGCTAGACGGTGTAAGAGTTTGGATCGCATGCAACGAAGCTGCCACACAGAATGAATATCAAGGGGATTATTCCTTCTCAGAAATTTAGGTATTTTTACCCCTTTTAAGACAATTTTCCAGAAAAAACGTTTGGTACTCAAAATTTGAAAGAACGGCCCTAACATTTGGAGAGGGCGGGCATCACTTAGCCCGTCCCCTCCCCTGGTGATCAGTCTCTGACCTTCTGTCAGAGACTTGTCAGCGCGGTGTGGCACCAGAAACACCCTCATCGTGGCAATTTGATTTCCAAGAGGCATGGTAAATATACCGATTCATTTTGTTTTATCTCATTCGTTCAGTTTATATCATTAACGGGGCTCGTCTGCAAGCCTAGTTCATTAGTGCTGATACCTAGATTTACAAATGGCTAAAAAGGCCCACTGACGCACGCACCCACCTTAAAGGGAATGTGGCACCTTTTAACGTGATTTTAATTGAAATAGCCAAGTTGTAAAACATGCCGGAAAACCCGGTATTCAGTATATAATTTGTCTTGAAACTCAAAAATTCCGTGGAGCAAAGCTAAAAACCTACCTGAAATTTACCCCAAATGTACCCCAGCCAGGCAGTCACAGTTGTCAGCTGTTGGTGTGACGATAGCGCTGACATCACGGTGAATAATCAGTCAATTGAAGCCCTTGAAGCCTATTGAATATGGTAGTAATTGCCAGATCAGGACGTCAACCACAGGCAAAGGTTAATTTTTCACCCCTAAAGCAGCATTTAAAAATAAAAATATGGGGCTCATTGTGCATATTTCAGAGAAATCATGGACGTTTCAATGATTTTTGGCTAAAAGTACTCCTAATTACACTAAATTCCTGTATTCGACCAAGGTGCCACATTCCCTTTAATTTATTTAAAAAAGCTGGAGGTATTTTTTCCCAGTGCTTAACTGGAAGCCCAAAAAACCCTTGGTCCTAGCCTTGCAATCTGTTAAATCTGCAACATTGGCCGTAACCCGGCACATAAGTGTTCCAATAGCATGCTCAACTGTGATTTATCTTGCTGCCAAATGTCTGAGGTATTTTATGAAGGAAAATTGTACGGTGCACCTTGACCGCCACTTCACGTCGGCTGCCAGTTTAGAAGCGAGTTTAATGGCTTGCACTGAAAATGTAATTGTTGCTTGGAAATGCATGACTTGTCACGTGCGTTCTTCCTCGGAGGATTTGCAGACTCTTCACTGTGCACAGTTTATGGGAAACGAATGGAACATGTCTGGTTTGGTTTATGTGGTTTATTCGTCTGAATCCTCGAGTGAAATATGCTCCATTTGTTTACAACACAAAATTCCTCATGTTTTGATGACTTATTCCTGATACAAGTATATTTTAAATTCATATTTAGAATGAATAACTGTACATTGTTTTTTCTCTTTTTACTATATCCCAAATAAATAAAGCCGGGGAAAATGGCTTTAAATTTATCTGCAGCTAGAGGCTTCAGAGGGATTTATCTACGGATAGGTGGACTGAAGCCCTGTTCCAGCTGTCAGCACAGTTTTGTCAGCAGGACCTCTAACCGCTCCTCCAGAAAAGTAAAATGAGCGCCAAAATCGCCTCTTGTTTGTGCTAGGCAAAGGGAACTCCAACCTTTATACCATTAAAAGATATTAGACTGCCAATTCGTACACTTACTGTTTTTCTTCAGCACAAACAGCGGGCCGTCAGCCCGTAAAACCTCTAGAACTAGTTCCCGGGGAGAGGCTACAGTCCTGTGACGTAGGCGCAACGCGGCCCACTGATTGGTGCTGACAAAACTGTGCTGACAGATGGAACAGGGCTCGACTTTCCTGATGTTCGCTGGGGAAAGGGGCGAAAAACAAAGCTAAACAACCCGCTATGTGTTGTCAAGGAAATCACCCAACATCAAAACTGCGAATATTCAGAAAGGACTAAAGTGTTAGCAAGGATAAAAATGAAAACCTCAATTAAACCCTTAATTCTTTTTCGGGGGCTCTGCCCTCTGGTTTACCGCTTGTTGGGGGATAAGTCCCTTCTCCACCTTCTCGTATTTGGTTTTGATGATCATACCTATAAATTCAGCTATGTATAATGTCGGTAGATAATAGTTAAGAGCGCTTATGATAACGTACGGGTAAAACCAAGCTTTAATGCCTAAGAAATTTCATTGATTGAAGGTCGTATAGAATATTATAATGAAAATGATCAAATGATAATTATCAATATTGCCAACGTAACGCATTTACTGCTGAATATATTACCACAAACATGAACCTCCAGAAGAACCCAACAGCACGGTCCTGCGATACCCCACGGAATATCAAATACCGTACAATGTTATCCATAGCTCTCTAGAAAAAGGTTTTGGATAATGGTGATTTTTGGGGTATGCAGTCAGTAAGGGCAGAGATATGATGGCGAAGTGAACAGCGGATATATACGTCTGAAGCGAGTAAGTTTTTTTCGCAGGGATCCCATAGCAGGCAATGTGTACGTTGCTTGAAGGGTTTAGGGTAATCATGACTATAAGTTGCAAAGGGTTGAACCTTTTTTTAGGAACAAAATATGAAACTAAAATAAAGAAATGCACACAAAGCGAGCTTAAAACTGGTAAGGGGGAGTATCTTGATGTCTCTTTTGTTATCGAAGCTTCGCATTCTTCTCTTATAAGGGATGATTACCTTTTTTAAGCTTTGCGCTGTTTTTTACCGGCTCTTGATGTGTGCATTTTATTTTGCTTCCTGTTTAACTTCAGAAACCGAAATATCACAATCTGACCCGTATCTTTATCCTCGAATATCACAAAAAGAACCCACAGTTAATGATATGTCCATTGCTACCTGCTATGTTACACCAAACAACACTGTCTGCAAGCAATATTATATTCTCCAACACATAGCATCTCAGCAAGATATTCTTCAGCGAGAACCAAAACATCTCCCGGGGGTCTCGACTGAGAACCTCGCATCCAGCTGATAACCTCATCCGCCAACTAATCCCGGCAAACCTTCACGGTGGCGCAGGGACAACGAGGTCCGGTGGAGCGTTTGAGGCGAGGAACGAACCTGATGTCAGTCGGCGGCTTACTACAGGTGTTGTAGCCATTCATGCACATGCCGCCCATGCTCATGCACCTGGCACTGCAGCCGACAACCTTGCAACAGTAGCGCGGACATCCTCGCTTCTTCAGCATCCTCAGCTGTGGTCCGGATGGTTCGGATGGTCCTGATGGTCCGGACGGTCCGGAGGGTCCGGAGGAGCCTCCACCGCTGCTGCCACCGATGTTGTAGATGCTGCAGACACCGCCGTAGCCGCAGTCGGTGCCGTCCGGACAGATGGTAGGTCTCCCAGCCTGGCAGCTACCCAGGCTGAGGAGGAGAAGTGAGGCACAGGAGGCCAGCGTTAGAAACGACAGAGGGCGCATGTTGATAGGCGGTTCTGTGGATGTTCTTACAAACTTATAATCTTCTCCAACTCTTATAATCTGGTGTGGAGGTGTTCAGGATGCGTGGTTTTTCTGCGGGGACTGCTTCTGCGTTGCGGCAGTGACTGGTGCTGGTTGACACTAGGGTTGTGTTTTTATTTGAAAAAAGGTGATGTATTCGACGGTTTAAGCTCGATGAATTTTAATCCACCGCGTGCGTTTTCGTGCGGATCCATAGCGATTCAGGAGGGGTGAAAGCCAGAGGACAAATGGTTGCCGGGGTGCGGTATTGTAGCTTGGTCAGCATAGCTGGCTTCCACGGAGCGTTCAAGGTCCGGCGGCTTCCCTGAATATGGAGCAAGCTGGCTCCCGAGAATCCCCTCCAAAGGGGAGAGTGTCGGCGACGCCATATGAACCTGGCATTTGGTGTGTCGATAAGCATTAAGAATTATTATTATCAACTAGTTGTGGGGTTCTTGTGGGGGAGGGGGCTTAGCTGGGGTGTGCTTGGAGATAAATGATGTAACATAAGCGGAGATTGGGACGGTTCATAAGGGCGTTCTTGATAAGGCAAGTGCATAAGGCAGGTTGAAGTCCCAGCAGGACTCCTGCATAAGGTGTGCTCTGATTTCTCCTATTCCTACCAAATACAGGCGACGGTTTCCAAGTGCGGATCAGCCTAGCGGCCGGTGTGTCTATTGACTACAGCATCTGCACTATATTTAGTGTGAGTCTCCCCGCTCTTACGGGGGCCGCGGTGGTGTAGTGGTTAGCGTGGTCGCTTTTCACGCGGCAGGCCCGGGTTCAAAACCCGGTGGATTCCCTGAACTATGATCGATCCGGCTCTTTCCAAATCCTTCCAACAAGGAAATAGTTGGCGATGCCATATGACACCGCTCATGTGTCGAAAAGGCCCAAAAATTAGCATTACCCTCCATTCTCGCATCTAAAGAGTCTCGAGGATTCTGTCCAACGGCAGGTCTCGAGGAGAAGTAGGGAGAGAGTCGATGTTACCCCTGTGGTATCGGCAACAACTCCAGATGCGAGCGACTCACCTTGTCGTAGTAGAGCTTGTCATGAGTGCAATATTCAAATGGACGTTTGTATTAGGCAAGAAATTAGACAGCTTTGGATATATATATATATATATATATATATATATATATAAACACACACACACACACACACACACATATATATATATATATATATATATATATATATATATATATCATATTCGAGTTCTTCGGCCATAGGTTTTCCTTGATGCACTGGTGATTAGATATCACTGAAGTTTCACATTTGGATGCTTTTCTTTGTAGGTTTTCAAGTTTTCTTATAGTTATTCTGTTTTCAGGTGAAAGATTCGGTAAGATGGTACCAAAGTTCATTAATTTCGACTAGTGTCTATTGTGTCCCACAATCATTTTCAAAAATGGTACATATATTTTCAGCTCCTTATTCGAAGAATCATGGTTTGAAAATTCAATTGCATAAATACGTGTTTAATAATAGACTTTTAGTTATCGTACACTATCTTTTTGACATGAAAAAATTTTGACACTTCACAGCTGTCAAAACACAAGGAATTACAGTAACATATCGCCAAAAACAATACTTCACATAGAATCACACTTCAAGTACCTGTTGTGATGATTGCCTAGCTCCCTCCCCATAGTGTTAGTGATTGTTGTGAATCGTGTTGAATGTTGGGTTTAGTGTGGGTTTCAACTAATCGATGTAAAGTGATTCTAGAATTCCTAGTTTGTGGGTATTGTCGGTGCATGCAATGCTGGCTGTGTTGTGGACAAGCATGTCCCGTGTCAGTGATGTGCTGTGTTTGTCAGTCATGTGTTGTTTGATGGTGCCGTGTTGGAGGTACATGGTTAAGCGCCGGGACAGGTTCGTTGTTGTCACACCAATATAGTGGGCAGCATGAGGTCGGCAACCCTTATGGGGAAAAGTGAATTTGTACACTACATTGGTGCTAAAGAAACTTGAAGAACTATAAGAAAACTTGAAAAACTGCAAAGAAAAGCATCCAAGTGTGAAACGTTAGTGGTATTTGATGGCCTGTGCATCAAGGAATATATATATATATATTTTTGGGATTTATCGACGCACCAACTGCCGGCCTTGGCGTGCCAACCTTTCCTGTTGGAAGGGTTTTCGAGCCAGCTTGCTCCTTGTCCGGAAGCCGCCGGGCTTCGACCCGGGTCGGCTGCGTGGAAGCCAGCTACGCTGACCACTCTACTACCCCCCCATCTAGGAATATATATATATTTGACAGTCAGTTTTCCGGACAGTTTGGTGGAATTTTGAGAGGGAGAGGGGTTTGGGCGCTGAAGTGTCTGTCCTGTTGGTGACTGGTGAAGAACGTATACATTCTCTCAGATCGGTCACCTTCGGGGCATGTGCTCCCCGGCGTCGGGCACTCTTCCCCACGTCTCCTTTTCTTGGCCATACAGGCTAGTTGTGCGGGGTGGAGGATGGAGATGCTGGGGATTTATTATGGTTATATGTTCACTCTTGTACCTAAGCACCAGAAAAATACGAAAAGTGAAGCGGAAATGTATAATTAGTGAAGCGGAAATGTATAATTTATATTCCCATGTTTTTGATGCATTCACTGGTAACAAAAAACATGGTGTGCAAACCGGTCGGCTTAGATTTCTCGAGGATGCCTTTAGACTGCTTTGGAATTTTCATGGCCGTGATGTAATCTACCTTGTAAAACATGTCAACAAGATTACTAGGTCAGTTTACCATAGAGGTGGGAGTTTGGGCATTTTGAGGCCCGGGCCCGGGCCCGGTCTGCTGCTGGTTTTGGAAGCCCGTCACAAGCCCGGTTTGTGGAAGAAATGGCTTATCAAGCCCGGGAAGGCCCGGTATCATGGAAAACCTATAAACGACTATATACAGCATTTATTTACTTCAAAGCTGTCTGAAATACATGTTTTAAGCCAATTTATCCTGGACAAAAATTTGGTTTCACCCAAAATCATATTAAAAGGTGCATGCAGCATCAGTAGCCTCAACTATCTTAATAATTCAGCAGAAAATGATACTGAAAAACACACAGTATGAAACATGGCTTGCTTATGATGCAATTTACTTCAGGTAATGACCAGCATCACCTTATGAAACAATGGGCATTCTAGATAGAGGTATGACATGGCAGCTATAAGAATCTGGATGAAATAAGCCCACTCATATCAGACATTTCTCCACGATTGCACTTTTATAAATCATTATATGCTGCCACGAGCCTACAATTGAGTTCCAATAATATTTATGAATAGAGGATAGAGCAGTGACAAGTTTTCAGCTATAACATTTCAGAATATCATGGCAGAATAGCGGTGAATAAACCAAAATCCTTCACATTGTCCCTGAATTGATACATGTGAAAATTTTCTTTTAATTTAGTCACTAAACAGCTTGGAGGATAGTCAAAGATTGTTCTGCTTGGGTCAGCCCGATCTGAAAAGTAGGTAAGCCAACAGGCCAACAAGGTCCGTCAGCCTATCGTGATAAGAACCACCAGTTTTCCACAAGTTTGCACTAAACATGGTATAAAAAGATTGCACCAATATCCACCAAAAGTAAATCTGACAGAAAAAACAACTCGATCCCATCCACATTATTACCATCGCCATGCGGGCTTGAACACTATTTCTGTTTGTTTTGTTGTATTTTAGGGCTTGCGCTTAGAAGGTATCTGAAGCGCCGTGCTTGTCTACATTTGAACAATCATTTATAAAAAAATAATTTTCACTAAAATTTACCAGAATAGTAAGTTTATTTCAGTAAAACTATTTCAATACTCTTGAAAATATATTTTCAAAATTTCACGGATTTAAAAATAAGCACAATTGTGTGGTACATTTGTTTTGTTCCTGAGAAGTCATGTTCCTGAGAATAGGCCACTTTTTGGCAGTTGTTTCATATATGACACTTTTCTGGCTTTGCGGCTTTTCCAGCTGCTCTCAAGCCCGCGGAATTTGGCGTATCTGAAGTCCATCATAATTTGAATATTCTGTTATTGTGTTCTGTGTTTCTGTACATTTTTAGTGTGGTGGGAGGGAAGTGTAGAGTAAAGGTATCTTGGGAGGGAAATGCTGTTATGTTCAAAGCTTATAAAAGAAGTTGTATTTCATAGAGGCCAGGGAAGTATCTCCACAAGGAAAATGCAACACATGATGTCGAGTATATTCATGTTTTGGTGCAATTTCAAAGGTTCCTTCTAAGGCTGACTGCTCTCCCCAGTATCCCCCACAACTAACTTATGTTTTAAAGTACTTCGATCAAAAACATGTTTTTTTGTGCCTATTCCCTTGCTTATACCAGCCTTTTCTGAGTGTATTTTGCATCTTTTGGGCAATGAAAGAGCAAGATGAAGCTGTGGAAGGGTCAAACTTATCAACATTTGTTCTTGCACGTAGAGTTAGCAGGCCAATTTGACAACTATGGGCTCCCAATAGATAGTTTGTACCTGGCATTCACTTCGCCATTTTTCGCAGAGGACATGGGAATGGCTCCATAGATGACATTTTTACCTGAAGCAGAAGCTTCTGGAAAGAATGTTCTAGGTAGAGCTAGGTGTTAGTATCAATATGTCAGCAGCAAATTGGTTAGATGACTTCCTTTGAAATGGTATACTGACAATATGGAAGTAACAAATAGGCTATCACAATTTATATTTTGTTCACCCATATATGACTTAAAGATTTTGAAGTCATTAGGATATTCATAAGATGACAGTACAGCATGGATGTGTGCAACTGTAGGCATTTTCAATATTTGATTATTAATATTGATACAGGTTTAGGTAACTTGCTTTTGACCGTGGCATGAGTAACAGATAGAAAAATAGGGCTTCTGCTTTTACATCCCTGATGTATGTCTTAAAGTCCATGTCTCAAAATTAATTGTAAATGCATTTTCAAAAGCTGCAGGTGCATGAATAAGATTATGTTTTAGTGGAAAACTAGGTCTGCACGAAAAAGGCTTATTAAACTTACAGAAAATTGAATGAAGTCCCAGTTCAGTTGAAGCCCGGTATGAGCCTGGGTGAAGCCCGTCATCAGCCCGGCATTGGCCTAAATCAGGCCTTCAGGCCCGGTCCAAGCCCACGGGCCTGTGCGGCTTTTGCCCCGGGCCCCGGGCCTGAGAGCCTCTAGTTTACAAGTTAAACAAGTGTTTGAACGGCAGACTGGGAAATGCATGCGGTCTGTCTTGTCACATTTTTTCATTTGTGCAGCAGCCTGGGAATCTGTCAATGTGTATAGATCCAGTGTATGTTGAACACTTCAAGGCTTCACTTCGACTGAATTAACAGAGACTGGCCTGCTCTCTAGGCCAAAAAGGTGAAGTCAAAATTTAACATGCCAATTGTGAGGGTCTGAGCCATCTTCGCCCTGGTAGGGTGGGGAGAGCGCCGATCTCGATCTGGCGATCTAAGATCCCGAGTTAGAGAAAAGGGGTAAATGATGCTTCATAGCCCGCCCTAAGCTCTTAAGAAAGTTTTTTTTACTTTTTTTCAAGTCAAATCCAAGGTTACACCAAGGTCAAAACATGCCATGATAGGACTGTACTGGAGAGAAATAAAAGTGAGGATTTTAGTTAGCATTTGACGTGAAGAGCAGTGGCAAAACTATGTACAGCTTTGTAATTCTATCGAAATACGCGCCGAATGTATATAGTATGACCTTACTAGGTCAAGTCCAATGTTACCAACTGCAGGTTTACGGCATCGCCATCTCCCTGTTGGGAGGGATTTGGGAATCAGACCGACTTATATTCATATACCAACATACTAATAGCAATACTTTATATTAACCTGACCTAGGCCGGTAGATTGAATTGAGTCAAGACGCATATCGTTAGAACTGGGGGATGAGGCAATCCAGAAAACGTCGAGTACCGCTGACCTTTACGACAAAGTTATTGAGCTTAGACCATTCTACCCATGCATATCTAATGGAGAGGTCTTGGTTCGTGTCGAACAATATTTTTTCCACACGTCGAACAATATTTTGTAAGAGTCAGTGGGCCCATTACATGATATGAATTTCAGATCGATACATTAACCCTGTTTTTACTTATGCTATCTTAAACTTTTTTCGGAGGTAAGGTCACTTGACCTGCACTGTTGCAGGCCTGACCTAACATACGGAGGTGCTGTGCGTCGCCGCTTTCAGGAAATTTGCGAGAAAACAAACCAAGGGGAGAACTCCCGTCCCCCGTCAATGCGTGAGTTCACAGTCTGGGCGAGAGATATCGAGGCCACAAGAAAATTCGGAAATGATTTCCCCAAAACAAATTCTAAAATATTTGCGGAGTTTTTTTATAAATTTTGTGACGTGGTTCTCAGTTCGACTGTTGGAGTCGAGTCTCACTAAAGTCATCAAGGGACTTGTCACGGAGACCCCGACCCCACCACCCGAACGAGCAACTCCCACAATGAAGGGTTGATTTAGAAGCCAAAGTTTAACGTCCCAAAGCACAGGGACGGCCGCCCCGCTCGGTCCCCTCTCACCAGTCGTTGCCAGCCGACCTGTACGTCGGGTAACTATTGGCGCCGGGCGTTCGGGGAACCGATCCCAGCCTGGGCATGCACTGCCCTGCTGCTTCTGGCAGGGGCCGGCCCAAGCTCTCCAACTGAGCTACGGCGGCAAGTTCGTGTTGATAATCGTGGTAAAGAGTGACACCCTTTATCAAGTGTCTAAATTTTGGGGGTGACGTCCCCCCTGGTCAGCCAGTGGGGAAGGTGTCCCCCCACTTTTGACGCCCATGAACTATTGACCTCAGTGGAGGGAAATCCGAAAGCCTGGAATGTTAAAGGAGGACACGGCATCAAAATTGCTCTCCCCATTGTGCATGCAAACCTTACTCCATTTTACCGTGCAGAACGCCGCAAAGCGTGCGGTGATCTCATTGGGTCTTCTTTCAAGCGAAAGGTTAGTTGTAGCCATACTAATCTATTCGAGGGCTGCTTTAAAGAAAAAAGGAGCATCCGATTTAGTGAAGATGTTTAAGTCTACGCTCCCACTCGTACGCGTCTTTGTAAACGCAACACTTTTTGTTTCGATACTAAAACTGCCAAACAATGGTCAAACTGAACAGGCAAACTACGTGCTGTGACTTCACATTTCGCTGCTTAATTTTAAGTTCACTGCCCCGGTTTTGGTTATGCGTCATCAGCCGTCCTGGCCAGAGGGTAAATCCCCCGTGTATTCAAATTAACTATTCTATCGATAACCTTCGAGAATCGATTCATGTATGTCGGAAACATGAAGGGGAACAATCGAAACGATTGGGCGCAATCGGTCACAAAGCGGTTAATAAAATACAGCAGGGTTCAACACAGTAGAAGGCCAGCCTTTCACGCATAAATGGATCATCTTTTGTAATCACCTCATATATTGTCTAAGTCTTCAAGGGAATGTGGCACCTTCATAACGTGGTTTTAACTGAGATGGCCAAGTTGTAAAGCATGCGAGAAAACCCGGTACTCAATATATCATTTGTCTTGGAACTCGAGATTTCCGTAGAAAAAGCTAAAACCTACCTGAAATGTACCCCTCAGCAGCAGGCCACAGTTGTCATGGCTGTTGGTGTGACGACATATGCTGACGTCACGGTGAGTATCAGCCAGTCGAAGCCCTTGAAGCGTATTGAATATGGAAGTGGTTGCCAGATCATGACATCATCCACAGGCTGAGATCTATTTATTTCCCTAGAGTAGCATTTTGAAAATAAAAAATTTGAGCTTATTGTACAGACTGCTTATTTTTCAGAGAAATCATGGACGCTTCCATGATTTTCGGCTAAAAGTACCTCCTAATTACACTAAATTCCCGGATTCGACCAATGTGCCACATTCTTTTTAACAGCTAACATGAAATTGTACTGCGCTGTGGAGACCAAACAAAGCACCAATGACGTTTGATAATTTCATCCGTCTCTCGTTTTACTAACATTCTATACAGAAGCGTAGTTAGAAATTCCTCCAGAAAGGTTAGATCAGCTGGAGAGGGGACGTTTCCCAATGTGGGTGGGTAACCATATCAGCAGCCAGCAACCAGTTTGAGCCCGATATGTCAATATACGTACCAGTTAGTGGTGCAGATTTTGAATATGATTGGTGATGACAGACGGAGCAGTGTTTCAGACGCAGCAGTGTTAGCCGAATCCTGGAGATTATCCCCAACAAGCCAATCCTGTAATCGTGTGTGTTGACCAACACCAGGTAATATTTTTTCTCGCGTAAACACGGTTGCTGAATTTAAGAGCTTCGTGTGATTTAAATTAATAGCTTCGGTGTTATCGCATATAGTCTCTGTCGTATTAGAATGCGGGTTTTCTAACCATTACCGTCGGTCTCTGAGCATACACGGTATTTATTGGAAACAACCTTCCGCTCACCGCCCAACACCAGATTCACAGCAGCAGCAAATGCACAATCACTCTTCAGCAGCAACATCAACAACATCACCAACAACATCAGGCGGGCACACGTCCACTCACGTTTAAATGACGCTGCCTGTGCTGCACTTCTTCTTCTGACCATAGAGAAATGCCGGGCGGGCTAGCCTACTATCTTTCCGTATGGGGGTAACCCTGGGTACGGTCTGTAGCATCTACAAGAACGGCGGCGGAGTTGGAGATGGAGTTAATGATAATTAGAGTATTAGGGCACTGCAGCTGCAGAGGCGATACCGGCCCGATGGAGATGTAGGTGATGATAAATAGATTTTATGATAGAGAGAGAGAGAGAGAGAGAGGGAGAGAGAGAAAGAGAGAGAGGGAGGGAGAGAGGAGAGATTATTAGAGTTAGAACAGTAGGGGGGGCATTCCGACCATGGCCCCCAAAGCGCTGGAGGGGGCCAAACTATCTTTTGGCCCCCAAAAACACCGGAAATTTTTTGAACAAAGGTGTTTACACTAGGTCTGTAGAGCAACAAATTTTCTTTCCCACCCCCCCTCAGGAGAGCGATCATGTACTTGGAGAGGTAGCTTATGCTAGGTATGTCGAGCAACCAAATTGCACGTCCTACCTCCCCCCCCCCAGGATGAGAGACAGACATGGGTTTACCCCTAAGTTCGGGTTTGCGTCCGCCCCTGATCTGCAGAGGCTATACGTGTCCGATGGAGATGGAGGTGAAAGATCAATGCCGATGCTGGAGAAGAGAACTTCTCGACCACCTTACTGCTGCAGGTTCGAAGGCTGCATGTGGAATTGTAACATCATCGACAAGAAGTGTGTTTTTGCTTCCAAAAAATGCGACGGAAAACTGAATCAGTGACCTCCTTCTTGCCAATTCCTTAAAGCCAAACACTCCTCCCATCCATGCGCTGAATCCTGCCATTCGGAGGATTCTCAGGCGGATTCTCTTGTTCTCAGAAAGATTATCTTTTTCTCAGCAAGATTCTCTTGTTCTCAGCAAGATTCTCTTGTTCTCAGCAAGATTCTCAGATTTTCGTCTCATACGAAAGCTCTGCCGGGCACACAGATCTTGTTGCTTCGACAATCACTCTCGCAGCAGATGAAGTCGCTGAAGCAGTCAGAATCGCCGTCGCACTGGTTGACTGGCAGGCATCCGAGGTGACGCGGTGGAGGACAGTGTATGCCAGCTTCAGTGGAGAGAATAAGATGAAGAGCTAACACGAAGAAAAGCAGCAGGCGCATCATCGTGTTGGTTGAAGATGTGATGGAGTTGTAACGGACGATACCTGCCGGCCAAGATATTATTATCATTATTATCTTACTGATTTACTCATTAACCCATGATCATTTCTGAACACCTTGTGATGATGTCACTGGGCGCAAATATGGCATATGATTAACAAATATGATTAACAAACATGCTTATTACATTCCTAATTGTCGTAAATCACGATTTGATTAATCAGGCGTAGACTGGCCTGTCTCCTCAAATCCTGATGTAAAAACACTTAGATTGTATATTCGGGCACATCCCTTCATCAGAATCATTTATGCAATGTCACAAATTCTCAGCCATAGTGTAGCCAGACCTCGCATTGAGCCTCATACAATTCGAGGTCTGGCTACACTATGACTGAGAATTTGTGACATTACCTAAATGATTCTGATGAAGGGCTGTGCCCGAATATAAAATATAAATGCTTTTTACATCCGGATTCGAGGAGACAGGCCAGTCTACGCCTTATTAACTTATAATCAGGCTCCTCGCTGCAGCACTATAAAACCTATCAACGTCAATCACAATTGTAGTAACATGTCAAGCAGCTTCACCCAGAAGCGGTGTCATTGAACAGTGAGCACGCTACCTCACTAATCGTACGGACTCGGAATCAGTGTTGACGGACTGGTGTCTGCAGAAGCACTGCACTGCTCTGGCTCTGATGGCCTCATATATAGCGTAAACATTTGTTAGAAGCTTAGCGCATGGTTTTCCCGCATGATATGAATGACTCAAGACCAGAGCGTTGAATTTTCTAGCTATTTTAGCTACGGTTAGCGTGGTTTTCCCACTAGTGCAGGCGCAGTGTCCATCTTTATAAGATTTGCAGAGCTCGTGCACTGCTATTTAGAAAATCCGCTCACTGTACGTGCTAGCGCCCCATAAGCACGTGCTGGGAAATGCCAATGCGTGCTTCCTCGAAAGGTGTATGCATAGCGTCAAGCTGGGAAAAACCAAGGGAAAAACATCTGAAGCTTATAGTCCGACACCAGAAACCTTTGAATGTGATCATGTGCTCAGAAACCTGCATCATGTGCTGTTCGGTTCTGGTAGTCTTACGACAGTTTAGCAAACATTGTGAAAAACTCAACTATGAATTGAAAGGTACATCGTTAATGGCGATGGCCAGAGGCGGACGCAGACCGAGTTTGGGGGGGCAAACCAATGTCTGCCTCTCCTCCTGGGGGGGACGTGCAATTTGGGCGCTCTACAGACCTAAGCAAATGATTGCATTCGGGGAGAGCGAATATTTTTGCTCTAAAGACCTAGGGTAAACACATTTTTTTCAAAAATTTATCCGGGGTTTGGGGGGCAAAAAGACAGCTTGCCTCCCCTCCAGCGCTTTTGGGGGCCACGGCCGGAGTGCCCTCCCCCATCCCCTGCGTCCGCCTGCGTATATTAATGGCAGCTTCAATATAAAAATCAACATTTACTGAATTGTGTATTTACGGGGCTTCATGTGTTTGAAATTATCCAGAGACTATCGGACTGTTCTCTTTTCGGACTTTCATCAACTAAGGCTAAATATTCAAAACCTTAAAGTGTCTCTTGTCGTGGGTTAAATATACGAGTTACCAGTTGTGCGTTGAAAAACTACTAAAAACTACCATAATATTCGGGGCTTCTCGATTTCTTTTCCATCCTGTCTCATTGTCGGTATAGATGATTGGTATACATTGTTGCAAAAAACATTCTTAAACTAGTTAAGAAACATATAAACTAGTTGAGAATTAACAAACTTGTAAGAATTTAATTAACAAACTAGTTAAGAATTTAAAAAACTAGGAAAATTTAACAAACTAGTTAACAAACCATTCTTAAAACTATTAATCAATATGCAATTTATTAAAATCGTTTGTGAAAGCAAATATATCCAATTTTCAACACTAGAGAATCTCTTACTCGCACCTTTCTCCCTCTTCCACTTAAGCTTTTCTCTCTCCCTCCCTCTGTTAGGATCTGGATGGGATCATAGGCGTAGGAACCGGGGGGCCAGGGGGCCACTGGCCCCCACTTTCAGTGATGGGCCCCCGCAACGGAGATAAGAATATCAAGAACTGTAATATTAAGCAAGAAACTCTAACTAAAGCTTGCCCCGGAACTCCGTTAAACTTACCTGTACCCCTAAACTAAGTTGAGGTCCTATGAGTCGATTTTAAGGTCCCCTGAGCTTCTGGGGGCCCCTGAACTGGTCTCTGATGCCATACGAGCTAATCTGGGCCCCTTGAGCTGAACTGGCGCCCCTTAGGTGGTTTGGGCAGCATGAACTGTTCTAGGATGCCTAAACTGAGCTAGGAGCCGTGACCTTGAACAGGGCCCTGTGAGTTGGCCAGGCCCTATATCCACCGACCTGGGGGCCCCTGAGCTGAGCTGGGACCGTAAAGTTAATATTGTCCCTTGTGCTAATCTGGATCCCCTGTGATGCACAGAAGACCCTAAACTTATCTGAGGCCCCTGCACAGTAATAGGGCCCCTGCCTTGAAATTGGGTTGTATTTTAATTGAAACCCTGAACTGTTCTGAAACCCCATATATGCCGACAAGGGGCCCCTGGATGATCCGGGCCCTTACGCTTATCTGGCCATCAGAGCTAATAATGGCCTCTGTATTGAACTGAGAGCCCCTGAGATGGTCTGGGACCCCCTATGAGGCTTTACAGCCACTGACCACTGAGCTTGAATGGGCCCCTTGAGATGTTCTGACAGTGGCGTAGCCGGGGAGGGGGTCCCTGGGGTCCACGGACCTGGCTGACCTTATGCACTAAAAACACGACCATTGATCTCGGGGCCCCTGAGCTTGGTCTCGGGGGCCCTCCCATGCTTGGTCTCAGGAGGCCCCAGATAATCGGCATCGAGGGCTCCAGAATACCGAATATTGATCTTGGGGGACCCTTAGGTTCAGTCTCAGGGGTCCCGAGCTTGGCCTCAGGGCCCCGAGCTTGGTCTCAGGCCCCTCCCCTGAGCTCGGTCTCACGGGTCTTTCGATCTTGGTCTCACGGGCCTTTCGATTTTGGTCTCAGGGCCCTGAGCTTGGTTTCAGGGCCCCAAGCTTGGTCTCAGGGGCCCCGAGCTTGGTCTCAGGGCCCTGAGCTTGGTCTCAGGGGACCCCAAGCTTGGTCTCAGGGGTGCCCCAAGATTTGTCTCAGGCCCCCTCTCCCCGAGCTTAGTGTCAGGGGGCCCTCGAGCTTGGTCTCGGGGGGGCATCCGAGGGTATCTGATGCATAAGGCTGACCGTATGCACTGGAAAACACCAGCATTGGTCTCGGGGGCCCCTGATCTTGGTCTCAGGGGGCTCCCGAGCTTGGTCTCAGGGGACCCCCGATCATCGGTATCGAGGGCTCTGGAATACCGAACATTGATCTCGGGGGCCCCTGAGCTTGGTCTCCGGGCTTTCCGAGCTTGGTCTCAGGGGGCCCCCGATCATCGGTATCGAGGGCTCTGGAATACCGAACATTGATCTCGGGGGCCCCTGGCTTGGTCTCAGGGGACAACCGAGCTTGGTCTCATGGACCTTTCGATGTTTGGTCTCATGGGCCTTTCGATCTTGGTCTCACGGGGTCTCGAGCTTGGTCTCAGGGAACTCCCGAGCTTGGTGTCAGGGGGTCATGGGCGCAGAGTTTGGTCTCAGGGGCCCCCAAGCCTGGGTTCAGGACCCCAGTATCGGCATTGAGGGACTCCAGAGTACCGAGCATTAGTCTCGGGGGGCTCGAAATATTGATCTTGAGGGCCCCGGAACATCGGTGTCAAGTTACTCCCGAAAAAGCGCAAGCATGGGTCTAAGGGTGCCCTGAGCCTGGTCTAAGTGGGACCCCGAGCTTGGTCTTAGAAGCCCCGGGCATTAGTATCAAGGGGCTCCGGGTATTGGTCTGGGGAGAAATTATTTTAGGGGCCTCCAAATAGTGATTTCGGAGGGCCCCCGAAAGTGTGGATGCAGTGGTGTAGCCAAGGGGGCCCTAGGCGTCCGCAGACCCCCTTGGGCCAATCTGAACCACTGCAAAGAATAATCTGATCACGGGGCCCCCGAGTCAGTCTCAGGGGCCCCTGAAGATTGTTCTCAGGGCGTCCCGAGTCGGCCTCAAGGCCCCCGCCCTGAGAGTCACTCTCAAGGCCCCCAAAGCAGATTTCGGGGGCCCCAGAGGGTTGGTCTCAGGGGCCCAAAGTCGGTATCAGGGGCCCCGGGAGTCTGTCTCAGGGAGGTGGGGGGCCGAGCTAATCTCAGGGGCCTCGGAGAGTGGTTCTCGGGCCTCGCAAAGTCTATTTCAGGGGCCTCCGAGAGTCAGTCTCAGGAACGCCAAAGACTCAGTCTCAGAGGTGATTCCACCCCCCGGGTGTTTGTCTCAGGGGCGCCCTAGAGTAAGTCTCAGAGGGCTGTTGGAAGTCATTCCCAGTCCCCTCTCCCACCCCAAAAACATCCTCAGGGGACCCCATGAGCTAATCTGGATAGTCAGTCTCAGCCCCCTCCAGAGTAAATCTGGGGGGCCCAATAATTAGTCTCAGAGGTGCTGCCGAATAACTAATCTCAGGAGCCCCGAGAGATTCTCAGGGGCACCCAGTTTTGATCAAGAGGCGCCGTGAATCGGTCTCAGAGACCCCTGAGATCTAATCAGGAGAGCGGCCGAAAATTAGCTTTGTGAGTGCCGCCAAGTGTTGGTCTTAGGTGGCCCCAGAGCTCGAATAAAAATTTTCAAAATCATATGCCTCGGAACAATGTAAATAAAAAGGACAAATCGAAACATGTCGATCAGGCACCATTATCGAAGGAAGGCAAAAATTAATATAATTTTACCATAAGAGCAAATCGAACAGGGAATTTGGCACTTTAGCCAGTTTTTAATCTATTAGCTTAACACCAATAACCACATTCCTAAATATTCTGAAATAAACAACCTTCAAATATTTTCGTAGGAAACCAGATAAACAAGGGTAATGACAGAAATCGATGAGCATAATCCTCAAAGGAAAATAGGTATTGAAGGTTGAAAATAACAATGACAGAGAGATCCAAGGCGATAGATATCTTAGGCGCCTTTTGTCTTGGTAATTTGCTCGTTTACAAGATAGCAAGGGTAAGAAAGTAACTGGATCTCAACAGGATCTGTCGACGGAATAGAGGTTATGTAACGTTCGGGACACACTATCATGTCCTTTGTTTTTTTTGTTTTTCCGTTTCTTTGGAAATTTCCCGATTAAAGAGTTCATGGATTCGACACCGGGAAATAATTGCTAATCATTTCCCGTAGAAGATAATTTCTACGTACTCAAAACGACTGACCTTCAATAACTTCATGTCTGATTACCAGAGTGAATTGAGGTAGACTCGGGTGTAACATCATGCGCGCATCAACATTGAACTTCCGAAAGATGGCACAAAGCTGTTATTATAGCCCGCTACCATATAAGGTATGGGCCATCCTTAATATTTGGTGACCTTAGTTTACCAACATTTTGTCGGATCGAAAAATCAAGCTATAAACAAAATAAGAATAAATGCTTAAAAGGCACAACAAAATTTCCTTCGTGTGGATGTTAAAATACTGTACAAAACATATAGGAGATGGGCCCCGGTTACTAAGGGCACCCCGGTCTGGGGCCCTCGACGGTAGTCGGACCCCTCCTTGGCCGAATCCTGGCTACGCCACTGTGTTCTGAGACTCTATATCAAACACCCTGGGCCCCTAAGCCTAGCTGGGGCCCTGAGCTAATCTGGGTCCCTGTGTTAACTGGGACCCCTGATCTGGTATCGGGGCCCTGAACTCTTCTAAGGTCCCTGGGCTAAGCTGGGGGCCGTGAGCTTGAATGGAGCCCCTGAGCTGGTATGAGAGGGGGCCTATATCAGCCGATCTGGGCCCCTGAGCTGAGCTGGCCTGTGCTGAACAGAGCCCTGAGCTGGTCTGGGGCCCTGAACTGTTCTAGCGTCATTGAGCTAAGCTGGGATCCGTGAGCTTGAAAAAGCCCCTTGAGCTGTTTTGAGACCCTACCTAAGTCGACCTGGGGACCCCCGAGCTGAACCGGGCCCCTAAGCTAATCTGGCACCCTGTGCGAATCTGGGGCTCCACTGTGATGAGCTTCTAGGGGTCCTGTGCTTATGTGGGGTCCCTTGATAAGCTGGTCCCGAGGCTAATGCACTGGTCTGGGCCCTTGAGCTGACTGATCTAGGTTCCTGAGCCATGGTCTGGACCTGGGGCCCTCCGAGATAATTTGGCGGCCCATGGGCGGCATAGGCATAGGAACCGGGGGTCGGGGGGATACTGCCCCTTTTGAGGTGGGCCCCGCAACGTATATGCAAATATCAGCAAGTACGCTGCCTGCAAGCCCCTGGAGGAGGAGCGCTTCGTGAAAAACCAAGGCACCTACTACCCGGGTGTTTCCAAATGAGTCCGAGAACTGGTCCCAATCAAATTCCATCCCATATAAATCCCAACACAAAGCATGAATCGGATACGGACCCCGCATCAAATGCCGAGCAACGGTCGTCCCTGAGCCATTGAAAGGCGTGACGTCCTTCGATGCCGGGTTATATGGCGTCGCCAACTCTTTCCCTGTTGGGAGGGGTTTCTTGGGAGTCAAATTGCTCCTTGCACAAGGAATCTGCCGTGCCTTAAACCCGGGTTGGTCGCGTGGAAAGCAAGGCTGCTAACCACTATATCACCACGCCCACACCACCACAGCATCATAAAGCTGGCCATCAAGTACCTACATTGCACTTGCAGTCATGCTGGAGCTCTGCATTTTAGGCATCGAAATATAGCTAGACGTATTTATTGTGATCAGCCCTTACCTAAATCAGTCTCTAATGATGGAAAGAAGGGATCCGTAACAGCCTAAATAAATGTTCCCATTTGTGTCATTAAATAAGCAAAATGTTGATTAGGCATAGCAAAGTGAGGCTGTTTGGTATCAAAGCATTGTCTGTAGCTTTCTAAACAGTTTTTAATTTTGTAAATGTGATAAAAGGGCCTAAACATCTGTAAATATAAGAAACGCACTCGTGGTAAAAAAACGATTGAAATCCTCCAAAGAGCTTAAAATTTATTTCGTATTTGAACAGGGTCTAGGTAAAAAATCAAAAATGTTTTTTGCGTTTTACTATGACTTATTAGATCATAGTAGGTACAAATCAAATCATAGGGCAAAATTGAATTCCTCAATTTTCCATACGTTGGCATCTAGTGTGCATGCGTGCCTTATTGACACCAAACGAGATAACTTTTTTTTATAATTATGGGCCCCCATGGACTGGGGCCCCCTTGAGGTGGGCCCCTCTAAGGTTGGCCCCCACTTTTCAAACCGTTCCTACGCCCCTGGATGGGATGGTACAGTACCTTAGCACAAGCGGGCTCGGTTCGTCCCGTAGCACTTTAATACGCTCTGCAGAGTGTCACGGGTTCGAGTCCACCCAGAGGCAAAATTTCTTATATCTCTAGCCAAGCTTTCATTCCTCCCCCTTCCGTCGTCGCATGATCTCAGCAGCGAGTCCGTCGATAAGCTCTGAGATTGTCATCACCTCTCTCTCTCTCTCTCTCTCTCTCTCACGCTCCCCCTCTCCCAGGGAGTACATCACAGGGGCGGCTGTGCCAGACCCGTCGGTCGTTTCCGTCCTTTGAACTGTTCTAAATTTAGCCCGCGGCGTCCTAATCAGCTGACTGGCAGGCAGCTGACCAAACTTTTGCCAGCAGTTGCTCCGCGAGAGGGCAGCACTTTGTGTTGATCATCTCTGCTTAATGAGTGCTTAAGGTGCTGGAGGTCAGCCAAGAAGAAGTTTGTAGATGATTTCTTACGACTTTGGAGAGTGGAGACGTAAGTGATTGGATCGCGGAGACTATCTCAGGCTGTACAGAAACCGACAGAGGGGAGTGATCATTCTTCTAAGAATCACCAGGGCTGAAAAGTTTGGGTGAGTTTTTTCTCTTAGAGCTTGTGTTTAAGATAGTTAAAAGAGTTGGAAAGATAGAAAGGTACTGATTGCATTTGTTGCACAGCGTTATCGTTCCACATTACAAATAGTGTTTGCTGATATGAGTCGTAATCATGTCTGTACCAGCTTAATATAGCCTTGTGTATTATACCTCTGGTATTATAAACTTATTATGAGTATCGTGTTGTCTGAAACAAACTAATAAAAACATGTTCAAACCAAACTGATTTTTATGAGAATATATAGATACATCATGAGCATTGTCACGAGTGCATGCCGGGAGGCTAATAATCGAAAGCATAGAACACCTACGCTATCTGTGCTAAATTGTCTTTCTCAACACAGGAATCTAACGTTTGGATCCATCTTTTTACAGGGTGAAATACCTTGCTCGGATCGTCCATGACGTAAATACCAGTGACATCGGCGGAGTGAAAAAAATTACTGATACCAGCGGTGGCCAAAAGATGGCTCTGCCAGCTGCCTGCGACTATCTCCGTCCCGTTGCAACTGCTTTTGGCCTTGTTACTGCTATTGGTAAGAAGCCGTGTTTAATGTTTTCTTATTCCTAATTACGTCTCTTTTAATAATAGGAAGGCTCTAATTAAATGTTTTGGTCGTATAATCTTCACACTTGGTGCGTCGTTAAACCCCCAAAAATTATTATTACAACTCAATATCTTGATCGGGGTGGCCCGAAATAAATGAAGAAGGGAGGAGTCACTAAATGTATGCATCCTTGGTTATTAAATGTTTTGACCAGACATCTTCCTTTCGCAATATATATATATATATATATATATATATATATATATATATATATATATATATATATATATATATATATATATATTTCTTGTTGAAGAAGCTTGCATGAAGCATGTCGTCAAAACTGCAAAGAAGCCCAAGTTACAGATGAACTTGTGACGTCACAAAATTCGGCTGTGTGTTTCAGTTCTTCTGGGTGTTGGCGTTGATCTCTCGTACCACGGCCACTGGTCTGCAGTCGCCGTGCTGTAAGTATGATTAGAATTGTGGTAGTAGGCATACAATTTATTACATACAAATATAACGGTAAACTCGGCGTTGTAATCACCTAGTTCGGTAGATGTTTACTCCTTAATTAACTAGAATCCTGCCCAAAGTGCCAGAAAGTCCAAAGTGTTCTCTCACCGTATTCCTCTAGTGTCTCTATTAGTTTCCGGGTGTGCAAGGGAACATCTATCGTGCTTTTTTGTTTGAGGTGTGGAAAATTCGGATAATATGGAGCGGGGAGTGGTGCGACCTACTAACAGATTTCGAACATTTAACTGCCATCTTCAAAGAAACCTATGTAGTTGGATCCCACGGGCAAGGAAGGACACCCTTGCCTACCTCATTTATGGGAAGTGGAAAAAAGACATAGGTCTGTTCAGGGGTCAGACTTTTCCTGTTTTTTTTCTCCTTCCAAACAAGCCCAGCTTCTGTCCCGAGACAGGGGTGGAAAATTCCGCCAACTCACCAAAAAAGAATCGCGACAGATCCTGAAAATTCAAAATATGGATTGCGACAGAGACATCCACTCGAAATTTGAATCGATTCGCTGGGTCAACAAAAGAAAAATCCCGTAAAAGACAAGAGTCTATTTGGGTGATACTCTGTATTAACTTGAATACAGAAAGCGACCTCACTCCTTCATAAGCATTTACGTGCGATGTATCCAAAAACCAAGACGTATCCGTAAATAAAATTCCTTAAATAAAAATCCTTCAATAAAAATCATCAATAAAATTTTTTAATAATCCTTAAATAAAAAATTAAGACGTAGATATTCTTACCGTGTTGTTGTCCCATTACATGTATATCAAGCTGCTTAAGGTAAAACAAGATGTTTTATGCGTGCCTCACGTTATCATACGTCTTGTATGAACTAACACAAGGTGTCCCAAAAACATTTTTTGAACGACAACCACTGCTCTGAGAGTTCGTTAGACCAGAGGCCTTGTCAGATTCCTAGGACTCCATCAATACCATAGTCGTGCAGGCCGTGTTCTCTATTCCATGCCGTGGTCATACAGGTGTTGAACTATAATGAATCTGTTTCAGGGTGTCATTTCTCGTGGTGTTGCTACTGGAGGCGCTTTCAGTTCCGGAGGCCTGCTTTGAAGCTAGATACAGGTAAGCCAGTGGAGGTCTTCATGGGAAAAACTTTATAATTCATGCAATTCCAACCCAATAAGTGTTCCCTGTCTCATTACGTCCTGTAAAACACATCCAGCAAGTGGTACTCTACCATTCCGTACATCTTTGTGCCATAGACAGAAAAGTTTTATTGTTTCGCTCCCCCTGAATGAACTTTCACAAGCGTCCTATATATTCCTATTCCATCCCACTCTTCATAGGCGGATCCAAGGCGGCAAGCAAGAGCAGAAATTAACAGAAGAGAAAATAGAAGAGAAATAGAGAAAATTAACAGAGCAAAAATAGAAATTATTAAGCAAGTAAGAGCACTTGCCCCCCCTTATCAACCGTGAGTGCCTTCTGAAATGGTCACGGCGCCCCCTGAAAGGCCATGTCGCTCCCTGAAATTTACCTTTTCCCCCAGGATGTATTAACATCCCACGAGATTGGATTTTACGCATATTTGATGGTGTTGCCTCCCAAAGGTGGCGTTCCCTGGTTCGGATGGCGCCCCCCCCGACAATATGCTTCCCTGATCGTCAATTTTGGATCTGCATATGGCCAGATGTATGCTCAAAAGCATTATTGTGCGCTGGGCTTTGCAATGGGGCTATTGGGGTTTTACTGGCTTATATGATCAAATCGGATGATCAAATGACCAAATGATTAATGATCGAGTCATTTTACCCGGCAGCTTTTTCAGTTTTCCGATTTCATCTGTACTTGAGTTGTGTGTATCCTGCTGGAGATTGCTACCAATAAAGATTTCAATAAAAATACAATTGCGCTACCTTACAGAAGTCATATATTCTAGCCTTTCTTGCTTGAAATTGAATTCAAAACAGTAGTAAAACTATAGTCTCCTTCACACCTTAAAGTGAAAGTGCTTGTGTTGGCTTCAGCTCATTTCGAAGTTGAAATCTTGAAGCATTCTTTGATCAATAATTCATGGTTGAATTTAATTTCGAAAGCGAATGGTAAAATTTACAGCTGCCATTTAAACTGACGTGAACCGTTTTCCAGAGTCTCCAGGCCCGAAGCCTCGCCTTTCGGGTGGTGGCTCCTCTCCTCTCTCAGAGACGGTAGAAGAGGTCTGCTCTACCTGGTACTGGCTCTACTGGTTTTTGTGACGTCACAGCAACGCACCGCGCTCACTGTGTCGTCAGGTATGATGATGCAACCTTGTTACTGGTTATTGTGACGTCACAGCAACGTACCGCGCTCACTGTATCGTCAGGTATGATTATGCGACCTTGTTACTGGTTATTGTGACGTCACAGCACCATACTGCGCTATGTCGTTAGTCATTACCGGTTTGCTGGGGTGCCAGCACGTGTTTTGAAGGGAGTGTTCCACTTTTATAATGGGTTTTGAAAGTAGTTTTATAGAGCATTATAACAGAGTAGAAAGTACGGCCGTGACGTCATAAGTACGGCCGTGACGTCATGGTAATGATTAAGTTGGTGAAAACGATGATAATCTCCCAGTCATTCATTATTTTGAATGAGTTTTACAAGCCATTGAGTCATTCGTGATCATGCGTTGAATGCGAAACGTCTACTTTCTTCTCGCTTGCAAAGCTCATTCAAATATTTAATAATTGGCAGATTATCATCACTTTCGCCACCTTATTTGCTATCATTGACAAAGCGTGTCAAGAAGCCAGCACTGGCATGTTTAATTTCACTTGATGCTCCCTGTATTTAACTACCGCTAAATTTACAATGTAAATTAAAAGGCAACAAAGTCCAACTTAAAACCCTCAAGGAATTCATTTCCATTTGGCTGCAACGATAAATGCATACTTCACGGTAATGACTGCGGAATGAGGGTTATTATTTCATTGCTTCATTTTTTTCTGTATCGAGTGGCAGGGAATGCAACGGCATTGCGACCATGTAAGTGGGACATCTTGCTATGGAAGCAGACATTTTATTCCGTGCTGATGTACTGCCCTCCTAGACGCCCGCTCACAACATTTCCGCATGTGAATTATCGCATGCAAGTTCTATCTACATTTATGGAGAATAAATCACTTGACTCGTACCGATTTTTCGTGCACGCCTTCTGCTCGGATCATCCATATGCAAATGCATACTGACTTAATACAATGTGTCGAGCTGTGTCTAGGAGCCTTGTAAAATTATATTGTGTACATCCTGCTTACGAAATTAGTTTTTCAATAGCACCAGTGTTTAGTTTCAACGAGACATAAGCGAATATTCTGGTTGAAAATGTGATAAAAACGATTTCTTATTATTTCACATGATTAATATTAAGCGCGTTGTGACGGATTGTGGGTAATTATTTCTAAGTCAGCTGACCGTGCGAGCGAAAATCATCTGCTGAAACTTAGAGCACGTGCCCTAACTGATACTCCGCCTCCCGTAGGCACTCTTCTTCTGATCTGCAGCCTCCTGCAGCTGCTTCTCGCCTACGTGGACTGGCGGCGGAGGCGGGAGGACCGACAGCACCTTCTGGAGTCGCGGCAGTTCGGAGAGAGGTTAAACGGAATGTGCCTAGTAGTTTGGTAGATGTAGTCTGGTAGATTTGACAGTAGTTTGGTAGATGTAGATGTAGTCTGGTAGATTTGGTAGTAGTTTGGTAGATTTAGATGTATTTTAGTAGATTTGGTAGTAGTTTGGTAGATGTAGTCTGGTAGATTTGGTACTAGTTTGGTAGATGTAGTGTAGTTTGGTAGATTTTGTAGAAATTTGGTAGATGTAGTTTGGTAGATGTAGATGTAGTCTGGTAGATTTGGTAGTAGTTTGGTAGATGTAGATGAAGTCTGGTAGATTTGGGAGTAATTTGGTAGATTGGTGGAATATGTCGAGAAACCACGGCTGGCTTGTTTGGTTTCACCGATAGCCCCCTGTTTTAAATTTCTGCTCAATTTGTAGCTAAAATTGTACGGAGATGAATCCCTACTTCAAACCGAACCATAACCATGAACTATAGCCATACTTCGAGCCATAGTTCAAACCATAATTTCGCCCTTTCCACCCGGTTAGTATAATTTATTTGCTATAAATCCTAAGTCCTTCCCACTTTTTTGGAAATGTCATGCTAACGAGTGAGCCAGCATTACAAAGGCCTGCTCGGCTTTGTGGCTTCATGCGTCAGTAAACTTAAAAATAGATCAAAGAGATTCTGCTGTTAAAAAATACGGAAAGTATTTTTGATGTCATACTTGTCCTTGGTTTTGAATTTTGAAGGGAAAATTTGGATCGAATACGGAATTTTGATATTTGCTCCAGGTCTAAGCGAGTCTACGTTGTGTCTGTGATCCAGCTTATTATTCAGCGTACGCTGCAAAAATGTTAATTTTGTATCATCATAGACTGTAAGAAAAGGGGATAAATTTCTGTGCTAAGCAGTTTAAGGTGAAAATGGGTAATTTCCTTTTCAGACTTATTTTGTCCATGAACTGTCGTTCTTTAAGTTATCAAAAAGATGACACATTTCCTTAATATTTTCCAGTCCCAAATGTTTCCAGTGTTTTCCAGTGCTGACGAAGTTGTTCACGAAATACCGGTCTGAAATGTGCGCCCAGGGACTCGTAAATCCTAACTCTGAGCCACTGAAATGGCATTTTACTGTTTTTTTCTTGAATAATCCATAAGGTCAGCGTAGAAATAACACAGCCTTATGTGCAACACCTGGTGTTTTCACATTTGGTGGCCTAACACCTGAACGCGTGATCAGAGGACGGAGTGCCATAGCGCCCCTATGCTGATCGTCTGAAAAACCTCACTACATAAATCTATTGTGATGCGCTTTGGGTTGAAAACTTAAACCCATTCGTTGGAACAGTAAACCGTACACAGAAGTGTCTGATCCGGAAATTTTGGTGCTATGGACACGATTAATGACATATTAGTGGATAAAATAGGTGAATGGAAAGGCGCGGTCCTGCATTGCCATGGACACACCAGTGCACACCTGGATTGTGCAATTTATGGCTGGAGTTTTGAATTTGGTATCCTGCAGCTTTGCCGCGTTCATCATGTTCTACCGTTAGGAAATACCTTTCACTATCATTTAACACGCGCCCCGCTGGGGTCCCTTGCATGACGCGCCCCGCTGGGGGGGCGTTTTTCGCCCCCTCCGTATCTCGTTCCCCACGAAAGCTAAAGGAAAATTACGGGCGGCCTTCGAAAGCTTTTGACAAGACAAAGACATTTTCTACGAAAACATTTTTATGTGAGATCAATATTGAGGTCAGCTTCGGTCAAAGAAGGCTCCATAGGTTTACAACAGAGCAGTGTACGTTTCCCTCTCTAGATCTGCCTTCAGGGGAGCTAGAGCAAATCTTTATGCACCATTGGATTCCTCTCATCGCGGCGAATCGAATGATGTATAATATGACCTTGCTAGGTCAAATAGTCAAAATGACCTGACCTCGACCTAGCTCAGGGTCACAGAGCGACCTGGTATGGCCATGCTGCATATCAATCAACTCCCCGTGACGATATAAGCACAATGCAAGCAGAATGGGAGCTTTATCTCAATTCAGTGAGAAGTAATTGGCAAAACAATCACTCTCTGCTCCCGTGACCTGATATGACCTTTGAGAGGTCAGATAGTCAAAAAATCAACTTTATGGTCAAGATTGTGGTAAGAATAGACGGTTTGAGGATTTTCAGTTTTATATATTCAGTATTTACTGAAAACGAGCCTATTTTATTTTTCACCATAGACTTATTTATAATGGGGTGACCAAAAAATTGGCCCCACCTGAGGTCAACAATATCAAAATTCCGAGATTGCAGATTTGTAGAGCCTAATGATCTTATCATATTGTGGAAGTTTCAAACTGATCGGTTTGCTAATGTTCCTTGGGCGCTGCTTCAAACTCGTAATTTTAGGTTTTGAGGTCGGGTCACTTGACCCTGAATAGCTGCTTGACCTGATATGACCTTAACTAAAAAATTTGGTCAGATGTGTCAAATTGATCAGGAATAAGGTATTGCAAGTTTCGTTGTTCTGCGTCTCTTCGTTTTTGAGCTATCTGGGGAAAACCAGGAGGTGGGCAAATTTCGCTCCCCCAGCGGGGCGCCTGTTAATATTGACGACGATATACTAGCATCAACTCAAGATAAACTAAAAATGATTTTTAAGTTGATACTAAATATTCAAATTATAGTCAATTAAGTTTATTTATAAGCACTAACGAAAGCATGATCACGGGGGAGGTAGATGCGTAGCTTAAATGGGAGCTTTTCCTTTCTCGTCCCTGGGTTTGTGGACCCACGCGCGTCTCGTGCCACTGGGTATCTGACTTATGTGTGTCTCCTCTATCGTTTCTAGGTCTCTGGACCCATGGGTATATTTTCTATCGTCCCTAGGGTTCAGGACCCATGGGCGGGTTCTCTCCCGCCCCTGGATCTGTGAACCCATGCGCGTCTCCTCTCTTGCCTCTGGTTCTCTGGACTTATGTGTGTCTCCTCTCTCGTCCCTAGGTTTCAGAACCCATGGGCGTCTCCTCTCTCGTCCCTAGGTTTCAGGACCCATGGTCGTCCCCTCTCTCGTCCCGAGGGACTCGGGTTCCATGAGTGGTTCCTCTTTCGACCATGAGGTCTCTTGCTCCCATCCAGGCGGTTTTCTGTCTAATCGTGTCTCAAACATATTTTTCAACAGGAGAAAGTGTAGCCATCTTAGAAGTTATCGTGCTGTTCGGTTCCAGAAGTTAGTCTTACTGTTGGGTTTCGAACCTTCGTTTCTTGGTTCGCAACCCTTTCGTTCAGCCGAGTGACCTGACATATCAATGTTAATTTCTGGCTCGATTGGCGTTTTTTTCAGGGAGGACTCATCGCCGGAGGGAGAGGATACCCCAGCAACGATTGTAACGCAGAGCGAAGTCGAACGCATATGACGTCACTGGTTCAATTCCGAGTGAAAGCCCACCTCAAGACGGCTTAGCAAGCAGCCTTGAGCAGCAGATGTTTGTTTGATGGTGTTTCGCGTATTGTGCCGAGGTGTGGAGAGGTCTACCTAGTGTCACCTCGATGTGTCCTAGAACTACAGAAGCGTGACTTTTCATTTTGACCTGAAAGCCGTGCGGAGGTGCTTTATTTAGTGTTTTGGGCACCATATGACGTAGGCTGTCAGTGTGCTTTAAACCTCCAAATATGAAGATATTTACAGAAGAAACGTGTTAAGTTATAGTGGTGTTGCTATGTTCCGATTGATTCGGAACGGAAAATAACATTAGAAACAAAAACTGTTTTAGAATTAATTTGAGATGCTATTGATGAAAAAATGCTGCCGCAGGCTGCTATGAAAAGTCAAAGTACGGATATAAATGCATGTAAATGAACTATAATACAAACTTTTGTGAAATCAGGGCTTCAAATCGAAAATGAATACATAAAAATAAAACACTGTGAGAAAATAGTGAGATAATTTTACATCCCAAAGCATTAAAACTGTTGACGGAATAAATCCTTGTTGGATGTGGCGTTAGCTGTCTAGAGTTTTCTTGTAGTGCCTCATTTCCACATTATCATTTTTGTTTAGTCTTTGAAGAAAAGCTCTGACTTTGAAACGTTATGGTATTATTTTATCCTACATGCATTTTTATTTCACACTTGACTGTGCATGACTGTTTGCGGCAGATATATGTAGTTTGATCCTTCGCATGATCACAATTATTGAAGATCCTTCTGGGATGTATATCGTTTTGCTGCCGCAAAGAGTATAAATATTCTTTGAAAGCCGAAGCGTTTATCTAAAATGCTAGATAAAAGCCTCCAAAAGCTTTAATGAGCATTGTATATAACTCTTTTTGTTTATGTAGAATCTGTTAGATGGAGAAGAATGTGTAAAATATAAGAACTCGAGATCACGTAGAACGTTTCTGCAATGGTCAAAATAGGCGTTAATGCTCTGAGAAATGGTGCAGATAAGAATCGTAAGATAAGATCGTAAGATCGTAAGATAAGATGAGAAAAATGCAGATAAGAAATTTTCCTGGGAAACATCAGGTAAACAGCCACTGGAAAATAAATAGGCAATTATCTTTGGCAGCTTTGAAGAAAAATACAGTCCATCGGTCTGATCGCTGGGAATTCCGGAGTGGTAGGGGAAAACAGATGTTTTGCTTCACTTTTTCTAATTTATAAGAATAAAATATGGCGCTGTATTTCAGATACAATTGAATTAAGCAATAAACATGCTGTGCGAATGGAAGGCCCCAATTTTACACAATTGTAAAAGAGCTCTGCTTTAAGAAAAGTCGAAGAAGTTGGGAGAGCGATTCTCTAAACCCAGAAATAAACTTATCACTGCAAACAAGATCCTTTCTGGACAGCAGTGCACACAATGGAACTGCTGGCAGGGGCGTCGCCACCGGGGTATCTGGGGCCTGGTCCCCACTCTTTGAAATTGACGGGGAGGGGAGGCTTTCACCTTTGACAGGAAGTATTGTTGAAAATGTTTAATCTAAAGGCGAAAATATCCCCTTTTGCTATGAGACTCCAAGTGCGAAAGGTGCACTATTCCGTGTAAATTAAATAAGCAACTTGTATCTGCATCGCCCAATCTTCACAATGTCAATGATTTTACTTGTTTAATTAAGCCGTTTGGTTTAACACAGAAGATGACACAACCAAAAAGTATACTTTGAAAAGAAGGAGGAAAAATTCTATATCGCTTCACGAGGAAGCAACTTCGGTAAAAAAAACGTGAGCCTTCCGTTTTGTTCAAACTTTTAAAGGAATGTTGTCAGGGTGATAGGAAGGAAACAAACTATTTTGAGAATGAATTATACGGTTTCGTATAAGGGGCAAAATCAGAACAATACAATTCTTACGAGCTTATATGAAAACGGTTGGTTGGGAAATGGGTTAAGCTGGCCAACTATACCATTTGGTCCTGGTTTTTATTCACAGAAGGAGTAGGATAATTTAAGAATATAATCATGAGGATAATTTTAAGAATACGAGTTTAAGAGCATAATCAAGAGGATAAGTTAAGGATATAATCAGGAGGATAATTTAAGAACATATTCCAAATGCTGTTTCAGGAGCGAAAGAAACGTTCCTGTCAAAATACATAAATTAAAAATATTGACCATTATTATAGTCCCTGATACGAGCCTGCCGCCATCAGGCCAGCACGAGAGTGACTCCACTAACCGTGGCACGTGCGTAAACAACTGACAGTGCCATGAATGGGAAATCTGACTATATAAATTAATTCCATCCGCTAAATCAATTCTGATTGAATGGACAACGAATTTGGGTGATTTGGATCCAACTATGAATTTTGATCTTGTCGCTCCAGTTGTATTTTCCTGCCCTGATTGAACATTTCCATTCCCAATGCCGATGATGATTCTGACATTTTCCTTTGTATTTTTCGGGCATGATTAGGATCTGGATGGATTGACAATCATGATGGATAAATGGAATGGTGCGAGTTTCAGGGCCAGAGTTTTTCCCTGTGTTTATAGAGTTTTAGGACCAATAGAAAGCTAAACGGGGACTTTTGGCATGTTTTCCTCACTTTCCCATATCAGTTTAAATCTTATATAAATGCTACATTCGTTTAAAGCACTTCTCGGACAAGATACTAGCCGCAGTGACAATTTTGTATTTGACTCCAAGGAAGATGCATTCATAGTCATGTCAACATGCATCGCCAAGCCACATTCGCCGTCGCTGCTAATTGTCCAATAATAACGCCATTCATCACCAATAATGACGTCATCTCCGGTCAACAGTGACGTCATCAGTGTCCACTCATGACGTCATTCCGGGCATTGACGCGTTTTGCGCCGTCCGTATTTTTGCCGAAATTGAGTCTTTGCGCGTGAACAACCCACAGGAGGACTTCATACTGGCGAATGAATCGAGTCACTGGCAATTTGCCGGTTTGTGTTCTCATATTGGCGAAAAATCGGTCGAGCTACACATAACTGCCAAAGTTTTCACCTAGTATCTTCACCTTGGCGAAAAACCTCCAGTCAAACATTTGCCAAATAGTCCAGTTCCTGAGACGACTTGGCGGCGTGGTCAGCGGAAGATCTGGCAACCCCTCGACGCACAAATACAGACAGTGCGTGTTGCCAGATATCCCCTTTTAGTGTGTAGACCACAACAATGGGCAGGACATTGTTAAAGGTATCAGCTGAACGAGAAACATACTCTAACCAGATTAGGACTTGGCATGTTGTCTTGAGATTTGTGTCAGATACCCCGGAGGTATTATAAATTTAACCAAAACTCCGTCAGCCGACATTCCTTTAAAAGTGTCCTGCAAAGAGATACGGACTACTTCCTTGCCACAAACCGGATATCCGACCAAAAAACACTGGTAGAAATGTACACAACTTTAGGACACACCGTATCGCGACTCTAATGCAGTAACATCAACAGATAATACCATTGTCCGGCGGGATCCTCACTTGAATCCCGCACATGTCCATTTCAACACTTAGGATCTTCATCAGAATCCTGCTCAACATCAGAATTTCACACTTGTCTCACATGCCAAACGCAGTACAAGAAGTTCACTTACATACATGCTTGTCTGTTTAAGACAATCTTATCTTCCATCTTGGGGATTTCACCTCATTTCACGTTGGCACATCATACTGTAATGCTCTTATGCGAATAGATTTTAGGGCGAGCGGGCAAATGTCTCACAAACTGTACCTATCACTACCCGCGGTAAGTGAACAGGATCAAAAAACCAATATCCCTTTCGATAATTTTCAGTTCATCGCACACCTAAACTTGGATTTCGTGCACGACAAAGTGTTCTTGGAGATTTCGCAATGGATAACACAGCTCGCCATGCCATACGGCAACACAGCAGACAACTACATCCCAGTTTACATGTTTCCTGCGTTTACGCACAAATGCGTTTACGCATAAATGCATTCATGCCGGCTGATATCCGTTTTCAAAAATAGGAACTGAATCCCTTGTATATGCAGACCCGGCGGATCAAACACATACAGATCCAAATTTGATCAGCATTGTTCGTTCGGACAGTGTTGAGTTGTGCCGACCACTACTGTACAATAGAGATCATTCATCCATCGCGTCTGTACAGAAAATCGCCTCCATGGCCCCCGGCATTAGAGGCCAACATTGCCTGCAGCGGATACTGTCTAGGAAGCGCAAATCTCGTCCAATGAGAATCCGCGGCAAACGTGAACGGATGGTTCACGTCTACCGGACTGGGCAGAGTGGAGTTTCCACTGTGCTTCTACGTCCGGTGTATTTGGCAGCAATTTGGCAGCAGAGTGGAGACTTGGTTCCCTCACAACACCACGGAGGCATCATTCTGTCGACAAAATGAAATGGTTAAAAAGCACATCAGTAGGGTCTTGTTCTTTGAAGATCCACCGGAGAAAACGCCTGCAATAATGACTGCAGCATTGAAAAATACCGTGTTTATGGGGGCTTAGGCAACATTTCCTGAAGTTTACATTTCGCCGTGCGGAAGCAAGTGATGTATCTTTAATTTCACATCAAGTGAGAGTTTCCTACTGGTTATTTGCCGTGGATAAGCAATACAAATAATTAAAAGCAGACGAAAGTAGTGGCGCCAGAGCATCAACAAATAGACTGCAGTAGTAGTGAATAATACACGCCCAAGCATTGGCGGATCCAGAAGCATGGTTTGGTGGGGGCCAAATTATCGTTTTGGGGCGGGAGGCCAAAATGAGAAGCAACCACAAAAAAAACATTGTACTTTTAAAAAAAAACAGCAAAAATTTGGTCGTTTTGGGTAAAAATTAGACTTTGGAGGAGCCATGACCCCTTTGCCCCCTTGGATCCACCAGTGCGCCCACACATTGCTATCAATCAATCGTGCTATCATTCAATCAATCAATCAATCAATCATTGCTATCAATCGATCAATCACTATCAACACAAGCGTGCGGAAACAGAACTAATGATTTTACAACTAGCTACCAACAACAGTATGATCATTCGGACATTCATCATTCGTTCATATCATTTATTCATTCATTCATTCGTTCATACATTACTCATCATTCATCATATGATCATTCGGATGGTTCATGCGTTGGTGACTCTTCTCGTGCACGGAGAATTCTTCTATCCCCTATTCTCCTCTATTCTAAATAGGGGTCGAGGAATATAGAGCACGGCAACAAAGCGCTTTGGACCGCAAATTGGAGTGCATGTGAAGGCCACTCCAATTCCGATATTTGGGAATCCACGAGAGAAGCACGGGTAACAATTTCAATAGCTTGCTTTCATCGGCCAAGCAAGTGCTTCATGAACAAGAGCACTACTTTTCGACACTAAGAACTGTTGCCACATTAAGCAAAATTAACACGGGTATTAACGGGGGTTTGAGCATCCTTCGCTTTGACGGGGGGGATGGGTTCCCATCCCCCCTAAGATCTAGAGAACCACGGTAGATAACAAAAGGCAAACGGCGTTGGGTAGCCCATCCGCTTCTCTATCGAAAATATTTGAACTATTTTTTGTCAGGTCACATTTAAGGTCACAAGGGGCAGTGGAGGATCCAGGCGGAAAGGCATTTGCCCCCCCCAAATGGAAAAGCTCGGGGCAAAAATATGTTTTTGCCCCCCAAACCATCGACGTCCTTTTTCCCAACTCATTTCTAGATTATAAGCAAGATTTTGGTGCTTCAACTCTCAACTTCAAACAGAACCAGTTAAGCTCAGTGTAAATATTGAGCTTTGGATAGGAAAAAAGGATCTTGAGCCCGTATTTTTCACGCCGTGACGTTTTTTGTTGCTTTTCGACTTTGGTTTGCCCCTCCCAAACTGACCGACTGGATCCGCCACTGACTAGGGGTCAAGACATGCCGTCATAGGGATAACATGTATATGAAGGTTCTCGGCAATTACATCTGAGCAAGTAAAGATAGAGCAAAAAATAAACTATTGCAATCTTCGCAGAAAACCGAATCGTGTGACATATAATACGACCTTGCTAAGTCAAATCACGTCAAATATGGCATTCGACCTGACCTGAAGTCATGTCAAGGTCAAATAAGGCCAAAAAGAATATCATTAGAACCGCAAAGACCAGGCCAATCTAACGAAGTTAGATCTTAGAAGCTAAACAGTTTTAGAAGTTAGAAGATAGAATAATGACGTTAAGTTTCAATCAGATAAGTTGACCCTGTTCTGACTTATGCCATCTTAAACTGTTTTGAGGTGAGGTCACTTGACCTGTAACCTGACCTGAGATGACCTAACCTTAAAATGTTGACAAAAGTTGTAAAAATGATCAAAGAAAAAAGCATTTCCAGGCAAAAGGCATTCCGTTTTCATGCTGTCTTAAAAAAACCGAGGGGGGGTGCCACCCCCGTCAATGCGCGTGTTAGGAAAACATTGCGCAAGGACAAAACTTTCAGGAAAATCAAAATCCTGGCGAGCGAAACTGCAAATCAACAAAAGCGCATGCATCATTGCCATCACCTTGCCGTAACACACCTCCACCCAGGAGAAACCGGCACGATCAGCTGGCTAATATCTCTCCCGGCCCATGTTCAACACGTCATCGTACTGTTCCAACGGGTCATAATGCGACGATGGCGCCATCCCTTGGTCGGTAGACGAAGTTAGAGTTTCGCCAGTCTGTCAAGCGGGAAAGATGTCGCTACTAGGTGTAGAAGGGATACAAAAAGTGGGACATTAGCCCTCTATGGCTGGCCTTTGACCTTTAAAAGCTTGCTAGCTATGACAAAACATAGCCACCGTATAACCCTCCACTATATTTGGCTAAATCTAATTTGAACCGGTTCAAAACAATTTAATACATAATTATTGCAAAGATATTGCATTATTATCACTCAGCCCATAAATACGTTACCGGCATATATTGATTCAGAGAAATTATATAAATACAAGTTAGATTTATTTAAAGACAACATCTTTAACAGCTGTGTGAATAAATTATCATTGCAAATGAGTCCAAGGGCATTTTTAAACGGCCCAGTGGCTGTGCACCGGTACTCAGTGCAGTGGTACGTCAGTACTCTCGCACTGTGTCTCTATACTGCACGGCTGAAACTAGTCTGTGTACTGAATACCCCTTCTGGTAGTAGGTAACAACCCGTTGGTGAGAGGGATATATCCCGAAAATGAGTTCGCTTACTATTGATTTGTGGCAAATTTGGTGGACTTCCTGTTTTTCTAATGTCATAAAATGGTTTCCCTAATCAGTATTGGGCATTTCAATTGAAAGCAGAAAGTTATAGGGCGTTTTAAAGTGAAACTACTAAGTGGAGTTCTGAAACTAGTTGGATAGGGACCAAAGCGAGTTCTAATCTAACCGTTTCATTATTTAATGCTTAGGTCTACCACATTACTTCAAACGTGATGCCGTTTCCGCAAACTTTCTGGAGTAGGTCCAAGCCTTACCGACGCTCAATCCTTACGCCAAGATCTCATGTTTTAAGATGGTAATAAATTCAAAATCCATTTAAACCTTTGACATGGTCTTTAGATTTGCTTAAACTTAGTTTGATTGCACAAAGCAAGACGGTGCTACGATGCTTATTAAAGCATTAGTGTCCAGTGGTGTTAAATGCGTAATCAAAGAATCACGACCCAATTTACGCGACAGTAACCAAAGCAAGTGACGGACCCAAATCAAGCGACAGTAATCAAAGCAAGTAACAGGACCCAAAGTAACCGACAGTAACCAAAGTTAGTGAAAGATAAGAAGAAAAAAACCTTACAAAAATGCAGACAGAAGAAAATAAGCGGAAAGAAAAACAATGGAAGCGCAGAAGCAATAAAACACCGCACGGCAAACCATGAGACTCTAATTCGTCCCTGACAAAAAAATATTCCGTCTAAAACACAAAGCTCCCAAACGTGGGCTTATTACTCCCGTTGGCTTATATAAGCATGTGCACAACACTTTGATGATTTTGACCACCTTAGCTGAACGATTCTAGAGATCAAGAACGCCCACCATTTTCCCATTGCTCAACCCCCTTTCCCTTTCGAATTGTGGCAGTATCCCTACCTCTCGATAACTTCCCTATCTTTTTATATAGGCATGCTGCTTTGAATAATCACTAGTTCAAGCGAATATAAGAATCGTTCTTGCGCTTGAGACCCGTGGCTAAGACTTGAAATGCCTCTCAGTTTAGACCCATCCAACTTTAAACCTAGCATGCCTCCTAAAAAAGCTGTCTGAGACTCTAACCGTTTCTCATAAGACACCTAAGTTAGAGCGCACAATACTTATCAAAGACCAGCGACTCTGAAACCCCAAACAGTTCTCTGTTAAAACCCACCTGGTGAGCCGGCGGCCGCCAGCCACAGCCGGGGAGGGGCAGACCATCTGTGCCCACAGGGCAGGGGGCATCCAGGCCGGGCACACCCTGTTCGCCCTTGTTTCCAGGGTCTCCCTTCCGACCCCGGCGGCCGGGCGGACCCTGGCGGTGGTAGAAGGAAACTCAGTTTCAGGTGGCGCCACCGTTTGGAATTTATCTGGCTGGTGTGAAGTGAAGCGGTTTACAATTATTTTGCCGATCCTGTAAAGCTCGGTTATTACATGATGAAAAACATGATTTCGGGTAATTTATTCAGCCAGATAACCAGAATTAGTACGAACTCAGCCTTTCGGGAAAATATCAAACGTAGGTCGAAACAGTTTCGAAATATCTTACCGTCGATACAAAATGTTTCATTGAAAGTCCGAAGCGGAGTAGGCTGCCTTTCCTTCAAAATGTTTTTAAAGCATCGGCTTTAAATTCTAGCCACTCATGAATGTTTCCCACTGGATGGTGGTAGCACTATTGCCAACTAACAGTCAACCAACACCTGCCGACGATGCTCGATTCTTACCGTTCTGCCTAAGTCGCCTTTCTCTCCCTGAAATGACAAAACAGACAACGTTAGTCACTTCTCTAACTGCATCCCAATAGCAGCTCGCCAAGATGAATAACAGCAGCTATCGCTGAAGGTCTACTGGGCAGAAGCCGGAAGTACCTCTTTCTTATCACGTTTTGAACTTCACAGAAACCTACAGACGGAAAAAAGATAGTGATCGTAAGAGAACACCACTCAGTTTTCAGGTAACTGATGAAAACCTGCTTTATGGGTTGATCTATGCGAATGGAACTCGACGCAAATATCGATGAGGATGAGACACATGCGCTTACATCTTTTAAGCTTTCTGGCTATAGGAAACAATATATAAAGTCAAAGAATAACACTAGTGCCATATTTGGGTCTTCAAGTTAATAGGACGCCAAATCATCTTACTGTTTGGTAAAGTTAATAGCACCGAAACACTTAATTTCAGTATATACCTATACGAGCGGTACAATATTTAAACATCTCCTAAAGTCAGAGTTTGTGCCCTCCATGCCTATTCCATATTTGAGAGTCTCTTATCATTCTTTATGTAGAATGGTTTGACTCATTATTTCTGATTTTTTGAACCATGTTTGCATTGTTTTTTTTTTACCGACGGCAGCGAGTTGACCGTGGTATTCTGGCTACCGATTAGCTTTTTCTCTCGGACATCAAGGTGCAAATTGTAGTCAGTAACTAACAGGAAAAAACCATCCGGTGGAAATGAGGCTGCGTTGCAAGTGCAAGCTTTCACCATATGCAATGCAACGTTCCCAGAAGCTCTTCGGCATCTTTACAGCCATCAAATTCACACAAAACTCACAGAGAACGGGCACGGAGGTGCAAGCACGCAGAGGGCAATGCCAAAGTCAGCACATTCACCTGATCAATTATTTTATGTGCATTGGGAAATGTTGGAGACCGTCATTGCTAAAATACGGCGTTGGGCCACATCAAATGTTCCATGCCAGGTATGTAATTAGCTACAACATGGCAGCCAGGACTACGATCAGAGAACAAGAGTGTGTCTTCGATAATTTCTAAAATTGATCATCAAACTGATATTTACAAAAATAAAAATTAAAAATATTTGTTTTTAAATCTTAAAATTGATGATGATTACAGTCTTGAGGTCAGTTTCAGGCGCATGATCTTTAGAAATATACTCTTAACATGCGCATTATGAATGCACCATAAATGCAATAAGCTAGCATGCAACAGCAAAAAACAATCACGCTTCACAGGGCTCCAGATGGCAGCTCTAAAATAGCGCAGCTTTATACAAAAATATACAAGAGCTTCTTCATGTGGTGAATCAATCCGACCTCCTCCCACCTCAAGACCAGGTATGCCATCTGTCCCCTACAAACCACATAAATCAGAACAGATCACCGATTAAACGCATATAAATGCATACAAAATAAATATGCGAACAAACAAGCAAGCTTAACAAAGACTTAGCACACTGGTTGATCTAATTAATCAAAATAACACATAATCAGCAAGATCATTGAAAGTCAGATCGGATATAAGTAGCCCTAAACTATATTGCTTTTTCACAAGCTCGATAAATGAGGACTCTTCAAGAAACAAATGAAAAACAAATGTGTTAGAGGCGCTAAAGGCCTTAAAACAAACAAGGCGTTAAAAGAAGCCACATTTACGGAAAAACAAACTGTCCGGTGGAAACTGGGTTCTTTGTTAAAGGCAGCTATGATCCCCAAACTAGGTTTATTGTGCAAAGGATGAAACAAATATCCCGAATAAAGAGAACAGGAGAACCGGTTGGAGTGCTGAACTGAACGCATTTGAACCACCTAATAATATTAGTTTTTTTTGCTAGAGAGAGAGAGAGAGAGAGAGAGAGAGAGAGAGAGGGGGGGGGGGGGGGGGGGGGGGGGGGGGGGGGGGGGGGGGGGGGGGGGGGGAGGGAGAGAGAGAGAGAGAGAGAGAGAGAGAGAGAGAGAGAGAGAGAGAGAGAGAGAGAGAGAGAGAGAGAGAGAGAGAGAGAGAGAGAGGACTATAAAAACTCACAGGCAGGCCAGGGTCACCTCGCTCTCCTTTCAGACCAGGCTCGCCTTTGCCTCCTTTGACGCCGTCAAGACCTGGAAGACCCTGGAACAAGGCAGACCTTATGCGTTAGATTGTGCACGAACAATTGATCATGAAACAAGAGACTTTATGTGCTGGTATGGTTACTCATGAAACAAGGCAGACCTTGCGCGTTAGGTCGTGCACTGCTATTCGTGAAACAAGAGAGATCTTGAGTGTTAGTTCGTGTAATAATGGTTAGTAATGAAACAAGAGATCTGTTAGATCGTATAAAGTAACTAATGTAACACTACTGTCATTTTGTGTTAGGTCATGTAGCCTTACTGATGAAACAGGAGAGACCTGATGTGTTAGTATGGTCACTTATAAACACGGCAAACATCGTGAGCAAGTTGCATATGGTTACTCATCAAGCACGAGAGATCTTGTGCCTAGTTATTCAGTCTAAGCCTGGAAAGATGCTTCAAACTAGACTCTTTCGGAAATAACGTGACAAAATCAAAGAATCTAAAGCCAGAAACGCACGTGGAATCGCAGCATGAGATTTCAGGTTTCTTTCCTCATATGACTCACCATTATTTCATACAGAACTTAGCAAAATAAGGGATGCTTGGTGATGTGGATGCGATTGACTGACCTCATGGAATTAACTTAGCCGAACTGCTCCCGAAAGAGCGACTATAGAATAACTTAAGCGTACAGATTATATGCTCAAAAATCCCAAATAAAAGCGAGTCGTTTGTTAGAAGTCTTCAGTGACCGGAACACAGGAAGGTAGTCATGACACGGGATGGGATAAGGTGGGACAGGACGGACAGCACAATTTTCTTTCTGAAAATGTCCTAGGAGAGAAAAAAGTGGGCCACGGGACAGGACCATTTGACGGAGATACCTTTTCGGGATGGAAATAAACAGGTTGGAATTGGAATGGAAAGGTGCAATGGCATGGACAGTGGCGGATCCAAGGGGGGGGCAAAAGGCATTTGCCCCCCCCCAAACGGAAAAGCTCGGGGCAAAACTGTTTTTGCCCCCCCCAAGTGATCGACCTCCTTGTTTCCCCGACTCTTTTTTTCGTTTACAGGCAAGATTTTGGTGCTTCAACTCTCAACTTCAAACAGAACCAGTTAAGATCAGTGTAAATATTGGGCCTCGGACTGGAAAAAAGTATCTCGAGCCCATTTTTCTTATCCCGTGACGTTTTTTTGCTTTTTGCCCCAAATACCCAAAAAATTCTTCCACAAAGTGATATTGTAGCGCAGCTTTCACGGCGTGACGTTTTTTTCGCTTTTCGATTTTTGACTTTGGTTTGCCCCTCACAAACCGACCGGCTAGATCCGCCACAGGGTATAGGATGGAATGAATGCTAAACTGTTGCCCCATGTTGACCTCGATTGAGCGGGAATGTATGCTGTTATCCGGAGTCCCGAAACGTAAAGTAAAAATGTAGCTGTTGTTACATTCAGAACGTTGCACGCCTTCCAGCTGTGTTGAAGAAAAGGTTAGAGGATTCCTAGAGATTTATAACTAATCGCAAACGATGGCAGTGATGAAATTGTTCTGTGATAGAATACATGCAGGTTGCATAGTTACATTTTGCTAAGCAGCGGCGGGCGATTGTGAAATTAACGCAGCGAAGTTTCATGCATTTGGACAAATATACCTTTTTGAATGGCGTTAAATAATTTACAAAGACCATAGCTTTGAGCTAAACTTGGTTAAATTTTGTATACCAACGTTTGTCACATTAAAATATCATGTACTACTATACTATACTTGACTATATTATACTATAGTATACACCATACTATACTATAACAATACTAGTACTATCATCTGTGTCGGATATGCACTAGGTTTCTCTGGGGATGAAACAAAAAAACTAAAACTTCCGTTTTTTTAAGAAAATTGGGCAAATCCTGCAGTTTAGAGTATAACTGCTATGCAAAAACGATACTATTGGTAAACTAGAAGTCAAAGTGTTTGAACTCTGCAGGTGTATAATCATGATACCATAAAATTCGGTAAAAGATAATGCAGTTTTCCAGAACCCCCGCTTAAATGCTGCAGTCTGTTCATCATAGTCCAGCAAAGCGGAGCCAATTTACACAGAGGGAGATTGCGGCTGAGATTGTGCAGGAGTGAACGAATCATGCCCAAAATGGGAGATTCTGTTGGAGCTGGGTTGGGGTTAGACCGGTTTAGGCGGAGCATGTCCACAGCAGGATATTGGGGCTAAGTTGGAGTTGGTTTAGGCTGGAATTTGGCTGGTTTGGGTTGCGTACGGGTGAATCAGTGAGTTTGAGAATCAGCGTATGAGTTGGAGTTTGTGTTGGGTTAGGGTCAGAAGCGATGAGAATGGCTTGGAGTTTTGGTTGGGTTAGGGTCAGAAGCAGTGAGGATGAGTTTGAGTTTTGGTTGGCTTAGGATCGGAATCGGTGAGGATGGGTTGGAGTTTTGGTTAAGTTTGGGTTGGGTTTTGGTTGGGCTTGAGTTGGCTTATGATCGGAATCAGTGAGGATGGGTTGGAATTTTGGTTAAGTTTGGGTTGGGTTTTGGTCGGGTTTGGGTTGGCTTAGGATCGGAATCAGTAAGGATGGTTTGGAACTTTGGTTGAGTTTGAGCCGGGTTCGGATCGGAATCAATGAGGTTGGGCTGGAGTCTTGGTTCTTGGTTGGGTTTGGGTTGGTTAGGAGCGAGGATGGGTTGTAGTTTTGGTTGGGTTTTGGTCTGGTTTGGGTTGGGAGAGGATCGGAATTAGGGAGGATGGATTTAAGTCTTGGTTGGGTATAGGTTGGGTTAGGATTAGAATCAGTGAGGATGGGTTGGAGTCCCAGTTGGGTTTTGGTTGGTTTGTGGTCGGGATATGTTTGGGATAGGGTCGGGGAGCCTTTACCGCCGGTCCTGTAGCACCCTTGTATCCAGGAATGCCGCGAACACCCATCGGACCCTGCAACACAACACAGCTGCGGTTAGATACATAATAATGAGGTCCACTTCAAGGTTCTGGGAGGCAAGGGTAAGGGGAGGGAAATATTTGTGAGGTGGTAAAATTTGTGAGAGGGTATCTGGTACAGGGTATCGGGCCTCTAAATCGTGCTTCCTTCTCAAGTGTCCCCACACTGATCGTAAATCCTAGATTCCCCCATTAACATGCCCTTAGCGACAGGCAAAGTGGTCATCATTTGAATTATTTTACAGATAGGAATGCTGTTCGAAATCTGATTCGCTTAAGACTGCTGAAAATTTATATTAACAGATGGATACATTTTTAAAAAGGCAGGTAGCAATGTACAATCGCGACCGTCCAGTTTCCAACAAGCATAAAATATCTCTTCAGACTGGAAGAGAACAGAATCTAAACAGAAGTTAGGTTGGCAACCGGTAGATCGGTAGAAAGGTAGACTTTGACCCTCACCGGTAGTCCTATTGGTCCGGAGTCTCCCTTTTCTCCTTTCGGTCCCTGAAACACAAAATGGCCGTCACAGGGGTCAGGCAACTTAACGCAGTTTTTAGTACGTTCGTAACCATAGCAACAGACAACTACGAAAAAATGCACTCCAGTACGTGAATAGGATCGTAGGCTACTTTCACCATTGCCACGAGTCGGGGATTACATTCATTTTTGTGTGATTTTATTTCAAATTTAACGGAACTCTCTACAAGGCTCAGTGATTTGTTAACATACTGTTATCGATTCACAAAAGTCTGTACAATCACATATGGTAGTTGTGGAACTGGCTTCAGATTGGAGTTCCAGAGACTGCCGATAGGGGATGTGGGGCCAAGAGCTTGCTAAATAGAAAAGTGCTGATCTAATTCTCTGCGAGAGAGAGAGAGAGAGAGAGAGAGAGAGAGAGAGAGAGAGAGAGAGAGAGAGAGAGAGAGAGAGAGAGAGAGAGAGAGAGAGAGAGAGAGAGACAGAGACAGAGACAGAGACAGAGACAGAGACAGAGACAGAGACAGAGACAGAGACAGAGACAGAGACAGAGACAGAGACAGAGACAGAGACAGAGACAGAGACAGAGACAGAGACAGGCAGAGACAGAGACAGAGACAGAGACGGACGAGCGAGACAGAGACTTTGAGTGCATTTTGTGTGCGAATATTTACTGGGTGTAGGGACCGACACAAATCTACGATTCGCAAGTAATGAAATTAAGTGATATATGCTTGTAATACAAATCGAAGGCAGCAAACAAATCGTCCAGAAAGGGGCACCATCCGTATCATTTCGTCCCTTTTTAGAATGTACCGTTCCATTTCGACTCCGAAACTGTAGCAAATAAACGGTTTCGACTCGGCCCATTCCCTCTATGCCATTCAGTTAAAAACCTCTGTCTCGACCAATTCTATCCCGAACGAAACCTGTAAAATCCGACCCCACTACCCCATTCCATCTCTTATCGTTGTCCCTTTCTCTTTCCTGCCAGTCCCATGTAGACTTCAAGCCTGCGGACATTACCGTCAGTTCCGTGTAGACCTCTAGCCTGCGGGTATTACCGTGAGTCCCCTGGATCCGTCCAGTCCCCGGCTGCCTTTGATGCCGGGAGGCCCCTGGGGTCCGACGGGGCCTCTTGATCCTGGCGGCCCCGGGGGTCCCGCCACGTACTCTAGGACACCGGAATCGTGCTTGGCGCCGTTCCTTCGTCGCAGCTTCTTATATTTCTGAAACAAAACACAGTGTTAGAACTATATGCTGGATACGTTTGCCGTTTTTACGTATGTTAAAACGGTACTTAAAATTTATTTCAATATCGTTAGTTACTTAAGATTATAAAGATGCGCTTCTCCGTGAGCTAATATCCTTCCGTAATCATACATCAAGTATAAATCCAATGAAAACAGCCAAATCAACAGAGACATACATGACTTCATCCTTTCATCAGCAGCATAGCTCAGTGCAGAAACACAGACATGAAGTGGAGCCATTCTACCTTGGAATAGTTGTAGCCACAAAAAAATCAGGAAAAGCTCTCGTCGCGCGAACTCACCGAGTCTCCCTTGGCTCCCTTTTCACCCTCCCGGCCGGGCAGTCCCTGGAAAGCACCCACCACGTCATCATCATTCTCAATAGAGATGCCAAATGGGATAAAATCTGCTTTACAAAGGTCTGCATGGAACAATATATGGCACAGGGCCTGCCACGGGATGAAATGCCTTTTTTTTAACTCGCGCCCTGCTGGAGGACGACATTCACCCCCTGGTTTTCCCCAAATAACGCAGAATTAAAGTGACGCAGAACAACGCAACTTGCAGCACATTATTCCAAATCCATTTCAAGCAATTGACTAAATTGTTTAAATAATGTCATTTAAGGTCAACGAGCTATTCGAGGTCAAGTGACACGACCTCAAAACCCAAAACCACGAGTTTGACGCAGTGTCAAACGAACATCTGCCGACCAATCAGCTTCAAACTTTCACAATATAACAAGGTCATTAGGACCTACAAATCTGTTATCTCGGAATTTACCGTTCATCCCAGATATAGACGGATTCTAAGCTTCCTGTATCTATCACACATGCAAAATATTTAAAGCTGAGACGTATAGAGCTACATGGTGATGTTTCGACGTACAATTGGAGAACATGACAAAACCAGCTAATCCTCCGCAAACAGAAGGCAACAACCACTTTGCATTGGTACCCTCATAATAATGACGCTACAATAAGACATAGCCTTAATCATTCTATACATCTAAAATTTCAAAAAATAATGCAAAGAAATCAGCACAAGACAGACTGCACTGACCGGGGGTCCGGGCAGGCCGGGCGGTCCCATCAGACCAGGCGGTCCCATGTCGCCGGAGTCTCCCATCTCCCCCTTAGGACCGGTGGCACCCTGAAAACAGCACAGGTCAGGTCAGCAGTCAGTCCCATACAGGAGCAGGCTGAAAGGGTGCTTTATGTCGGGTCGCCTTTATAATTTTCGATACAGAAACCTTATTGACATCTCCAACTCTAATAGTTCCGGGCAGTCCGGCCTATTTGTGTGTCTATTGGTGTGTCTATGGTGTATTGGTGTGATTGACATCTCCAACTCCAACACTTACCGGTAGACCGGGCGGTCCGTGCGGTCCGGTATCCCCGTCCAGACCGTCCCGACCAGGTGGTCCCATTGGTCCGCGGTCCCCGGGTAGACCAGGCAGACCCATGTCACCCAGGTCGCCTGTGTGTAAAGGCAAAGGTCAGAAAAGGTCAGAGAGCTTGTCTAGCTTTCCTCACAACGTCCTGTGTGAAGACAAAGGTCAGAAAGCTTGTCTAGCTTTCCTCACAACGTCCTGTGTCTAAAGGCAAAGGTCAGAATGCTTGCTTAGCTTTCCTCATAACGTCCTGTATGTAAAGGCAAAGGTCAGAATGCTTATTTAACCTTCCACGCAAGATGCTTGACCAATTTGCCTCCGAAATTCAGAAAATGTCTCCAAAAGAATAAAATCTGGGGAATTAAATGAAAAAAACAGACATGAAAAGGGCACTAAGGGTAGATATCAATGTGGTATTATGTTTCAGTTTACTCCGCCGCCCAAGGTTTCAAAAAATACATTTGACATATTACATACTGATGCATTTGATCAAACGATGCTCATCGATATAGCCTTTGCTAGATCTCACACTTGCCTCCCGCAAAGCGGACCAGATAAAGGAAGGGAAAATTACATCAACGCTCCACTACCTCTAGTAAACAAGGCTTCTGAAAGCGATTTTTGAGCTCAGCTCATTTCTAGATACATTTCGTCCCGTTGTATAAGAATACCAGTAACGAGATGCTGCGCGATTACTAAACTCTTTTTTCTGTTTCTCTCTCTCTCTCTCTCTCTCTCTCTCTTTTTCTCTCTCTCTCTCCCCCCCCCCCCCTCTCTCTCTCCCCCTCTCTCTCTCTCTCTCTCCTCATACTCACCCTTTTCTCCCTTGAAGCCGTGCTCTCCCTTCTGTCCCTCGGGACCGGGTTGCCCTGGCCGACCAATCTTTGCAGCCCGTCCGCTCTTGCCCTGGTGACGTCACTAGCGTCAGTGGCAGACGCGGATCCAGGGATGGGGTAAAAATACATTTGCGCCCCTACTCCCCAAGCCCTCCGATTTGTGCCGATTTTCTAAAAGACATATTGCACGATTTTGGGTCCCGTGACCCCTCCTTAAATCGTTGACCTAAATCGTGATCCTAGAACCTAGCAGTGCAAATTCTAACATTATCTAAACTATATTAAAAAAGCTAAACGTGACTTTGGACTGAAGCAAAGCAAATTAGAGGTCTGCATATAACTGAAAACGGGATGGGCATCAATGAGTGGAATTAAATGAGACGGAATAACATTTTCAGGTGATATTCGAAATGGGACGGGATAGGACGAATTTGTCAGAAAATTCCTTCTAGATAAATATGTTGCGATAATTCATGAAATAAATTTCCCGGAACGGAATTTGGCAGGATAGTTTTAATTGGGACAGAATGGTGTAGATCCTAAAATACTGTCCCATGCCGACCTCTAAATGTCTTCCATTTTTCAAACGATATTGTAGGTTTTATGATTGTGAATTTCCACGCAGAAAAAGGACTATATTCCGTTCACGAAAAAGACTCCACTGTTCATGATAATATTGCCTTAAAATGTACAAAAACACACACAGAACTTTAGAAACGATATCATAAGTTGGACAGATATCAAAGATCATAGCACATCAGAGCACAAACTTAACGCTTTTTAAATGGTTCAGCCAAGGCCCTCAATCACAATGGGTTCAACAATGTTTGTGTGTGTGAGTGAAAATGTTTGAAAATAGTGTTATTGATATTTTTACACTTAATGAAGCCAATAATTCAAAAATAAATGTAAAATTTAAGGCTCCAACTTGAACAACATTCAAAATCAAATTCCTACGATAGTATTTTTCTAAAAATATTGTTTTGGAAATCAAAACACATGTTTTCTGAGCAGTACCGGACAACAACAAAAATAAAATTTTTGTTCAGCTGTCAGTTTTAATGTCGGGGACCATTTCAAACCATTCCTCACCTACCATTGGTCGACGCTAACTGTGACGTCGCTGGTGCTATTTATGACGTCACTGGTGCTACTACTGACGTCACCGGTGTTGATTGGTGAAACGGGTACGGACGGACACCACAAATGCGAACAACAGAGCTGTTACAGGACATAGGATTCTAGGGAAATGATTGTATCAACAAACAGCTATTGAGACACAGACGTTCAAACAGAAATTACAATTCTAATTGAACATCTAAATTGCAGGAGGGCAGAGAATACCCATTTCTTCATCCCAAGTTTAATAGGAGGCCCATTAAAAAATCTTCCACCAAGCAGGAAGGGTCTGATTAAGTTCCAATTTAGCTGATATGATTAAATGTAGATTTACGCTGGTGCGGTGCCACAAACGTAACGAAAGGAGTTACAAATCTACGGCAATTAATGAGAGAGGATAGCAGATTAACGCAGTGAATGCTAACAAGAAAGTACAAACCTTAAACCCCATGCAAGCTGCGGCAAATTAAGGCTAAAATTAGAAAGAAATAAGACTTTTAGCAATTTTAAACTGATAAGGTGAAAAAAGGGACGGACGGACAACACAAATGCGAGCGATGGAATTATTCCTTGACGTGGGATGTTTCAGGATATGGAAGTCTATTTTCCAATAGGGAGGACTATCTTCTTCGGTTAGAGTCCGGTGTTAGAAAAGGGATTAGCTGGTGCGAGAGAGAAACGGCACCCAAAGCCTGGTGGGAAGACAACCGAGGTTAAACGCCACCACAGTCCAAACACAAAACACCCAGTTAATGCGAGTTGACAAAGAATAAACCGACACCGAATAGCAGCGGGCTATGTTATTAACCCAAAGCAAGGGGCGTCGCCACCATTTTTTAAAACATGGTCTGATTTCCGGGGCAACCCAAGTTGAAATTCGACCTTAAAATTCCCTTAAATTCTAGTTCCTTTACATTTGACCTTCATAAATGGTGAAAATATTAAATATTGTCCATTTTAGCGATGTTCAATCGGCCAAATAGGGTAAAAATAGACACTTTTTTACCCCGCGAATTTGGTCGTGGTTACATATAAATGTCATATGGATACTATTTCATCTCTAAATTTTGTTTATCTATTTCCGTGCAAAGTATTTTTTAAACATACTTCGGGTAGCCAAAAGTGGAGTTGAAGGGGCCAGCCTTTCACTCATTCATAGGAGGAAGACGACCGCCTAGAGGCCTCCCGAGCCCACCCCACCCCCCCCCCCCCGGTGGTGGCGAAGTCCCTGCTTAAAGCAAACAAAGGACAAACGAGAAAAAACTGTATCAAAACATGAAGTGAAACTGGTAAATGTTAAAAAATATCACTAGCACAGTAAGTGCTTGACCAACAAAATATCCAACCAAGGCCATCTAAGATCAAACATCAAAATATACTTGTTTGTACCATTTAGGTTCATCCACTAGCACAAATTCATTGCAAATTATGCTGTATATCATACAAAGTTGAATGCTTGCTTTCGTGCAAAGGACTTGCAGGCTCTATAGCAGGATTATGCGCGTGCCAAAATCACAAAAATATACCGGACCACACAGCGTTATATTTAGATGCACAAAGGGTATAGGTTGTGTAAGGTGCATTTATAAGAAATTTTGAGGGAAAAAAGCTGAACTAGGTGAACGCACAACAACATTAAAAATTCAGTATCCCGAGATTTCCTTTAAAATAATCTTAAAAACCAAGGCTCAAAATAAATCCACATCTATAGTTCCTACAAATTCAGGCTCGGATTTTTTTTGGAAAAACAAAACAGCTCCCATAGAAACAAAATGAAGTTTCATCACTCAACATGGCCTTTGGGGCCTAGAATATTGAATTCTTTGGAATGAACGTTCTTTATGACTTAGCCCTATTCCAAAGCGGGATTTTACCACAAAAACACAAAAATCTGGATTTTAAAATCTGGTTCGGGGTCTTTTCGGGATCTTGGCACATTTTTCAAGCGCATAATCTCCAGTTGGCGCCGATGCAGATGCAGATGCAGCTTTTGAACAGCAGGTCAAACAGCAGTGCACCCAGGAATACACCGGGACCATGCTATAAAGCCACAGGTCGACAAAAGTGGAGGTAGCGCATGCAGTTCATGCACGTAGACACTCAGTGTGAACATGACTAATGTGCTGATATGTTTGGGATAGTGTTTGTAATCTGTCGACTCTAGATACCTATCGGAATATAGATGGAATGAATGGGACAGTGTCTGGTCGATGTAGAATATTATTGAAAAGTAGCACAACATCCCTATCAAAAAGAGAGGTTGATTAATATCCGATAGTTATAAAACATATTAAAAGAGATTGGTAATTAACTGGTATGTACTGAAGATCATTTGCATTGTTGTGTTCGTATGCATGCTCTTGGAATCGATCAATGCTTAACATTAAATAAATTCCATTTCATAACTCAATCCAGGAGAGGCTCCTGATTTCATCCTGGAAACCGAGTAGCCTCATGAATTCTAAGACCGCGATTGATGTCGGCCGTCAGCCTAACGGTAGCTAAATCCGTCTCCTCTGATTGGTCAGTAATTGCGATCATCAGGCAAACCACAAAAGCGGATCTCTTGGGCAAGCTGAGAACCAGTATCTGACAACGATCATATATTTGGAAGTTTGAACACTGATCAGTAATAAATTGCAATAATCTTTTGTCGCTAAATTGGCGCCTCATAAAGTAATCTCACAGCAATGGTGCCACAAGTGATATTAGTGGGAGCACTTCCTAGAGAATGATACAAATCAGGGAACGATTAGTATTAAATTAAACAAGTTTACACTGATCTAATTGATTTTGTTTAATTGAAGAAAAGTTTATTTTATTTTTTGATGTTTAAAAACTAGCAAGGCTACAAAACCGAAAGCATGATAAAAGAATTCAACCTCAGACCCGATTTTTCCGCAGTCTCGTGGAACTTCGGGTCTGACACTCTCTAACAGAGTTTCTGCCAACGTCTGTAGATAATCTCATTCAAAGATGGCGCCACCCATTGAAAAGTCAATGCCGTTTCGGAACTTCGTCGAACTAGTTCTGGGACTTGGGACTACGTCAGAACTACTGATGACGTCATACCCACCCGTTTGCCGCGTCGTCCCCGCGGGCCGGCTGGTCCCCGTTCTCCGAACGGACCTGGTGGTCCCACGGGACCCAGACCTCCTAGAGGTCCTGGCGGACCTTCCGGACCTGAGGGCGAGAGTGGGCAGGTTGTGCTACGGCTATGTACGAATTCTGGGGGATTAGAAGGCTATTACAGTAATACATCATCGATATTAGCGTTAAGACGGGACTGACTGATGGGTTGCATTACGATGCACGCTACTTAAATCATGTTGGTGACTTACATAGGTATGCTTCTGTACAGTCGCACGTACCTCCACTCTGTTCAAGTGTCCCACAGGATTGAAATGAAAACGTATTTGTGATTCAGTATGAAAAATTTGAAAGAGATCATTCCCGAACAATATGGTTGTAACAAAATCGCCGTTTATACGTCAGCCAGATTAAAACACAGTAAACCTACGAGCAGCCTGTAAAAAGTCCTAACCATTCTTAGATTCGAACCCACGTCCTTCCGGTTCCTAGCCTCTTGTTACCAGTCACTAACCAGGAGGCCCGGGAGGTCCTTCGATGAAGCCGGTCGGGAAGCTGCTGCCATCTACTGTCGAGATGACTCCGCGCTCTCCCTTCTGACCCTTGGCGCCCTGGTAACAAAACAATGCGGGTTACCCTTCAAACCAGCCTAGTCCTGATGTGTATGTGTGAGATGTGTCCTGATGTGTGTGTGTGTGTGAGATGTGTCCTGATGTGAGATGTGTGAGATGTCCTGAGATACATACATACATACATGTATTTTCCGACATTGCACCAACAAGTAAATCAAGATGAATCCCCGATAGGCGTAAAAGCGCCAAGGCACTTAAGTCACGACGCCGCTCGGGTAGCACTGAACACGACAACGATGCCGCCGCCAGTCTTGACGTTACCCGCCCACGCCACCACACACGGTCCCACGCCCGGCCGGGCACCGGCAGCCAGGTCATCCACGCAGCGGCCCACCAGCTCAGCGGCGCTCGGTCTCACCACGGAACCTTCCGCTAGTTTTTATGTATCTGAAAACCTCTTGGGCCACAGCTTGGTCAACGCCAGGTAGGAGAGAGTGCCCGAAGATGAGAGTGTCTATTTTTAATTTTCTGTTGATAGTTCGGAATGGAATATTCAATAGTAGTGTACTATTACATAATATTATTAATCATAGTCTCCCTCTGTGGGGTGAATTTCGGGCAATCGAGAAGAAAATGTGCGGTTTCCTCGCAAGAGTGACCGCAGTCGCAGCACGGAGATTCCAAGGCTTGAATTTTGAACAAATGGCCGTATAATTTGGACATACCCACCCTCAGGCGGGTTAAGAGAGAGCTATCTATTTTTGAGCCGAAGGTAAAGTACTTTGGAGGTTTGTTTTGGCTGTAATACCGCTCAAGGTGATGGTTGAATGTAGTCTCGGATTGGATTTCTAAGATATGTTCTGGCAGCTTATTTAATAATTTTATTGTGCTAGGCAGAAATGAAAACTTGTAGTGAGAAGTTCTAAATGGTATTTGAGTTCTATTCCTAGCATTTCGTAAAGTACGGTTAATGGTGTTGTCCCTGGTTGCTAGTAAAATTATCTTTATGTAGTATTTTATGTAGATTTTTTTACTTTATTTACCAATTTATGTAGATGTGCATGTACTTACCACAATAGAAATGTGGGTCTCGTGCAATCCAAACTAAGAAATCATGAGTGTCTGGGTCTGTTTCTGTTTATGTTGACACTGGTTCAACAGTCCTATATTCTGGGCTGGAGTAAGTTATTTCGCCCCTACGTATATGACTTAAAATATGGCTCCAGTGGTGTTTCTTTCAATTTAAAGATCAACAGCTAAATGCCTGCTATAATATCATTTCATGTCTTCCTAACAACGTTTGAGTCGAAACGTGACTTTTTCTGTGTATCCGTCGAAACCAGCAGTCATATGCCGCAGCGTAACTGATCTATACTACTACTTTACAGTCACTGTCTGTCCATCACATTGCTGTTGTTACAGTATGATAATGATGAAACACAACACATGTCCTGTTTGCATGCGATGACATCTACACCGGCTCCTGACCAACTACTTGGCAATTTCCACGCTTGGTACTCGCGCAGCTCGTCCTTTTTCGGATATGACGGCAAGGCTGGACGAGTGGCAGCACTCAATCGGTTATTGACCTGCCGGTCTGAAGGTATCCTTCCGTGCGGCTTACGGATTCCTTCATAGTAAGCCAGGCGTGTGCTCAGCTTTGCAATGAGTGGGGTATAAGAACAACACTCGATTTCGTGTTCTAAAAATATGGAAGTGGAGAGTCCAGAATAAACTTGCAGCTAATAAGGGGGCATAAGGGAAAATAAGGGGACAGCAAAAACTTCCGGCTGCCTCCCCCCAAAGTCAGCCCTGACAACATCCATGTTGGCCGGCTTCATTCGAGCGTGGCAATCGCCAATTACATGGCCAATTCAATGGGAATCGCCTGGTCAGTGTCATTGTTTGTTACCAGGGCCACAGTCAGGCATCAATTCTCTCACCTCAGTGCCCGGAGTCCCCGAAGAGCCCTCTTTTCCGGGAGGTCCCTTGGGTCCTGGCAGGCCTGGCTCTCCACGGAGACCCATTTTGCCCGGAGGCCCCTGAATGCCGCTGATACCAGGAAGGCCGGTGGGCCCTGTGGGCCCAGCGGGGCCCGACAGGCCCGGCTCACCCTTTTCGCCCTGTGGGTTTTGGGAAGTCCGTCAGAAGGCTAGGGAGTTTGGTTCACGGTGATGATTTTACCGTTAAATATTAGCTACGGTATTCGATTCCGGTAGTTGGAATTTTACTCGTTTGTTTTCACGGACTTTTCTGTATTCTTGCATGACAAAAAACGATCTTTAAAAGGTTATTTAAACCCAAGCGTTCATGCTTGCTTATTGTAGCAAAGATCCTGGATCTGAAAAGCCACTCGGAGTTCTGAACCAAACCATTTTAGATTTCTATGCCTAGAGAAGTGTAACCACTGATATATTAAATTAGCTTCACTCTTCGCAGCAACACAACTTCGCAGGATACAATGCAAGCAGAATGGAAAACATTTCACTCAGAAAAAATTCGCCTTTAAAACTGACAACATGACCAAACAGCGGAAATCGTTTTACCGCAAGATCCCCTTTGCCCCGGCCCCCTAAACATCCAGCAGAGAGCGGAAAATACATTTAACCCCTTGCGCGCTTCAATCATCCGACACAGATTCAGATAGAAAACAAATATGTAATACTTTGGCTCATATGGACACAAGTTTTTTTGAAAATCAACCCGATTGGATAGAAGACACATAAAGAAAACTTATTACAAACAAAAACTAAAACCATGTCCATTTGCTATTAGTAATGTTCCTACAAATATACTCAAAATTACATAACGCGCAAGGTGGTCGTCATAATTATGGATTTATATCGAAGCAAACTAGACAAAAAATCTGGATTATACCAGTTCCTTATTTTACCAAGAGTATTTCTTTCTGAATTTTTAATCTCCTCAAATTATAGGTCATGCCAGACAAGAAGCTAATCTCTCTAAAAGAGAAGAAAAAGAGAACAATATTCTAACATCACATATTGCCGCAGAAGCTTTTGTCAGAGGCACAGCTACTGGCTTGTCAACAAATACGGGACAAATTGGTCCCAATTAGTACGTTTAGTATGTTTTCTGGGCTTCGCGAGTAATCAGAAAATCTAAGACAGGTGATAAAAGAAAAAGTCTTACTGAATCAGTTTCATTGATATTTGTCGTTACGTATAACACTGGAGAAAATGGCATCTGAAGAGATTATTCAGTATAAGAGAGCATTGAGGCTGGTATCAAATTATTAAAAACACTATATACAACAATATCGACGTTACATACTATATGCGAGGATTTTAACCGCTGGTGTAAATAATTATTATCAACCACTGACGCAGTAATCATTTTTAATATGCTGATGCCGTTTTGCAGGTCTGAAAAGCTAAATCATATGACAAAACCCACACATAGCGCCAAACACACATATAGTTTAGAAAATGCGAGGATATGTTACATACTAGATTCTGCACACAAAATGTAGGTGTTCGAAAAAACTAACTCACTTTGAGCGCCAGGATGTTCTCCGGGTCACCAAAACCCAGCTTAGCCAATCCCTGCGAACCAAAGTAGACAACAAAAGCAATATTGGCGGTACCAAGAGAACATAAAATACAGAACTGAAACCACCGAGAACAGAAACCGAACAGAAACCACAGAAGGCAAACACCAACACAACTGCCCGTGGCGTGCAAGGTATTGCTTCTTTTGGGTGGGGAGAGGGAAAGGAAAACAATGCACGAGTTTGCAGAGGAAAATGGTGCCCCGGCCGGAATCTGAAATACAGGTAGGCATGCAGGTCTGGATGGTGTTTCCAGTTAAAGACAGAAAACGAAATACCCAGCACAAGAAACACTGAATATCTGTGTGTAGAAGAAGTGCATCAGAACAGCGTCACGTGCCGTTGGTTCCTGAGGTCCTTCGACACATAAAAAGTAATCATTCATGCGGAGGTGAAACCAGCAACCACAGAAAACAACGATTACAACCGGTGTAGATGAAAGAGCAGGGCCTCCAAACCGAAGGAGAAGGCAAGCGATGACGCCTGTGGCAACACTGAAAAGAAAACATGACTAGTGTGTTTATTTTAAGAGGAGCTTTGGCTCAGAACGTATCTCTTTTTCGCGAGAACATATCGATTTTATGATTTTTTGTTGAAATGCTGAAACTATAAATGCTGTTTAATCAGTCGAAGGGAATGTAGCACCTTGGTCGAATCCAGGAATTTAGTTTAAGTAGGGATATTCTTAGCTGAAAACCGTGAAAACGTTCATAATTTCTCTGCAAAAATGTACAATGAGCTCAATATTTTGATTTCTATAATGCTCTTCTAGGGTGAAAAATAAACCTCTACCTGTGGACGACGTCATGACCTGGCAACTACTACCATATTTAAATAGGCTTCACGGGCTTCAAGGGCTTCAATTGGCTGATTACTCACCGTGACGTCAGCGCTGTCGTCACACCAACAACTGATAACTGTGGCCGCATGTCTGGGGTACATTTGGGGTACAATTTAGGTAGGTTTATAGCTTTTCTCCACGGAAATTTTGGGTTTCAAGACAAATGATATATTAAGAACCGGGTTTTCCGGCATGCTTTACAACTTGGCTATTTCACCTAAAATCACGTTATAAAGGTGCCACATTCCCTTTAAATGCTTAACGTCCGGTAACACGAGCAAAATATCGGTCTCCAATGGTAGCCAATGCTCAACTTAAAAAAACAAACCACCACATACGTGCATCCGCTTACCCAGAAACAAAACCACACCACAACGAAGAGCAAAGCTACACAAAACGGAAAGCGATCCACCCTGTGAAAGCAGAGGAAGAGCGCACACTGTGGCACACCAGCTCACCTTAATGGCCACAATCTCCGCATAGCCTAGCGTACCGCCCCTTAAGCTCGTCACCGATCGTTTCATTCCCTGTGGAAATAGTATTTACAGTGCACAGAACGCACAGGTGAAGAATGTTAGCACACATACATGGTGTCATAGGCGGATCCAGAGGGGCAAAAGGGAGGCACGTACCCCCTCCCCGATCGACCCTCGGCGCCCCCTGAAATGGTCAGTGTCCCCCTGAATTGTTACTTCCCACCCCGCTTCCCCCTCCCTCAGGATGCGAAAATTGGTGCCCACGGATAGGATTTTTCGCCCACCTGATAGGTTTTGTCGGTCAAAAGTGACGCCTCCTGATCCGGATGGCGCCCCCAAGAAGGTGCCCCCGATCGGCATTCCTGGATCCGCCTATGCATGGTGTACCGCGTAACGGGGAAATAAATGGTGGATTGATGGAGATAGCACTAGATACAAGATATTATATTGTCACTGCATGGGTGAGGGTCCCGGTAGGATTGGAGAGGCCCACGCTGGATCTTGGGCCTCCCATCGGGTTGGTACGGGGTATTGCCATGCCAGTGTTAACACATCTAAGACACCTCTGGATTGAGAAGAGATCTCCAGCCTACACCATTGATACTAAATAACGCCAGTGATCTGGGACGGCATTTACACTGTACACAAACCTATGCAAACAGTACAATGACATTTACACAGCCTAACAGAGGCATTTAAAGGAAAAAAAGAAGGGAAATGATGGACGTGGCGACACAAAAATATGCACAGCAGCTCACGAGGGAAAAGCAGCGAGCGTTAAAATATACGTATCGTTTAAACACGTGATCTCTGGGAGGGAAAATGTATCACAGACAGGCTCAAGCTTGCTGAGACCTGCGGTAAAACCGTTCAGCATACTCCCTATCTATATCGAACAGACAGGAACAATCTGTAAAAAGGCAGGTCATGACCAAAAAAACGCCAGCTCCACGGTCACACTATGATGCAAGACACTTGATCCGAGACTGATAGCTACTTTGATTCAAGACACTCAGAATTATTATCCATTCACAGAGATTGCGAACACTACATGATTTATCATTTGACTGAAGGAGGAACCCCTAAATCCTATCGTAGCGGTGTAGACATGGTATAGGAGGGGGACAATGAGACACTCACAGGTAACAAAGAGGCATATAAGGTAAACAGGAACATTTTGAACATTTACACATCTATCTTTGAACACAACACATCTATTGGGTTGAAAACTTTGTGATGCATTTGATAAAACACCATTTTCATTTTGGCTTACATTACGAGCAAATCGGGATAAAATAGCACTTGAGGATAGGTCTGCATAATTACGCTACTTTGCCTGAAAGCACTTAAGAACCAACTATATTTTGGACAATAATTGTTTGTCTCAGGATATTTCGTCTTTTCTCTAGGACAATTGTGTTTAGATTATAAGGATGGGGATGCAGTAGAGCAGTGGTAGCTCATTGGCCTTCCATGCCGTTCAGCTCCGTTCAAATCCCGGCAAGGAATATTGAATAAGAACTTCCTAATCCACAGCATACACTTCCAACATGGTGAGAGATGGCGACGCCATGATATGACCAGCAATTATTGCGTCCAAAAGCCTCAGTGATTACAGGAAGGATTTAAATGATGGGTACCAAGAGCTACACGTTCATCAGCAGCTGACCTTGGTAGCGGTGAAAAGGTCATAGCCGGGACTCCCAGCCGGTCCAGCCGGCCCCCGGACTCCCGGGGTTCCCTGTCGGCATAACGACGGCTGTTAATTCAAGGCTGATGTGCAACTAGTATTTTTGTAATATATTTCTGGCCTTTTTACACGATACCTCGTAAAAAGACGCTGTTAATTAAAGGCTGATGTACAACTAGGCATTTTTTAAAATCTTCATGCTACCTTCATAAAACGATGACTTCGTGAAAAAGTAAGCAGGCAAACAGCAGTCCGTTTAAGCAGGAGGTGAAGCCAAGTAAATCAAGTTCTTATTCTAGGCATACAAACTTGACAGTAAGCCCGAGGTTTTGGGATCATTGAAAGTAAGCCGTGATCTTGACTTCATCACGTGAAGGTTGAGCCATAGGTGGGTAGCGAACCAAAAATGCCACAGGATTACAATTAATTAAGAGGCTTTATGTTTTGGAAAGAGAGAGAGAGAGAGAGAGAGAGGAGAGAGAAGAGAGAGAGAGAGAGAGAGGGGAGAGAGGGCGGCGAGGCGAGCAAGAGCAAGCAAGGCGAGAGAATGAGGAAAATTGAACAATCTGTTGGTGAAGGCCAAATTAGGTTACATCATTACTACATTATATCAAAGCCGGTGACGAACGAAGTAAGAAACGGCTCTATTCTGACAGTTTTTCGGTCTCGTCGTCGTCGTCAGAGCCGCATGACGAAATCCATGGAGCGAGCGCATTGGATTTCTCAAGCGGCTCTATTCTGGCCGCTCAGACGGGTCTCGTCGTGGTCTGTTGTTGTTGTTGTTGTTGTTGTTGGCGTCTGTCAGTCCTGAGAATTGATGTCAGAGCTCTGGAATTTTGTAGGGTGATAGCCCTTCTGCTCCAACACCCAAACTGAAGCCCCGAGTCGAAATCCAAAATAGTTTTTGAGAAATTTTGGCTCAAACTTTTTCTGTTTTATATTTTTCTAATTTTTAATTCTTACTCTACGAACTTGAAATTTATGTCCTTTTCAAAGGATAACAAGGGCCAGCTGGGGAAAGAATTGAGCTGATCCGACAATATTTATTGCGTGAAACGCGGCATTTCTCACGCGAGCAAAAACCTGCTAAAAGTTGATGGCCGACTTGTGCGCTCGAAATGTCAGAAGACAGGCCTCAGTTAGCTGAAAGACAGTTACCTAGGGGTAGCTAGGAAAATTTTGTAGTGCTTAGGCATAGTTTAGAGTGCAAAACGCAAAATTTTGACCTACTTTTACAGTTCTTCCGGAAGACTGAATTTTGGTTCATTTCATTTCAACGTTAATATCTCACAATCTAATTGACCGATTTAAGTTTTCATTTCAAATAATGAAAGAACATTGCTTCCGCCTGATAATATTTGGAGATGGAAATTTTGAATGTGAAATTCTTTGTTCTATAGGCATAAATAGAAATGGAGTAAAAACTTTTATTTGCATCTTCCTGGTTCCAAGCTCATGTCACTCACAAACTCGAACTGACATGGCTGAATAGGGAAGTTACGTGCGATCATTTCGCTCACTTATACTACCCATCTATCTCTATGGCTTTCGAGTAATTAGCCCAAAATGTATTACAAGATGCTAAATTTATCGGACCACCTTTGCTTCTCACCTGGTTTCAGTCCTTAAAATGGATGGAAGTGGAAGATATTTGGCATGGAGCTAGCTTAGGATCCTAGCTCGACGATACAAATAATTTCGCCCAAAGACTGCTTGGTTCGTCTTCTGAAGCACCTTTATATCGTGCCTTTTCGGGACAAGCACGCACCCGCCAGCGGCCCGGCATATTCGGGGGTTGTCCAGCCGTGACCTCCTGACGGGTCCAGCTGTTCAGCTAGTGGGAGGGTGGTAGTGTGGCACGGTGGTCTAGTGGTTAGAGGCCCCGTTATTGATCAGATGGGTCTGGTTCGAATCCGGGGATGGCCACGTACTCTTTATTGGTTATTTCAAGAAAAGAATGATAAAACTGACTTGCAGGCTTATGAAGAGATACATTAAGAACGAAATATGGTTTGCTTTCGGACATTGTTGCGGCTCTCCTGCGCCGGTGGGGCGTTAGCCGGCCGCAGGCCGAGGTTGTTGTTGGCGTCTGTCCGTCCTGAGAATTGATGTCAGAGCTCTGGAATTTTGTAGGGTGATAGCCCTTCTGCTCCAACACCCAAACTGAAGCCCCGAGTCGAAATCCAAATAGTTTTTGAGAAATTTTGGCTCAACTTTCTGTTTTATATTTTTTAATTTTACTTCTTAACCTACGAACTTGAATTTATGTCCTTTTCAAGATAAAAGGGCCAGCTAGGAAACGAATTGAGCTGATCCGACAATATATATTGCGCGAAAACGCGGCTTTTCTCATGCGAGAAAACCTGCTAAAGTTGATGGCCGACTTGTGCGCTCGAAATGTCGAAGACAGGCCTCAGTTAGTGAAGGCAGTTACCTAGGGGTAGCTAGGAAAATTTTGTAGTGCTTAGGCATAGTTTTGAGTGCAAAACGCAAAATTTTGACCTACTTTTTACAGTTCTTCCGGAAGACTGGATTTTGGTTCTTTTATTTCAACGTTAATATCTCACAATCTAATTGACCGATTTGAGTTTTATTTCAAATAATGAGAACATTGCTTCCGCCTGATAATATTTGGAGATGGAAGTTGTGAATGTGAATTCTTTGTTTTATAGGCATAAATAGAAATTGAGTCAAAAACTTTTTATTTGCATCTTCCTGATTCCAAGCTCATGTCACTCCAACTCGACTGACATGGCTGAAGAGGAAAGTTACTTGCGGTCATTTCGCTCACTTATACTACCCACCTATCTCTAATGGCTTTCGAGTAATTAGTCCAAATATATTACAAGATGCTAAAGTTCTCGGACCACCTTTGCTTCTCACCATGGTTTCAAGTCCTTAAAATGGATGGAAGTGGAAGTAATTTGGCATGAAGCTAGTTACGATCCTAGCTCGACGATACAACTAATTTCGCCCAAAGAATGTTTGGTTCGTCTTCTAGAAGCACCTTTATATCGTGCCTTTTCGGGACAAGCACAGCACCCGGCGCCAGCGGCCCGGCATATTCGGGGGTTGTACTAGCCAGTGACCTCCTGACGGGTCACAGCTGTTCAGCTAGTGGGAGGATGAGTAGTGTGGCGCGGTGGTCTAGTGGTTGAGGCCCTGTCTCTTGATCGGTAGGTCCGGTTCGAATCCGGTGGTGACCACGTACTCTTTATTGGTTATTTTAAAGAAAGAATGATAAATCTGACTTGCAGGCTTATGAAGAGATATATTAAGAACGAAATATGGTTAGCTTTCGACATTGTCATGCGGCTCTCCTGCGCCGGTGGGGCGTTGCCGGTCGGGACCGGGTTGTCTGTTGTTGTTGTTGTCTGTTCTGGCGCTGGTATCAGAGACCTAAAACTTTTGTGGATGAAGGCACTTCCAAATGAATAAGCACCACGGTTGTCAATTTTCAAAATTTTCAAATTTTGCCGAATTTTGCATTATGTGATTTTTAACTTTTATTTTTCTATTTTTTGCTAGTTCATCTAGACTCTTCAGTTTGCACCCTTTTACATCAGGGAAATTTGTAGTTCACACAAAAGTTGGAAGAAAAAGCTTTAAGTTTAGGCTCCAAATTAGTTTTAAACTTTGACCCTAAATTTGGCATAAAACTCATGGTCTAAACTACAGGCTCGAAATATCTGAGCTACAGCAGTTCAGGTTCTGAGTCAAATATCAACTAAAGGCCGGTTTGTGCAGTACTGCACAAACACAGAAACAAAACAAAAACGGAAATTTAAGGGTCCTTTTTGGCCCATTCCGTGAGGTCTGCATTTCCCAAATATCATTCAAACCCTTATATCTTCCGATCTAATTGATAAAAATTAGTTCCCATTTCAGATAATAGAGAGAATAGCCTCCTTTATTATATATTTAAAGATAAAACTTTCAGACTGAAACTTTTTATTTTATAGGCAAAAATAAAATATAAGTTTTTAAAATTTTTATTCTCAGCCCCTGGTTTCCAGACCATGATAGCTACGGTATTGAACTTAACACGGCTGGATAGACAACTCGTTGCCGTATTTTTTCTCTCCCCACTTATCTTTACGGCTTCCGCGCTATAGGCCGTAAGTCTTTCAAGTGGTAATTTTATCAGTTCATTTTTGCTTCCACCGGGGTTTGGGTGGTTGAGTCATTGGGGAAATGAATTTTGCATGCGCTAGGTAGAGACATATGTCAACATTCCATCTGCAAAGATTCAGATATACCACGCAAAGATATACCCGCGTCACCCCTGCGTCCAGCGCGATCGTTTCTGTTATATTATTGTCACCGTGCATTAGCAAAAAATTCGCTTTCATACCACTTCATCAGAAACTACAACATATCTACTTAAACATGCAATACAAACATACACGTAAGATACAGGTGGTGTGTTGCTCAGCCTAAGCTCAATGGGGCAGATCAGCAATCACAAAACCAATCGTCTTAACTGATTGGACACATAGCTGACCGGCTGAATTGAACCAGATCCGTAGTAAACTTAGTTTAATTATCAATTGTAGCTAGCTACTAAATCACCAATGGCGTCACAATAACTTATCTCGGTCACCTCGGACAACTGGTACGTACTCTCATTACACATTTTCATTGACAAGCAAACATTTCGGCGTTAAAGTCACCCAGTTTAGCTGCACAAAAAAAACTTAAAAAATGTTGACCTAAAGACAAAGCCGAAAATAGTTTCCTATGCGACGTCATAAGCGAGTCATGGAGGTAACATCCAAGGCACTGCTTGGACGCCTGCTTGGAAACGACGAGACTATGCGGAAAAGTCGCAAATGCACCAAAAAGTGGACTAAGGTCAAGGAGGGAAGACCCCATAGAATCTTCCCTGACATTTTTGGGTCAAGGTCATTAAAAAACATTGACCTATGGCATCACAATGTGACATTCCCAAAAATGTACAGCATAACTGGCGCCATAGCAAACGCTTAGCGGGGAATGATGGCTTCATCTTGGCACGTGAGCTTGAACTTTAACTACCCTTAGCTATGACTACCCTTTAACTACCCTTAATGACTATGACTAATGACTACCCTTAATGACTACCTTAATGACTATGACCCTTAATGACTATGACCCTTAATGACTACCCTTAATGACTACCCTTATGACTAACATTAACTACCCTTAGCTATGACGTCATAACAGAATGTACGTCATACCGGGTAACGCCCTTTTGGCCGAAGGGTGAACCCACGTGACCATGCAACTACGATGATCCCAAAATAAATATATAATTTTAACAACCTGTAAGTTAAATTATTATGCACCGATTTCTTTTAAAAAATCCACTGTTTAAAGTGTTAATCAATTTTCTCAGTTGTACCTAAGTAGTGTTTTTCTTCTGCAAACAGGTTCTCCGAATACTTTGGATAAATAGGTGGGGTTGGAGTACTTTGGGACCATCTCCGCTGCGCATGTTAAAGAACGAGATTCAGGACATAACAAGCATTGCCCATATGGGTTAGGCTCGACATCCTTTTGTCCCACTAGAATTACTACACAACCCCATTAATAGACTAAAACGACCAAAATACTGCATGGTCGTTTGGCTGCCCATACGCGGAATGCCTAAATATAACACAGAAGGCAGACGTGAAACGTGAACGCGCAGTTTCACCCACACATTTCTCACTGGTTGGACATGCACAGACCTTAGTTCCAAAACTCGCCAAAAGATGGCAGTGCTTACCGGTTCGCCTTTGGGACCGTCCAGGCCTATCGGACCCTGTGAAGGGAGAAGGCAGAGCGTTAACCGAATGGTGAGCGTAAGGCTGGACCTCCTGATGACACGGGTAAACACGAGAAGGAAGGGATGGCAACGAACATTTCAATTGTAGAACACTGGTTGACAATTATATCAATCTCTCATGCCAATTATATCCTTATCTCTCATGCCCATAGGTGCTAAACAATACTATTTGTCGGAACGCGATCGTCTGTCTGCCGTGTTGGTTTAAGTGATTAAAGGAACATTTCAAGATTTTGTGCGTGTCTAATTTGCTTGATTTAAAGCGCAGTGGAAGGTATTTAAGCACCCAGATACAGCGATTCGGTCTTGCCTTAATAAGTCAGTCTAAGCAATAATATCCGTTTGTTCGATGTGGTCTTAGATACTAAGGGCACCGATATTAACCTCCCTACCTACAGTTTACTAGGTTAAGATGTAGATTTCGACACATAGCTCTGTTTTACGCCGCTTCATTTTATTTGTGAATTATATAAATCAGCTAAGAGCCCATTTTTCATCTGAATCGTCGAGTCCATTTTAGGACACAAAACATTAAGGCGAGAATATGACTGTCGCCGTTTCAAAATCTGGCGATATGGATGAAGAGTGTCAACTGCACGTGCGGGAATTAGTTAAAACATTACCGGTTGAGAGAAAACCCGTCACAGAAGTTATTTGGAATTGGCTAACCGGGAGTTTCGAACGCATGGGAATTGCAAAGGTACCACTCGCACCACTGCTGAACCTCAGAGCTTGAAATCGCACATTGCACGCGCACTGTTTACGTGCAAAGTAGAAAATGACACCCTTACTCTAATTTGAAATTATTTACATTATTTCTAGAGACAACGCATGAGGGCAGATGCGAAGCAACCTGGTCTCTTATTGAGCTTCATTAGTGTTAAGCTAGAATCATTCCAAGGAACGGGTTATTTCTGACAAGGACGCAAGTGAATTGTGCTTGTAGTTGGACTCGCACTCTCCAAGCATAAAATAACGGATACGAGTAAAGCTTCTGTCATCTACAACAAACCATCCAAAATATGAAGACAAATTCTAGCCAAGTAACACTAGTACACACAGCCACCTTCCTACGTTGTTCACCTTCACTGAGAAACCCCCTCACAAAACAACACTAGCACAGACAAAACCACCTTAATGAATTATTCACGTTCCTTGAGAAAACCCCTCACAAAACAACACTAGCTCAGACAAAACCACCTTACTACACTATTCACTTTCCCCGAGAAACCCCCTCACAAAACAGCACTAGCACATACAACCACCTTCCTGTATCACTCAGCGTCCCTCCTGGGAGCAACAAAGCAAATCAAATCAGACCAACGCATCCCTAGAGTAAAGACCAATCTGCTATCCAGAATTGGAGAGCTGGAAACAAGAACAGGAATCATCGAGAGGTCAGGAGAGCAGGACAGCGAACTGTGATCAACTAGTTGGTTGGGTCAGCCTGAGATTTACACTCGTGTTAAGGCGAACCTCCAGCCAGATGTAGGGCCGGTCACTGATTGGTCGGTTTTTGTTTTTAGAAATATTTAAAACTTCTTTCAAAGGTTGGTCTTCTTTGTTTTTGACGAGCGGTTTATGTTGGCCCCTGCCATCTGGATGGCGTATTTGGAAATTATGGACGAACTGTTTTCGCGATCCGTATTTTTGTTTTTATTTTAATGAATTATTTTGTTGTGTTTGCATCTGTTACGCGCATGTGGGACACGGTGTCGGCGGAACACCGATTAAAATCCATCGTTGGAACTGAGCTGAACGCTGGATTATGTGTGTTAGATGTGATGCGTTAGATAAGGTCAGTCACCGAGCAAGACCGTGGGCTAATTAGTGATAGTAATAACTTTGGTTGGAACCGAGGCCTCTCCACATGCCAATAATACACTGAAACGTGACAGACATCTAATGAAAAAGCTTGCAAACAAAGAAACATAACGATGAAAAAGAAAACCAAAACCATATTTTATTCAAACAAAGACGTGCCTGGCCGGATGAACAGAGGTGGCGGAACAGGTCTGAGACGAGAAAATACAGGAAAATGTCTGGCGGATCATCAACAATGCAATGGAGGCATTGGTGACAGGTTTGTTGACAGGTTAGGACAGAGCTGAGAGCAGCGAAGGGATTTTGATGAGCAGCAAGGATGTGAAAGAAAAAAGTTAGATGCAGATTTCCGGTTACGGTTTAAGTTCAAGACAGCAGATATAAATTTCCCATTCAAATTGCGAGTTTTCGAGACATCAAGCTCCAGATCTAACTGAAGCGCTGGAATGAAGCAATGCCTGCAATACCAGGTCACTGTCATCTTGTTTTGCTTATCTTAAATATTGATTGTTCCAGCTTGAGTTTTCGACAAAAACGAATTAGCCGTTTTTATATAGGTAGCCGCGAATTGATACTTTGATGACGGGAATCATTTAAACAGCGAGCCAAATTACTTGTTTATCCCATAAAAACATCAAGAAACAAATATTAGCCTGCATCCAATGTGACATTTGAAACACTTGAAATGGGGTTCAAACTCACGGAGGATGATTTCCAACTTACCGGAAATCCATTCTGTCCTTTGGGTCCACTGGGGCCCTGCAAAACAAAGCAAAATAGCCTCTACAATCCAACCAAACAGACATGCAAAGCAACTATTGCCCGGCTGGAGGTGCCAGAACGAAGTAAGCTCGCGCAACAGCAGAATAATGTGACCGCAAAGTTAGCATTTTAAAGCAAAATGCAATATAATTGGCAGAATTTGGTCATTGAAATTTTAAAGAAGATTATTTCTCCTTTAGACTTAATCCGAAAACTCGGGTATCTGGTTTTGTCCTTTTGAATACACTGATATATTGTCGTTGCATGGGGCAGAACTAGAATGTGAAAACGAAACACAACTGTTAAACTTAAATAACCATTTTACTACATGGCAACGAACAGTTTTTAAGGGAAGTTGGGACTGTTTCAGCGCTTTCAAATAATCATAAGATTAAAAACCCGGAATTTTGGAGTTCTGCCCATAATTATGAGCAATTCAATCTAAAATCTCAATATTTGAATGCCTGTTCCGTTTGTGCCAATAAGATGATGTTAGTCTGGCACCTCCGTGACAAAGCAACAAGCCCACCACCAGCAAGGCTCCCCGAAGCCACACAAATCAGCCATTAGAGCAGTTCGCGGCACAGCGTTAATTAACAACTACGGCAAATCCACGGATGGGTAAAAGTAGGGACGGGCTGGATGGATTGGCGTAGGATATTGATAAACTGTGTGGAGTGGATCAGGTAGACTTTTGCGAGGCAAAAGTCGGCCAGAATTAAAAAATCACACTCACAAACACTGGAACATTTAGTTGCGTCACCCATCATTTCAAAATCACCGAAAAATAGATGGGGTTTGAATTTCCAAATGAAGTCTCTGTGTGTTGTCGAACTTATCGTGATTATCACTAGACTGTCACTAATTTACACCCGCATGTGTGTGCACGTAGTTTACTGAGGCACCTCGGGATAATTTCTGGGTGAAGCGTACCGGGTGACTCACTCCCCGAGAGTGTATCTTCGCCACGGAGATTCTTATCCAGTCTGCGATACATTCGGAGTATCTACGATAAATCCATTTGAATCGGATGGGACACCACGACTATCGACCAAACTGTACGGCGTACCTGGGAAAAATACAACTAAATCGACCAAAAACTGGAGTGAAATTATGCATCCAGATTAAGAAGTATCGGCAGGATCTAGTGCACTGACAGCCAGTGACGGATCTAGGATTTCGTTAAGGGGGGCCAGGCTCGGAGGGCGCCGAACCTGGGGGCGCCGAACCTGAGGGGCGCCAATTTCGTGGCGGATTTAGCCGGTCGGTTTGGGAGGAGCAAACCAAAGTCGAAAAGCAAAAACGTCACGCAGTAAAAAGCTGCGCTACCAATATCACTTGCCCGTAGAATTTCGGGTATTTGAGGCGAAAGCCAAAAAAACTTCACGGGGTGAAAAATATGGGCTCGAGATACTTCTTCCTATCCAAGGCTGGCTATACTATGACTTGCTATACTATGGAGGTCTGGCTATACTATAACTGAGAATTATTGATATTTACTCCATGATCCTGATAAAGGGCTGTGCCCGAATATATAATCTTCAGCGTTTTTACATTTCCGGATTCGAGGGGACAGGCCAGGGAACATCTTATCAACCTATGTTCTGTTTGAAGTTGAGAGTTGGGACACCAAAATCTTGCTTATAAACTAAGAAGGAGTAAGGGAAAAAGGAGGTCGATTGCTTTGGGGGCGAAAACGCAGTTTTGCCTGCTTTCGTTTGGGGGAATGCCTTTTTCCCCCCCCTTGGATCCGCCACTGGCCAATTTAACACCAAAGGCGGGCAGTTCATGAGAACGCGTTTAAAAGGATTTGTAAATGCTTATTTTTGAAGCTTCCTCTCAGTGAGGACATGTTCCGTTTACCATAGCATATTCCGGGCCGCTAACGACTGGTACCGTGGTGAAAATGCTGAAAGCACCCACTGACACTAACTGAAGCACGATGAGCAAATAATACAGTTATATTCGGTTGGTAAAACTGGGTGTCGTATCCCACCTCCACTTTCCGTTGTCTGGCTAACGGCTCAATACTGAAATACCCGATTGACGCTAACCTGGCCTCATAGGCCGCAGAACCTCTGCGGCCTGCCTGTTTTCGTTGACTTCGATGAGTTTATATCGTCCCTCGCTGATCTGGGACCGCTTTTTAACCGGCTCTCACTGAACTTGAAACCTTATGTCGCCGCTGAGCCGCTTTTGGGCCCTTTTATTGATAGGCCCCTCAGGTCTGGGCCCTCTGAGCTAAAGCTGAGCTCTGGCTCTGAGCCCAGCTGGTTAGTGTCCTTAGCTGGTAGTCCCTGGTTTGTTTGTTTTGTTTAACTGATATAGATTCCTTAGCTTGTTTGGGGCCCGTTGTGCGTATCTGGGTGTTCGTGGCACCCAGCTATCTGCCCTATTAGTTTTTGGGCCTTCTGAGCTTCTGCAGGTTCCCCCAGTGTCTGGGCCCCATGAGTTGAAATTGGACCTCTGGGTTATTTTGGGTTCCTGAGCTTATTTAGAAACCGTTTAAATAGGTGGCACCCCGCTGGTCTTGAGAATCCTTGTTGGCGCTGGTCATGGCTCTCGGGGCCCTTATCTGCCCTTACTGACGGACCCCTCAGCTGATTTTGAGACCCAAATCCTGCCTACCGATTCCACCCACGCCAGATTTCCGAAAGGGCTCGAATACTCTAGACAGGCTGAGGCCAAGGAAGGCTCTAAACAATGTTTGATTTTTGGGGTAGGTCCTTAGGTCATTGACCTATTACAGAATAATATTATGCTATTTACGCTATAACTAGCGCTGTGCCCAAGCTTACCAATGACCTTTGTAGCCTTGATCATCAGGCCAGTGACCTTTAAAATTGACCTGTAACCTTGATCTAAACACTGAATAACCTTTATCTGATATAATAGCATACGTCATAATAAATCGTAACATTTGCACGCCATTTAGGGGCTGTCCAGGAGTACCTGTGCTCTGGGAACCTATGCTTCTGGGGGGCCTTTGCTTCGATGAGGCACCTGTGCCACCCAGGGCGCCTTCGCTCCCCAATGGACGCAACCTGCTATCCGGATTTTGTGTTGCGGGGTGCCTTTGATACCCAGTGCCCAGGGTTTTTCTATCAGGTTCACCATGGTATTGAGGGGCGTATTTTTATTCAAGGTAACCTATACTCCAGTGGGCCTACCTATGCAGGGGCGCTTAGGCTATCGGGGCGGATTTGCTTGCATGGCGCCTTTGTTCCTGGGCACCTATTCGGGGTGCCTCTGATTTCAGGGCGTTTTCCTATCAACAGGGTACCTGTGCCATCTTGGGGCTATTCTTATCAAGGGACGCTGCTGTTATTCGGAATACCTCACCACTGTCGAGGGTCGCCTTTGTACCCGAGGCGCCTTTACTTCTTAGGAAATTTGGCGCCCGTGCTTTAAGGAGTGCTTCGGCATCGATTGATTGCTCTATTATTGGGCTTAGGTGCACGTGAACCTTGAGCTCTTGCACCCATATTGTTGCTAAGAAATGCTTATGCTATCAAGGGCGCCTTTACTATCCAGGGCCGCTGTTTTATTCAGGCAGTCTGTTCTATCCACGGGCATTGTATTTCGGGGCGGTGCCTGGTTATTCAGGAGGCGGTTTTTTCTCCACGGGGCGCATATTGCTTTCCAGGGGCGCCGATACTCCCAGGGGTGTCTTTCTATCGGGGCGCATATGTGTCTAGGTGTATTTTTCAATCACAGACATGATTGAAATACATGCCCTACGTTATCCTGGGGTGCTTTTTGTCTCCGGTGAGGGCTTTTTTTCTTCCGGCACCAGTTTATCCAAGGGCACCTATGCTGTCCAGAGAACCTTTGTTATCTAGGGCTGCCTTCGCTGTTAAGGGGCACCTTTGCTACCCAAAGGGAACATTTTACTTTCCTGGGTGCTTATTTCCATCTAAGGGGACATATGCTATCTTGGGCGCCTTTGCAAACATGGGGCGCATTTTCTATCAGGTGCGCCTTTGCACTTGAGGGGGCGCCTCTGCAATCCAGTAGGAGCCCAAAATAGATGGAGAATAGAATTCTGAAATAAGGCGCTCGAACACTGAATAAAGTGCCTAGTTATCAGAAAGGGCGCTCATCGCTGAGCGGGGAGGACTGCTGGTTGGTGAGGGCAGCGTTCTCGAAACGGGGCGCACATACTGAAAAAGGCACCCGGTTGCAGCGATGGAGCACTAAGCCTTCAGTTATAGGTTAATGAAATGTGGTTAAAGGCAGTCAATGCTCAAATTGAGCGCTCGAGCCCTGTAACAGAGCGCGCGACTGTCGGACAGGTGTGCCAAACCATAGACAGTAGGGCAGCTGAAGATGGAAAGGGACACCTATGATATCCTGGGGGCGCCTGTACTCTCAGGTGAGGCGCTTGTTTTTTTCTCAGGCGCCTAGTTTATCCATGGCCGCCTATGCTGTCCAGATCATCTATTTCAAGAAGGGTTAACTTTGCTGTCCAGGGGCGCCTTTGCTATCCAAGGGCGCATATGATATCTGTAGGGCGCTTTATGCAGAGGGCGCCTAGGCTGTCCATGGCGCCGTCCTAACCAAAGGCCGCCTTTCACTTCCCTGAAGTGCCTATTTCTATGTCAGGAGTGCATATATTATCTAGAGTGCCCTTGATATACGGAGACGCCTTTTTGTCCAGCGGCGCCTTTGCTCTTGAGGCACTGCTCCAATCCAGGGTAGCTGAAGATGGATAAGGGACATCTATGTTATACAGGGGGAGCCTGTACTTTCCAATGGGGCGCTCATTTTCCTTCTCAGGCACCTAGTTTATCTAGGGAGCGCATAGGCTATCCAAAGCGCCTTTGCTTTCGAAGGGGTGCCTTCCTGGGGGCGCCTTTGCTATCCAGGGCGCCTTTGCTGTCCAAAGCACTTGTGTTATCCAGGGTTGTCTTTGCTGTCCAGTGGCGCCTTTGCTATCTAAAAGTGCATATGATATCCGTCGGCGCTTTATCCAGTGGGCGCCTGGACTATCAAAGGGCACTTTTCTATCAAGGGTTGCATTTATTTTCCTGAAGTGCCTATTTCTATCTAAGGGGCTCCTATTCTGTCCAGGGCACCTATGTTTCCCAGATTTGCCTTTGCTGTCCAGGGACGCCTTTGCTATCCAAGGGCACCTTTCTTAACCAAGGGGCGCATTTTGCTTTCCTGGAGCGCCTATTCCTATCTAAGGGGCGCATATGTTATCTAGGAGCGCCTTTGATACCAGGAGGCGGCTTTTTTCCAGGGGCGCCTTTGCTCTTGGTGGGCGCTGCTCCAATGCAGGGCAGCTGAAGGTGGATAAGGGACATCTATGTTATACAGAGGGCGCCTGTACTTCCCAGTGGGGCGCTCGTTTTCCTTCTCGGGCTCCTAGTTTATCAGGGGGCGTCTAGGCTATCAAAGGCGGCTTTTCTATCGAAGGGGTGCCTTCCTAAGGGCGCCTTTGCTACCCAGGGCGCCTTTGCTGTCCACGGCACTTGTGTTATCAGGGTTGTATTTGCTGTCCAGGGCGCCTTTGCTATCAAGGGTGCATATGATATCCGTAGGCGCTTTTTCCAGTGGGCGCCTAGGCTATCAAGGGCGCCTTTTCTACCCAAGGTGAGCATTTTATTTTCTAAAGCGCCTATTTCTATCTAAGGGGCGCTTATGTGTCCAGGGCACCTATGTTACCAAGATTTGCCTTTGCAGCCCAGGGCGCCTTTTCTAGCCAAGGGCGCATATGATATCCGTGGGCGCTTCATCAGGGGGCGCCTAGGCTATCTAAAGGCGGCTTTTCTATCGAAGGGGTGCCTTCCTAGGGGCGCCTTTGCTACCCGGGGGCGCCTTTGCTGTCCACAGCACTTTGCTGTCAGGGCGCCTTTGCTATCCAAGGGTGCATATGATATCCGTAGGGTGCTTTTTCCAGTGGGCGCCTGGGCTATCAAAGGGCGCCTTTTTCTACCCAAGTTGAGCATTTTATTTTCTAAAGCGCATATTTCTATCTAAGGGGCGCTTATGCTGTCCAGGCACCTATGTTACCAAGATTTGCCTTTGCAGCCCAGGGCGCCTTTCCTAGCCAAGGGTGCATATGATATCCGTAGGGCGCTTCATCCAGGGGCGCCTGGCAATAAAAGGCGGTTTTTCTATCGAAAGGCTGCCGTCCTAGGGGCGCCTTTGCTGTCCACAGCACTTGTGTTATCAGGGTTGTCTTTGCTGTCCAGGGCGCCTTTACTATCAAGGGTGCATATGACATCCTTAGGGCGCTTTTTCCAGTGGGCGCCTAGGCTATCAAGGGCGCCTTTTTCTACCCAAGGTGAGCATTTTTTTTCCTAAAGCGCCTACTTCTATCTAAGGGGCGCTTATGCTGTACGGGTACCTATGTTACCAAGATTTGCCTTTGCTGCCCAGGGGCGCCTTTCCTAGCCAAGGGCGCATATGATATCCGTAGTTCGCTTCATCCAGGGGGCGCCTAGGCTATCCAAAGGCGGGTTTCTATCGAAGGGGTTCCTTCCTAGGGGCGCCTTTGCTACCAGGGGCGCCTTTGCTGTCCAGGGGCGCCTTTGCTATCAAGGGTGCATATGACATCCTTAGGGCGCTTTTTCCAGTGGGCGCCTAGGCTATCAAAGGGCGCCTTTTTCTACCGAAGGTGAGCATTTTATTTTCTAAAGCGCCTATTTCTATCTAAAGGGCGCTTATGCTGTCCAGTTCACCTATGTTACCAAGATTTGCCTTTGCTGCCCAGGGGCGCCTTTCCTAGCCAAGGGCGCATATGGTATCCGTAGGGCGCTTCATCCAGGGGGCGCCTAGGCTCCCAGGGGCGCTTCATCGGGGGCGCCTAGGCTACTCAGGGGTGCATTAGTTCCCCATGGCGCAATCTTGCTATCTGTGGCGCCTTTTCTTTGCCGGGGCGTTTTTGTTAGCTTTCTAAATTTTATCTTCAACATTTTACTGGGGCGCAAAGACCAGTAAAGGCGTCTAGTGTTTGGGCGGGCGCTTTGCCATGGTTTTAAGGGTATGTGTTCATTCAAGTGGAATAAGTGGTATCTACCACCTTGGCGTACGAAATGGGTACAGGCGCGCCGCTCTATCGGGCGCCTTCGGCGCCCGATATGCTCAGCTTTACTGGGGCGCTTCGGAGCTAAGGGGGGCCCGGCCTGGCCCCGATCCGTACTGCTGACAGCACAGGGATTCGCGGGGATGTAAAATCCCCATCTCCACCATCACTAATTTCTTGTACACCACTAAACGTGGCTTTAAAAGCCACTATAAATTATTTGCCCCTCACTCTCTCAAACATATTTCAAACAGCTGACTACCCCACCGTTTGCTCACTGGTGAGAGTGCGATCGTGTGAGAACAAGCAGTCCACGAAGAACTCTACGATTCGCCAATAATCGTTTAGAAAGGAAGCGCTACAAGCGTGTACTGAGACAGAAAAACTCTGGGTATGCCTCTGTCTGGCTCTCCAGGGGTATGAATTAGGGAAAATGAGTTTTTTTTTTGACAAGGAAAAATGGGTTTCCAGAATTGAGTTGGGTATTTGACAAGTGATATGATCTCCCGCGTGACCGGCGTGAGCGTAGTTTTTAACTTTAAACATTTCTCTTCGGGAGCCTAGAAAGATGCTCGATAGAGAAAAGCGTCAGTGAAGGTCAAAGGACGTTAGAATGGTCAGATTACGATAACGATTTAATTACTTATTAGCTTAGTGATGAAAAGCCAGATCATCAGTCCTTGGGGCTAATTAGTGATTAAATGGTTAAAGGAATATACTAATTCTAACGTAATCTGGCATTCACTTACACATTTCTCATGAAACCTCAACTTATTAAACTCAGACACTGGATACTTGTCTACTTACATTCTAAGCGCCATACCAAACCTTTTAATATACAAATTTATTTGCTCTGTATAATTTCTTGGCGCAAGATCGTTGAAAAACACCACTTGTGCAACCAGCTCAGCATGTCATGGATTGTATAACCATATGTTTAAACCATGGATTTAAAACCACCCTGAACCACTCTCAGATTAGATTGGATTCGAATACAATCTCGGTTACTTCCAAACATAGATTCAGATTTCAGTTTTTGAAAATTTCTTCGCATTTTTGGGATATTGATTATATTTGGATCGATATCCTGGTTTGAAAGTCGACTGGCCCTGGTCCTGAGCGGAAACTATGGATCCGGATTTGAGAATAATTATTTTGGACATGATGTATTTTAGGGAGGCGACTACCCAAACCGACCAATACATATTTAAGACGTCAAGTTCTAAGGTGATACCAAGCTGAACTGTCGGCGAACTTTCAACTGCATTGACTGAATATATTTAAATTAAGTAACATATCTGCAGATTACATGGATGTTTCTGGGAATTTATGTATCAAAAACTTTTTCAACGTAACGAAAAATGTTGCCAGACTCTGGCGGATCCTAAATAGAAATAATCCTGACTTTATAACCTTAACTTGTCAGTATGGAGCAGCATCATCCCACCAATAAAAAAAACATTTTCTAGTTCCGAAGACCCACAAGTCGTTGACACCACCAAAAACCACGCGTCACGATCTCGTAAGCCGATGATAAATAACATCATTTGTAACTCGGGCCTGCTACAATGGAACTACCGGGGCCCACAAAAAACCGACGTCCCATCAGCATTGTGTCCATCCTTCCCCTGGTCATAAGACAGCCCCTCCTGGAGATGCCGCTTTTCGGACCCAGCAGTCCAACGCACTGGATCTGACTGGGCTGGATTTAAAGTTGAGCGTCTGTGTCTAAAACCAAAATAAGCAGTAAATTGAAATATGTATTGGTATCTGATCACCGTGTCCTTCATTATGTCCAGATACCACTAGTCTAAGCATTTAGAGGGGAACCGCGCAATGTTATTGTTTACTGTATTTAGGAGTATTTAGTATTTTTTTAGTATTTAGAGAGTTTTACTGCTGGTATTTGTGCCCCTGGATTTCAGCTTTTAAACAGTTATCTTTTAGACTTCACTTCAGTCTATTATACTTTACTTCTATTGTAACTTTCTTTTGCAACTTCGTACCAAACTGTTTGTTCTTTCATTTTTATGATTTGAATTTTTGTCAGTTTAATTTCTTATCAGTCATTGTGTAACCATCTTAGCAGTTTGAACCTGTTACTACATCTATCAGTGGGGTGCTACCATTTTTTAGTTTCAATAAATGAATGCAATAAAATCAATGAATCAAGCTGGTCTGAATTTACCCAAGAAACCCCAACCAAATCTCTGGCCAGGTGCCACTCCGCCAAATCAATGTTTATTGAATCTTCCCAACAAACAAGTCCACGAGAGACGTAGAGAGGGCTTGGGGAGACCAAGAAAGAGGGAGAGTGAGTGAGTGACTGAGTGACGATTCGAGGCGAAAGAAAAAGAAAAACGAGAGAGGAGACCAGAAAACAAGATAAGAGAAGAGAAAAGAAGTACAAGACCACACCACTACAGCCTGCCACCACAAAATCCACTCTAGCTCCTGCCTGAGTGCGCCTATGATACATAAAACTCTATAACGATGGTCGCTTGTGTGTGAGCCCCACCTCCAATCAAACCCTTTCCGACCCTCACGTTAGCCCACGTCGTGTCTGCCAAACCCGGCTCTAACCCCTGTAGGAATCCGTAAGTGTACCTAATTTTGCACAGACAATTCCAACATAATGAATTATCATCCATGAAACTCCCACCGTTTTCAGAGCTCGATCTGCTGCCCAAACAACCCCACTCCGCAGCCGACCTGACTCCGCCTCTGGCCCAATAAAACTCAGCGGCCGGCGGCCAGGGTGGCGCCCACAAATTCCGAGATCATATCTCTCTGACAAATTCTCCGGCGTATATCAACGGCGCCGGGACGCAGGGCAGAGTGGAGAGAAGAGAGGACGAGGAGGAGTGGGGGTAGCAGACGGTCCGGCGGGTTGTGGAGAGAGGACACGTTTTGACACGGAGTGTGAACGTGGGAAACGTTTTCTGGATTGTTTTGTAGTTTTCACCCGGGGGTGTCACTGCGAGCTAATGCCTAGTTAATCAATGGTGATGATGATGGCCAAAAGTGATTGCGAGAGAGAGAGAGAGGGGGAGGGTAAGGGGGGAGAGGGGGAGAGACGAAACTAAAACTTAATGCGAAACGGTGAGATGAACTCGCTAAAATGGTCCGGTACTCTCCCAATTGTGACCATCATGCTCTCTCCCTATGTTGTGGTGATTATTGGAAACCAAGTAATCCAATTAGAGCAAGAAAAATACAATCGGTTTTTGGGATATTTTCTATCATCTTTTTGTGGCGAATCGCCAAGAGAACACAGTTCCACTGACAGACGAAGTCAATGTGTAAAGGTAAGGATACAAAGGGGAGCTACACACACGCAGTGAAAACAAATTAACTAAAATTTAAGTGACGTTTCAAATGACCATGAAACCATAAAATTATTCAATGATTATGAATGCAAGAAATGGAAAACTATTTATGTATTCAATAATTTGAAAATAACAATAAACCAGAGAAATGAAAAATGCATCAAAATCAGAAAAATGATTGGTCAATCTTGTGAGAATAGTCACAACAGGGAACGTTCCAGTTAGAGTGCAAACAGTATTTATTAGAGAGCGTGATGAGTTGGATATCCGCACGAATGGATCTCCATTCGTTGCCGGGATAAACTGGACTGGCTGGACGATGGAAGTAATCGCGGGTCTGAATAAGGATTTCGAATACCATTTTTGTTCATCTAGTCTGCCTCAGATTGCATTTGGATTGATAATAAAGGTGTGGAAACATATTTTCCTGGTTCCTTAAAGGGTACTTTGGACAGGGATCGGACTGTCTGCATTGTTTTGCTATGACGTTAGAGCAACGGATGGTTAACTGTTGACAGTCACTAAGGCACAAAGGCTTTATTGAGTTGGTGGCTGCGCCTCTCTCTCTCACCGGTTTACCCGGAGGTCCCGGTGGCCCTCTGGATCCTAGCCGTCCTCTTCGACCTCTTCTCCCGGGAGGACCTGCCGAGAGGGGGGGCACGTGTTAGAAAATGTACTGAGAATGCAGGCGCCAGTCAGGAGACGTTTTAAAAGGAGGTGGTCGTTAGAAAACGCTCTGAGAAAACGGGCTGCAAAGAGGAGGCGTGATGAGGGGGAGGGGATACATGATAAGAAGCGTTTTGAGGCAAGGAGTGTCAGTTGGAAACCTGTCGAAAACAAGGGGCGGCTGTCAGGGACCTGTTGAAAAAGGGGGTGACACTCGAAAGTCTTCTGTGAACTGGAGCAGCATTTAAAGAAACGTAAGAGCAAAAACGCACGCGAACAACGCAAAGAGCTATGAAAACGTCACATTGCAATGCAGTACAATGCGGTTAGACACTGATATTGATTAATGGATTCGTAATTGAACTTCAACCGATCAGAAGAAATGATGCTGGAGCACGACAATGACACAATCCGTGGTCCGCCACCATTAGTGTTACACATAACGACATCCTTCATCTAACGTAAACGGACGCAGTTACACTTTACAATCACAGTTACACTGATACCATCGAAGTCAAGACATACATCGTTATCATTAGCATCATCTACGTGCAACAACAGAACGCGTCTGTAGAAGAACGTCCTGGGACAATTTCTTGGCAAGGACTTACGATACTCACAGTGGGCGCTTCTTTTACGATTAGCGCAAAAGGCACAGTACCCAATGTACAAACACCCAGACAGACATACGCAATTTAACCGGGAAGTGGTAATAAAACATCTTTCGACAAAAATAAATTCATTAAGCATCACTAAAAAGGCTAAGAAAAACTATAAAACCTATACCATTTTGTCTCAATGCTGCGAGAGTATGTAACGGCCACGACAATTTAATTTTCTCCCACGAGTGTCTCGAAACTAATCATCGAATCGAATCGAAACTAATCACATTGGATGCCATGAATATTGACAAAAATCCAATCCGTGTCTTAAGGTGCTTTATGTACTATTTTCATCTATTTAAACAACTGCTCATATCCTCCTGAGGTTGAAAATATTTTGTTGTTATTTCAAAATTGCTGGCAAAACATTAAGCGTTAAGGATCACACGTCAAGAGGACAATCTGGAAAACAAATTAGCGTCAATACCCATATGAAGATCCATAATAAGCCGTAAGTTCTGGGTAATGTTCTCCGATTATTCAGAGACTCAGTTTACCTTTAATTTGTAGTCAACTCTAAATTTTACCGGCGTATAAAATATATTGGTGTTCTATCGTCTGGTCTAGCAAAAAGCTGCAATCATAAGAAGGAAACGAGAATGGTTCTTAGTCCACCAGCTCAACGACTTTGGCAGTTTCTGTTCGTACAAAAATCGGACCAACAAGAGACAGAAAAGCAAGAATACAGATGACTTCAGTGAAACTCAACAATACCAGAAGTCGCTTGCCAGAAAGTCGAAGCTCTCTTCATCAGTATTCTGGGCATCGCCGCGTCTCCAGTTTCAGTGAGAGTTAGAAAGGTGGGCTTTACATCTTAAGTAGGTGTCAGGACGACCAGGTGCCGGATCAGAATGTAGCTACACTTTTTAAGGGAGTAACTTGACGCCTCAGCTTCGCGCCAGCACGCAAGTGGGGATAAACTCAGATACATGTGTGATAATTTGTTTTGCTTTATTTGTGGTCTTCCATCGATTGGTCCGAGGCTGCGTTTCCATGGCAACGCAGTGAACTACGCCGACCAGATCCTTCCATCAGATGCACGAATATTTTCAAAACTTTTGTGAAACCGATAAATGTTAGCGAAATTTGGCCGTCTTCAGTTGCTATTGTAATATCCACTAAAATCATGAAAAATGACAGAAGGAGAAATAAATATAGCTCTTTTGATCATTTTTTTCATAATTTCTCAACTAGCCGTGTATCTTACCGACTACTCAATAAAGAATAACTAGAAAAAATAACATAAAGATAGATATTTATATGGATAAATGCTCCTCTAACTAGGTATCTCGCACTTTTCTGCCCATAAGCTATCAGGTATGCTATTAGTTCGGAGAAAACAGTTAATCGGCCAAATTCATAGACCTAAACATCACTGAAAATGTATTCCCGTGAGGCTCAAGCCACAGAATTTAATCACCTACCTTGTAGACACCATGTTTTAAGGATTTTCAAAACCACAAACACCCGTCCAGTAGCCAGAGCACTTCTCCCAGCAGACGGTGACAAGCCACCAGATGTCACGAGCGCCCCAAAATATCATTCCATACAACATTATCTTGGCAGCTATGAGATCACTCAGTCCCGAGCAGAGAAGTAAAAGAGTAAAACTTCTGATCCAGAGGAACGTTTCGTGGCAAAAGCTGCTTCTGTAAGAATTGCTGGATAATAATCGGCCAAATACATTCCAAGCTATCAACTAAACCAGGTGATAATGCAAAATAAAGCATTTGGCTTAAGATGCACTAGGAACTGCTTTGAGCGTCGCATAATCTATTCATAACTCATTCAGATTTATATGTTCATTTATTTTTACTTGGCAGTTTCTGTGTCATGATACCTGTCTTATAGTCTGGTTGGCGAGTTGCCAGTCTTTTCCTTCCTCTTTCTGAGCCCTCAGCACAAGGCAGGCAGAGTCTATCCGTCAATTAAAACGTCGTGACGATGTAACATTCGCGTTTGATTCGCTAGACAATCGCGATTAATCTCCCTAATCGTCTGACAGGTGATGGATCGGGCGACGTAAAATATTCCACGAATGGGGTGATTACGCTACCTTCGGCATATCAGATGGTTTCAAGCGAAGTAAGGTGCTTGGAAATTATTACTAGGGAAGCAGCTTCAGCAGTTTCCAGTTGTAAAGTATGTTTATTTCAACAGTAAAAGAGACCCGCGAAATTGTTTGGGGAGGGTTCTCCGTCTGATACAGTAGTCGATCAGACAACATGAATACCAGAGGCTGAATTTAAGCCATTTTTCCATGCTAATCGTATTATTCTGAAATCAACTGACCTACGCAACCCGAACTGAGCAACAATCTTTCCTTTTCCCTTGCTCGGCTTAAAAAAGTTTTCTCTTCCCCTTATTCGACTATGATACCTACCTTGTCACTTGTTCAAAAGTACCCAATAACTGGCTTATTCAAACCACGAGATTTCCCCATAATTAATCAAACTCAAACACTTCATCGCCGATGGATTTACTATCGACACTGGGACTAAGTCCCTGCGCTGTCAGTCTGAAATACCTGAACAACGACGCCTCAATGCCGCGTTAATGTTGAACCGACTTTCTTGAACATACCTCTGCTTCGGTGATTTATTTGTGTCCGGCTTGAGGTTGTGAAATCCAGTGACGTCATAGACGGTCAATATGGCGTAATCGGTTAAATTTTTGCACTTGGGTTTTCATTGTCTTCATTTATATTTTGTCCAAGTGTTTATATTTTATATTTTTGTATTTATATTTTGTCTTTGTCATAGAAAATTTTGCCTGGGCTGTCTCGCAGCCATGACATTTAATAATTGGTGCGTATTTGACCACACTCCTTGCTCGATGTCAGTAATTGTGTTGGATCTTCTTTCCCAAAGTGTTTACAAATACACAAACGATGTGAACAGAAAATGTCTGGGCCCAAACCGCTAACCAAACGAAGCAAGCTTACCATTTTGGAAAATATCGCAAATGAAAAGGGGAGTATTTGTACCATTTCATGCACGAGTTTGTCAATGCACGAAATGTAAGCACACTGACGAAAGCCTAGTGAAGACCAGACGGCATATCAGACAAGCAGTGCAATTTCATTATTATAGCGATTTTTTCAGTTTTCTAAAGCTTATTTCTTACCAGGGGTAAGGGCGGTTCCCGGATTGTTGGGCGATGACCGGATGGAGGGGGAAGGGGACCGGAAGGCAAGTCTGGAGCATAGCAGTCTTTGACAACACTAACGATAATGCGCTTCACCAACATATTGATTTAGGCCCATGTAGGTCATGGGGAGAAAAGGTAGAAAACCTAGTTCGAATACCGCCATTCTTTGTGGGACGTGCCCCTGATCCGCGAGATGGGGAGGGACATTTCCTCCCCGCTTTTTGGTGAACCTATATATTTAACCAGACCATCCGTACGCTTAACGTAGAGCAGCAGCCGATCTTCTCATGGGAAGATCCAGTGCGGAGGGGTAAGGGGAGACTTGTCCTCTATATCGAACCTCGGCTTCCTCTGAAATGGTCATGGCGTCCCACTGGAATGTCGTTTCCCAACCCCCCTCCCCTGCCCCAGGATGCAAGTATCAGCGACTCTGCGATAAGATTTTCCGACTATATTCCTCCCCGACCAGAACTACTGAATCTGCTAATGAATCTTCTTGCGCTAAAAGGCGCCGTCTAATATCTTCATCTTACCCCTATCTCTAAACCAACTAGTCCCATGGCTGGGTGCCTGTGCCTCTAGGCGAGGGTGATCCTTCAACAAAAATAGACGACAGACTGTTAAGAAAAACCATCGCAAGAAGTCTGCAGACGGTCAATGACCCCACTCGTTCGAGTATTGACCAGAAGAGAATATTAGAAAAAAGGCCGTCAGAGCTTATCTTTTTGCCACATACCATCAAGAAAATGGGTGGTGCAGACAATTCCTCACTCAGCAAAGGGTCTGGGAATAAGCGGCCTCTTATTCCCATTTCCCGACTTCTCCGAGAAAATTCGGGGCAACAGTCTCATGGGGCGAAATCAATCTTATTAGTTATGTTCGGCAAATGTCTTCTCTAATCAGTGTAGAAGAGGGCGGTGCTTCTGATGAAATTAATTTTCAAGTTCAATGAAAACCGGTACCTGTTCCACTCATAACGTATACAGATGACGTGTAAACATTATCACGCGTCGATTTATTTCCTTGAAGGTCTATCTTTTGGGGTTGTATTAAACCAAGCAGGTGATATACCGAATTCCGAGGACCCAGTCGGTCGATTTGGGGAAAACCAAGTCGGCAAGCAAACACAAGCTCAGCGTCGGAGGTGGCGGTAGATAGGATGAAAGTGGTGCCGTGAATATATTTTCTAGCTCAGCTACATCCAAATAATCGCTTCAAACAAGAGCACTACTGAAACATATGAAACGTGTCATGACAAAGCTTGTGTTTACCTACCACACTACCTTGCAAACCAATCGTGCTGGCCTAAGAGGGATCTGTCTAGCATGAAAGTCCACGGATGGTCAGAGAGCATAGTGCATCAGCACTATACCGTCAGAAAACTTAACCCTTGCCCCGGTGGCGGGTACGAGCCACCTTCGCCCTGGTGGGGGGGCTAAAAAAGACCCCCCCTCACGATCTCAAAAACTAAGAGAGCTAGAAAAAAGCGCAAAACGGCAATCGAAAGCTCTTTGAAAATGATATCGAAAATACTTCAGTCATTTTTCTTGTCAGGTCAATATCAAGGTCACCAGAGGTCAAAATTGGTCAAAATCGCTAATATGAGGCGTACTAAGAAAACCTCCTATATCTCAGAAACTATGATAGCTAGAAACATTTTTCTAACACCATTCGAAAGCTCTTAAGATGCGCTTTCATTACAGTGGCATTCATTTTCGTGTCAGGTCAAAGCCTAGGGAGCTACAGGTCACTAAATATTGGGCATATTCTTGGGAATGTCCATAGCCACCCATACATAAAGACGTTTACTTTTTCGCTAATAGCTTCCAAACCAAACAAGATACAGCCATAGTTTATGCACCATTGCAATCCTCTCATCAATACGAAGCGAATGATATATGATATTGCTATGCCAGGTCAAATTTAAGAATTTGACCTGACCCAGGTCAACGGTCTGACCCAACTTGACCTGGTATAGTCATGATGTATATCATTTGACTTCCAGTGACTATACAAACACTTCGGTGACAAAATAAAAGCTCTATCATAGTTTATTCAAAATTTATAGAGAAAAACACCAAAAAATGCTTATTTGACCTAAAGTGACCTTTTAAAGGTCACAAGTCAAAAATTTTGGTATCAGCTTCAGAAATGGGCTAAGAGCAAGTCGCAACCGATGTTTGAAGTTGATTCCATCCATACTTACTCAGAAAAGCTCATTTCGTGATTTTCCCCACGCATTGTCAATGGGGAGGTCATGCTCTGCACATGACCTTAGGTCACCAATATCAAAAATCCTGGAACAAATGTTGTAGCTCCTGGTGGGCCCAAGATGTGGTATGAGTTTCAACTTGATCGATTAACCCTTCTTTTAGTTATGCCGTCCTAAGTATTTTCTGAGGTGAGGTCACTTCACCTGACCTGGTGACCTGACCTGATATGACCTTGTGCCAAAATTTTCAGGAAAGATGTAAAAATGATGAAGGAACAGCTAGACCAAGTTTGGCGGCGCTGCGCCGCCGTTTTTTGGTCACTTTGGATAAACCCGAGGGGGTCTAAAAAGACCCCCCACCCGGGCGAAGGTTAAAAACTTCCCGAGTCTGAGCTAACCAGGTATTCAGGACCTTACCTACAACGGGATTTTCCCGTTGCTCTCCATGTCGAATCGCAGTCTCCGAAGTAGATATGGTTTGGTTCTTCCAGTCATCCTTGGCTAAGTTGTTTCAGCTATTTTTTTTAATGAAAATCTGCACTAATTTATATTCCGACTACTATACCACGATTCGTGGCTGTGGGTTTAGATATTATTTGTACGCTTGGTTAGTATGCTTGCTCAGTATGCCAAGGTTTCTTTGTAGAGTAGATAAAGCCAGTGCAGAAAAGAAACGCCTTCAAATGGAACTTTTGGACGAGGATTTAAACCTTTTGAAATTACCAGACAACCAGCTGTAATAAATACTGACATGCAAGTAAGCACGGCCAATAATACCCTTTCAGGGCGAAGCATGGTTAGGAAAATCACGATAGTTGACATTCCCAAGTGTCTTACATCAGCCGCGAAATTGTAAATTCATACCGAAGCGTTCGGTGGAATGGTCCTCTGATGTCATCTGCCAAACCTTGGCCAGATCATCCATCTTATTTAGCAAAAATCTCAAATACCTGGGCATTAGTAATGAAAACCCAATCAATAATGTCTTACATCATCGATGCTTTCAGCAAATACATACCAGGCTCCCAATAGCCCAGCTTTTGTCTGAGAAAGAAAAGCGGAATTTCGATAAATCTTGGAACACAAGTCTGACTAAAGGGGCCATTCTGGAGGAGAAACCTTTAAATCTCGAGGGAGTCAGTTATTCAAGCTTTAAGGCATGTCAGAATACTGCACGGCGGCCATAAATCCAGAAGAACCTCTACCTCATTCACTATTAGAGAAAGCATTATATCGTCCTAACCTCATTGTAAGAAGGCACCTCCAGATGGACGATGGTAGACGACAGAATGCTAGACAAAACAGAAAAGAAAGATTCCCGGTCTAACAAAATAAGAATGTATTTTCTTCTATTAAACTAGCTGTAAGCAGTGTTTCTCGCTACTTGCGAGGCCCATAAACTCTGAATCAGAGACGAGACTGGCTCCTAATCTGACAGAGACAGAGAGACGGCGCATATTTCTGCTGCCGTCCATGTTCATAGATGAGCAGCCACTCCTTGTTCTGCTGTACAAATACGGCAAGGGGATGTCGTCTCAGGCACCTGAGACGTTGGCAGGGGACAAGTTGGCGGCACAGGGCTGCTGAATGAATCACTCACTGTATCACCGAGTGCACTGTACATACAGTGAAGTAATTTGTTTACTATATTTATTGTCATTATTTTATTATTCATGTTTTATTTATGTGTTTTATTATCATGTATTATATCATATATATATATATATATATATATTTATTTATTTATTTATGTACACTCTTGTACACTTCGGATGAAACCAAACACAGAAATGAGATGAATCACTCATATCAGCGTACACTGAACATACATGACGGCTGTTTATTAAAAGATAACCATAACCATTTATTTTTGCTTTTTACACATACAATCGGATATGAAACATTCACGGTTGTGTCCTTGTTGCCGTAGATCGTTGCAGTAGGACAGGAGGAAGACTCATGAACCGCCCTTGATAAAAATTTGCCAAGTTGCAGGTGTTTGAAAACAGTTTGTCACAGTGGCGGATACAAGGGGGGCCATTGGTGGCTAAAAAATCCCCTCCGGAAAGGTCCGAGTGCCTATAGTTAATACATAGGTGGAGACTGGTCTGAGACAATGGCGGGGAAAGCTTGGCCCCCAAGCCCCCCCAATGAAGTCCCGGATCCTCCACTGGCTCGTCACATTGTAGGGTTGCAAAAGTAGATAGGCCTCTGCTCCCACTCACTTGGCTGGAAAACGTACAGCAAAGTGGTGAATCTATGCCGAATTTTCGGAAATTGGGACGGTTAGCCGGTTACTCAAGCACGACACGCGCCAAAGCTGCCCGACCAGTAATATTCAACAACCTTCCCTTTTTATGAATCACGACTTCCGGTTGAGCAGTAATGACCTACATCGACACAAGGCACAAACCTGGACTTATAAGGCAGGGAGGGAGAAGTCACCTTGAGCACCGTTACCGTCGCCAGAGGACGAGGACCTGGCCACACAAGAATCCATAGTGACTCACTCATACATTCAGATCTGCATGAGTTATGTTCTCTCGAGGTCCATGTCCATTCTGGTACTGTACAGAGCGCTGTAAAGAACCGAGGGAGGCTTTATTCACCGCCGCATCAAATGCCGCATCAATGATTACAGCTGGATCGGAGCTCTGTTGTTCGTGCAACATCATGGCTGAAGAATCGTGATGCGAGGGGAGCAGTGGAAGCTAGTGGATCCAGAGAAGGAGGTTCGACCATGTCCCTTAAACCGTCCACATCTTGACTAGTTTTGAATAATTTTCAAAGATTTTTGGTTTAATCATCTGTTATTCTATGTTTTAGCAGTTTACCTTACCTGGTTTTGTTTCTAGACCTGCCGAGCACTTGACGGGCAAACAGCTCCTGCACGCTCAAATAAAGAATGGCAAAATTATTTCTGGACCAAGCAGAAGCTGATACAGAGTTCTCGCATCATGCATATTCACCATTATTTACTAGTCCAACACAGGTGGGTCCAAGACTTCTAGTGTGGGGGAGGAGGAGTTTGGCCCTGCGGGTGCCATTTAAACCAGATGAGCGCTGCTCTTTGGTGGCATAGCCTATCAGAGGACGTCAAATTGCCTTGCTGTGTGTGAAGTGAGGGTTCAGGGACTGCAAAGGGAACGTTTCACCATGATGGCACGTTTGATCATGGATGGTGGGCACCTGAACCCTTTGCCCCTCCCCTCCCTTCTCGAGATCCGCTTTTATAATCAAATATCTCCAGAAAATTGTTCAAAAAGATGGTCCCTCACGGATCCTGTCTGAGCTGATCTTTGCGGATCAAACTTCACGTTGCTCGACACAGCCATCCACACGGAGTTTAGCTCTGAGTCACCCACAGACAGGATGAGAATGATTTATAGTTTTCCAGAAATTATCCGGGTATAACACGAAGGAGGCTCTTGTACAAAGTCCGGGGCCTATTTATGGAACGGGAGGAGGTGACCAGTATATCTTGGCCTGGATATTACAGTTTAGCACATGACGATAATAATAGGGATGGTTCTGTTCTGATGTACCACCCCGACATCTGTTTGCCAATCACTCCTAATTTAGTTCGTCAGAAATGAGAAAAACCGTGTTTTGCAATAAAAAATTCGCAAGTAGTGATTTGTGTGTGTTTTTGCGGGTTTATGAGTAAATACTTTGCGTATCATTCGTATCAGTGTTTTTTCCCAGTTTTCTTTCATTGAACATGAATGTAGGCTGTGATTTAAGTGAGCTCCGTTTGAATATCACCGTTCCTTTTCAGTTTTTGCTTCAAATAAAGACAATGTGGGGGGGGGTGGGGGCTCACTAAGACAATCTGAAGCAGTAGTTAAATTAAATTGTGGCGCGCATATCTGTTCCCTTTGCTTTTTTACCTCCACAAGATAAGAAAATCGTTACTTTGAAAATATTTTAAGTCGCTAGCCTTCAAATTAGGTTCATTTATTTGGAACATAACCCGCAACAGCCTGAATGGATTTTCGCGTAAAACTGTGAAAATCACTAGTAAATCTTCAAGAGAAAAATATACGTGATGGGAAGCATTGACTACTAATCCTACCAAACTACGGATAATTATGCACACATTCAAGGCTTAAGTATTATGCAGAACAACAATTGTTTTATCAATGGACTTGAGCTGTGGGATAATCCTTGCTCTATATACTGAATAAATACAAATACAAATGGTGACTGCATGATTTTCCCAAGGCGCTTAGGCAGCCAACGGAAAACCCAGTCCTATCCATAAAAAAACACACGAACGAACCACACAAATCCAAGTAGTGTGTACTGCCAACCCTGAGGTTCCTTCGAGCCAATTATGACAATGCTCAAAACCTCAATCAAAATACGTCCCACACGGTGGAAAGAATGCATTATGAGTGTTGCCTGGTCCATTGCCCTCGGGCCGTGTTCAGTCCGTGCCCATGTGTCCAGCGCTGGCGGGCACATGGTCATGTGAGAGGTTCGGGAGCTTCTCTGGAGAGAGCGAAGCCTGGTTGATTAGGATCTTACGATGCAATGGCGGATCCAATAATTAATAATAATAATTGTTGGGGTTTAACGACGCACCAACTGCCAGGGTCATACAGCGTCGCCAACTTTCACCCTGTTTGAAGGCATTTTGGGGATCAGATAGACTTATTCAGAGGCTCCGCCGGGACTTGAACCCGGGACCGGGGATCCAAGCATTCATTTGGGAGGAGGGCTAGGGGCTCGAGCCTCACCCGCCAGTACCTCGGGCAGCCCCTCGCCTATGTATTAACTAATGAGGCTGGGACATTTCGGGGGGGCTTGAGCCCCTTAGCCTCCCCTTGGATCCCTTGTTACGACGCACGCTCGTCTACGTCTCATGATTTGTCACCACCTTTAAGAGACCAGGACCAGATGACAGGTCATGGGACAAGGCATGAATCATCCATATGACGAACGAAAAAATCACGGAATGAGCGGATTTAATTTCCCAGCCGCTTATCTTCAGAGCTGAGTGTCCAAATGAGGCGAGATGAGGTATGCATATCCCTTGGGGAATTTGCAGTTCGTGCCTGATGTACTTAGAAACGCTGTTGTCTCAGACTGCCCGACGATTTGACGGTCAATTACAGCAGGGTCAGTGTTTCCAGGATAGCTCAGTCGCAGTGGCGGATACAAGGATACAAGGATAGAAACAAGGATACAAGGCGGATGCAGCGGCGGATACAAGGGCTACAAGGATAGATACAAGGATACAAGGATAGATACAAGGCTACAAGGATATAAGGATAGATACAAGGACTACATAGGATACAGGATAGATATATAGGTATAAAGGATCGTTGGATACAAGTATACAAGTATATATACAAGGATACATTCAAGGATATATACAAGGATACAAGGATAGATACAAGAATACAAGGATAGATATAAGGATGCAAGACGAATGCAGTGGCGGAAACAAGGAAGCGAGGCAGCTCCCCCGCCCGAAATATCTAACAGTGCCTATAGTAACTGCATAGTCGGGGGATCTTCCGATGCAATGGCGAGGGGGGCTCGAAACTTCTAGCCTACCCCTCCAAATGAAGTCCTGGATCCGCCACTGCTCACTCGACAAGCCGTCGGCTAATAACTCCCGAGCGTGGTGCAACGGTCATATTTCATATGGAGAAAAATACAGTGGAACGACAGAAAGCATGCTGGCGGCGTTAAACTTCTGCCCCATACATTTCTCTCTGACCGAACGACTCGCACTAGCACGGCACTCACCACGCGCTGACTTCCTGAGGTGTCAAAAATTCAGTGGTGACATCTCGTGGTACAAAACAACACTAATAAATCAGGCTTCTACCACCGTCGCCACTGCACCAACCGTCAATAAAATGAACAGAAAATAGTCACCACAAGAAGAATTCTCATTACTTAAAGAGTGTTGCTCATTTCCCGACCACAAAGAGCGACGTTGCTAAACACCCCAACATCTGGACATGGCTTCCATTCTGGCATCTCCACTGTTTTTCAGTAGCGTTCACCTGCCCTGCCTATCCCTCCATCTTACTCCCGTCGTTGTTGCTGCGCACAACGGGGGCTGAAAGCCCTCCCAGGGGGTCAGCGGGGGAGACCGTCTCGACTCGACGGGTGCCAGAGGTCAAAGGTCGCCGGTCTATACCTGACAGGGCGGGCACGGGAGTGAAATGTTCACACTGTTGTAGGAGAGGTCATGAGATGTTGTTGGCGCGGCGGAGAGTGGTGAGAATAAATTATTCGTGGCGAAACAAGGTAGGTACCCATCAGTGGGTGATAAAGCTGTTGATACGGTTGTTTTGGAATGAAGACTCGTGAGATACGTAAATCACGAAACTGCTTATGGAATGGGAACACAGGAAACTGGGTTCTGTCTACATGCAAGGAAGAGTTCTCATTATTCCTTTCCACACTGTATCTTTATTTCTATCAAAGAGCTCTTTTATCTCTCCGACATCTTCATGGACCATCTAGTGCGACGACTTGGGTGGCCTTAGCAGTTGCTTCTATTCCAACCACGCCGTCCCAGACCCGCACTATTGTTGGCTTGCTGTTGTTCCCAGTTCAAAGGACCTCATATTTCCTTCGTTTGGCAGCCGCCTTCCTTTATCTGGCAGCGCCCGGTCGGTGTCGCTAGCCGATACCGATCAACAATTGGATTTGGAGTGAATGTCCATCACCGGGAGATATTTATTGTCCCATTCAAGCTGGCACTGTTTGAAAGCACGTGACTTTACTGCCGGGATACCTCCTCAGGAATAGTCCTCGTCAGAGACGGTCGTGTCCATTTTGACATCGGGTACGAGTCACTTTAAACTAAGTGCACATACCAGACATTGTTTGTACATTATCTTCCCTTGTTCTGAAATTCGAGAAATTTCAAGAAGGATGCAAAAGCGAATGATCTTACAGATGACGCCTGCAGTAATTATATGAAATATTCAGCAATTTTCTATCTGATGTCGTACAGATCCATCCCTCATCTTGCTAACTTCTGTTTTCGATTTTGTAAAACCAAAACTAGCTCTTGGATAGAATACAACCAATTTATAAGAAAATACATTCGAGATTGTATTTGTTGATTAAGAATCTAAATTGAATAGCTGAAAGAAGCAAAAATATCAAATATTGAAGGGAGTGGTACTGACCCACGTCGACAAAAAAGTTGCTGGCAACGTAATGATAAAAATCTAAATAAAATACCAACTTTGGGAAGTTCTTGCACAGAGTTCTAAAATAACTACACAATTTGTTTAGCACATATTAGTAATATTCGAAGAAAACAGAGATTAAGTTTGTTCTAAACCAAAAGCATCATTGAAACATTTTAAGACCCGAAAACTAGCTTAACATGTCGATCCTACTTCATCATTGCCCGACAAACAGCCCTCTCAATTGTAAACTTTGCTAGCATCAATCCTCCACCACCTAACAACATCTCCATGTATCTGATCGATCATCAGTCATCTTCAACTCATCCCAGACTCTCTCTCTGCCGACTTACACATCTAAACTCCCATCCAAACGGCCAAGGTCACCGCTTCCCGCCATCAATCGCACGGGCGCGCCAAATTAGAACACGGCGCGACAAAAACGGCGGCGCTCATCCCGCGCTGAGACAAAAACGACGCACTTGAGCCCATCGCCGCGGCGGGGACGCCACCTAGGGCGCAAATAACGTCGGCCTCCACCCCAATCTAGAGTGTTTGGCTCCGGGCTGGTTTAGAGATCTGAAACAAAAACGGATGGTCTGGTGCAATAGAGATGCCGAGATTGACACTCGGTTTGATGGCTTGCATTTTATGCAATGTAAAGAAGTATATTTTGGAAAATTGTATGATAAAAAAATGTATCAAATAGTCTAGAAAAAGACGCATGTAATACAAATTATGTTTAATCGATTTCAAAATGATAGTATACATACCGTTTTATAATTAAGATGCTTATAAAACTCAAAATGAATCTTGATAATATAACTGTTGGGAACGAAGAAAATACATCATTGTATGTTTTTTCATAAATAATAAACATAATTTGAACATCGTTATCCTATCAATTCGCACGGCGACCTCGCATGAACTTATGGACCAAACGGTTGAATGTATCTATGCGTGTACAGAGCTAGTCAGAGCGGTTCTCTAATTTATTTTCCGATCTTTGGTGTTTCATTTGTCCTCTACGACTACCTTCTAATGCGAACACAACCGTATAAGTCCTATCCAATTAGACAAAACCCACCCGCGAGCTCAGATTTCATACTCTTGTAATTACGTTTTCTCGAGCGCGCCCTCTCTCTCTCTCTCTCTCTCTCTCTCTCTTCTTTCTCTCTCTCTCTCTCTCTCTCTCTCTCTCTCTCTCTCTCTCTCTCTCTCTCTCTCTCTCTCTCTCTCTCTCTCTCTCGCGGCGGGTATCGGTTGATCATTGACCATCCTTAATCAATGCGGCTTCTAATTTATCTTCACGGCCAAAGTAGAGGACGGTTAACATTCACGTGGGTGATGAAAAAACAGTGAATTCGCCCTTGGAAAGTTAATGAGAATTTCCGATTCCGGGGACTCAACAACGTTAGTGTACATAGATCTACTTATTCTCGTTATCTTCCTGAATTTAGTCTAAAACTCTAGATAACGGCTCTATATTTTAGACAGGACGGTGTAAAATGCAATCATCCGTTGTGACAGAAGGTCAGATAACCAAGCGAACGTCAGTAAAACGTCGTGACTGGCAGGGGTGCCGCCACGGAATTTTTACAGGGGGATGGACCCGGGTTGGTGCTGACTGGGGGGTGGCGAATTTTGAGCATCTTCTGTCCCTGAAAGCATTAATGATGATGGACCAAAAATTTTGTGAGGACGTCCCCCATGGTTGGCCAACAGGGGACGCGTCCCCACCGTCCCCCTCACCGCTTTCAGCGCCCATGGTGGCTGGAAGATCCTAGCAATTGCTCGAAAAAAGGTAGACATAGTGGACTCTTAAAGCAGGTAGACACGTACTTAAAACGAGTACTGGCGACATAACGACGAGGGAAATATAGAATGCACTTTACCGTTGTGACGCCACTTCAGATAACTAAACGAACGACACTATAACGCTGTGGCTCAAATTCGAAGCAATGCTCGAAAACAGAAAGGCACAGCGGACAGCAGGGACGGATACAGAGTGGTTTAGGGGCTCAAGCCCCCCCTCCGTAATGTCAGAGTGCCTATAACTAATGCACTGACGGAGGCTGATCCGAGACAATGGTTGGGTAGGTTCTAGGTCCCTAGCTCTCCCACCCGAAATGAAATCCTGGATCTGCCACTGTTGGACAGATATGTACTTGAAACGGACACTGATGACATAAAATGACAATGATGTGGCCAATCCGTTCATCTTAATCCGATCGTAGTGCACCGCGCTTAGTTCTGTACTAAAGTGTTCGAGCTGGCGACACTAATATTGCAATGTACACAAGCGGTGGCAGCTATTGATCTGCCCAGCTAGCTCAGCTAGCTAGCTAGCAGGCCGCCATGTACGGTGCCAGGGTTGATTTTCGGGGGAGGCAAGATGGAATGCTGGATTACAGCACGAATAGCTGTTGCTTTCTTCTGGACGCAACTTCCATCGTTTTGAAATACAAAATCTAGTGTTTCAGGGATTTGTCCACCATCCCTGAAATCGATAATTTCAGGGATGGTGGGAAAATTATGGGATGAGAGATAGAGCCCTCAACCGCGGTGCTGCGCCTCTTCGTTTTTCTGCTATCCCGAAAACACCTTAGGGGGAGGCCATCGATGCGCCCCCGTTGGGGTGAGGGTAAAAACACAAAATCCAGTGTTATCTTGGAATCCCACTCATCACGATGCTGGACCCGCGCTTATTTTTGTTTGTCAGGAGCGCGTCAAGCAACAAAACAAACGGGGTTTAAAACCAGCTCTGGCTTCGGCGTTCTAAAAGATGCAAGTTGTGTCCGAAAGAAAACTAAACCTATTCGTACAATAGCCAAATCTTCCATCTCGCCCTCCAAACAATCAGCGCTACCAACGGGCATGTTGGTCGGTTTCTGCTAAGCGTGGGAATCTGTAAATGCCATTGCGTGTAAAGAAGAGTTTAATGTTCAGAGCAGCGGCAAATCCCAAAGCTCCAAGCTACTAAGCCACCGGCGAAAAAGTGAGGTCCAGGGCAATCTCTCGCCGAAAGTGGACGGGACGGAAGCCACCCAGGTTTTACTCCTAGAGCCAGCTTTATCTGAAAACAAAGGGACTCGCGTAAGCAGCGTGGAAGTCAAAGGTGCTTGCCTTACGCCAGTGTATTACCAATAAACCGACTATCACCAGGGAGGTCATCATTGTGGGTGAGTTCGAGAGGTCTGAGTCCTCTTATGTTTCCCAATTTCTGCCTGCCAGATACATTTCCCCAATGCTATATTTGCGGTACAACCAGTCTCTCCAGACTCCAACGTGGTAACAACATTGATCCATACGACAGAAGCCTTGCTTTGGCTTTTCTTGCTACCTGAACTTCAAGAAAAGGAAACAAGGTTTTCCATCGCTGGATCCATCTTTGCCCCCTCGCCTAGAGCACTACCGCCAGAAACTGAAAGCATCTTCATTTCACAGCATGCGTCTTTTCTTCAGCTCCCGCGATAAACGACATGCCGTCTTCATTCTCATCTCAGGAAATGGTCTCAAACGAGAACACTTGCGCTTCTCATTTGAGAACCATTGCCTTTTGCACCGGGTATCACATATGCTGGTCGCGGCGCCGAGTAATGACAAGTCATCTGGCAACACTATCATCTAGAGGAGAACCTCATCACAACAACGGCGATGATAACCCCGATCTGGCATCAATCTTTCAGAACCACTCACCGCGGAGGAGACATATGAGGGCGAGAACAAGGCGGCGATGATATGAGATCAAAGCAGAGGTAAAGAACCAGAGGATGTGGATGTGGGAATGTTGAACTTGCTTTTGTACGACACGATTTCTCTTAATTTATACTGGGCATTTGTACTTAGCAGGCTTACCAATGAATCAATCAATCAACCTACTTTTTCAGGAATTATGATACAAAAAAATCTGAAGGGATAACCATCAAGCAACGCAATATTCAGTAAACAAATCCTCGAAATTAAGGATATCGATACCTATGCATAGCGAAGCGTAATATTTCTCAGTGCTTTTGGACATTATTTACGACGATATTTGTACTTAAACCACACTCGAATTCCTGGTTTCCAGACCGTAATATCGAGCTTTATTCGAAGACCTTCTTCAAAACTTCTCATCCAGCCCGGTTCTTTCATCTGAGTCCGCCTTTGGATCGAGGCCGAGGAATACGACGCGTGCCGCAGGGCTAGAGATGCCAATTTGATCAATTAGCGGAGCCCACAGCGATACAAGGAAGATCAAACGTGACGAAGCAGTGATCGGAAGACCGATAGACTGATAGCAAGAACTGGGGAGATGATGGCGGCAGGCTGAGGTGTTATTTGGCCTTAGAGATGCCAGTTGCGGGAGTTTGAGTGTGGGAATTATTTGGCCTTAGAGATGCCAGTTTTGGGAGTTTGAGTGTGGGAATTATTTGGCCTTAGAGATGCTGAATTTGAGGTCGAGGAGGTTCAAGCCTATCGTGCCCAAGTGTAGAAATATCTTACCCTCGTTAAATCAGCTTGTTTGAAGGAGTTCAAGTGACGGAAGGGGCTCATCAATAATATTTGAGCGTCGATTAAACGAGTGACCACAGACCCCAGACCACAATTACCTAGCCTTCCCCACAAGTTCAAGACTGAGTCAGCCCTTTTATCGGGTTTTAGCCATGACACCCTTCCTCGAGCAAGCTTTCCGTGAGCTTAAACTTCTCGCGACCTAAAGAGACCGTATCTGAGACCTTATTGTCCCCACCAGCAGGTCCAGAACATTCCACCAAAAGCAACCATTTCCCGGCGCCGGTCGCTATTAATGGAATTGGAGATTACAAACTTATGCAAAACCACGCAAGACTATCGATTGAATTTCGTATCAATATTCCGTCCTGGGGTGCCACATTTGCGTCCAGTTGATCCAGCCAAGTGTGCATTGCGCCTGCACTGCATTACACTGCATTGCACTACATTACACTACACTGCATTACAATACACTGCATTGCACTACATTACACTACATTGTATTACACTACATTGTACCGCATTGCATTGCATTACACTACATTGCATTACACTACATTGCACTGCACTGCATTACACTACATTGCACTGCTTTGCACTACATTACATTACACTGCATTACACTACATTGCACTACATTGCACTACATTACACTACACTGCATTGCACTGCATTGCACTGCATTGCATTACATTACACTGCATTACACTACGTTGCACTGCATTGTCCTACATTACATTACACTACATTACATTACACTGCATTACACTACATTACACTGCATTGTACTACATTACATTACACTGCATTGCACTACATTACACTACACTGCATTACACTGCATTACACTACATTATATTACACTGCATTACACTGCATTGCACTGTATTGCACTGCATGCATTACACTACGTTGCACTGCATTGTACTACATTACATTACACTACATTACATTACACTGCATTACACTACATTGCACTGCACTGCATTAGCGGCTGGCATGCGTGATGTCAAAGACAAAATAAATAAAAGAGTGCCGCTTCAAAAGCATCCTCCGACTGGGAGTGAATGAGAAAGTTCAAGCACGTGCTCCATTGATCAAGGGCGGATGTAGGAGTCACAAAGAGGGGAATGAAGAGAGCATTCACCCGTCTGAAGCAGCCTACTGAATGGAACAACAAAACACATTTTCCTAATTTTGCGCAATGTTTGTCTTCAAACCCCAAATATACCTAAACTTTACGCGCCACTGCCGTCGCCGAAAGTGCTTCTGCAGGACTGACGAGTGAGCCGCAGGCCGCGGCCCACATAATCATGTCTGAAATCGCCGCCGGGTGCGCGGCTGGCTCCCGAGTTTGATCGTTAAACCTTCATCAGCAGGAAGTGAACACGTATCAATATTGCAGTAAGTGCCCGGGCTTGTGGCAGCCGATGGCGCTTGAACTTGATGGGTGCAACTATACCGATCGATATATCGGTGAGCGTTTTGAGCATTATTACGCAGGTTTGTGATGTGGCTGGCGGCGAGATCGGACAGAGCAATTGCAGTCAGCGTCGTTGCTTGAAACTTCCATCAATACGTTAGCGACTGGCGTCATATGACTATTTTTACTCACGTGGTGTTTTTTTTTGTTTTTGGCCGTCTTAACTTAAGCGAAGGCCGGACACTTATCGCTAACGAAGATAGTCGAATGCCATTCGAAAGCTCCAACAAAGACATCCGAAATCCAACTGGTGTCTTCAAGAACTAGTCAACGAACGTGAATACCCTTTGTTTCGTTTAATTATTGCATATAGCATGAAGCTTATCATGCCGGATGGCCTGTGGCCTGGTGGCCATTACTTGTCTTCAGATCGGACAGCATGGGTTAAATGTGTCTAATCCCTACGGCGGGAAACCGCCTTCCGTGTCCGATCTGACCCAGTGGAAAGGATCCTTAAACACCCACGCCAATACTTCCTATAATTGGGCAAGTGTGCCTATGGGGTTGGCCCTAATAAAAAATAAGAATAAGATAAAATAAAACAATTTCATCTTATAAATATAAAATACCCTCGATCCCAACAGACGCCACCATGCAGAAACATCACAAAATGGCGGCGCGTAAACAGAAGCAGCATCAGCGCACTTCACCACCTGCTCAGGAACACCGGGCTACCGGTCCGGACACTCTGGCACGTCCGCCTGTTATGATTGGCCGTCCCTGCCGCCTTTGCGCGTGTCATGCAGCTCTGTACTGGGCAGGTTTGCCAGATTCGTCCGCACGGGAGGAGTACCAGTTGAGACAACTTGTCAAGACATTTCAAAGTCGGTTAGTGCTGTTAGACTTTCCTGTCTGGACAAACCTACCACAAATGAAACTCAGTTCTAAGATATTGGTTTGTATGGTGTAGGGGATAAGGGGATATAACCACCCCCAGAGGGATATACCCACAACGTTGTGGAACTAAACTTAGGACTTTGACATTTTCTTTCTCTTACCAATGTGGGGGCTTCTATGTAATCTTTTTTCGGCTGGGGTGTTTGTGAGCTACCTCGGAAACACACTTTAAGTCAGGTAATCCATAAATTATTTATTTAATTGAATAATTAATTGAAATAACCCAAGGACTTTGGCTCCCAGTCCTTCCATCTCCACCTGGTCTAAGCATGTTTCCTCATTAGGAGGAGAGCGGAGTATATGTAAATTAGGTACTCCATAAGACGTGAGTTTTCAGCCTTCAATCACAAGCACGCATGGAAGGCACAAGCACATTTACAAACCAAACAGCACCCAACACATAGCTCCTTAGCCTCGACCTCCGCTTGGCTATGGCTTGCTTTATTTCCGACACCACCGCAATAACATCAGTTTCCCACCCAGTGCAGAGAGGCAGGATCCCCGTACACACGCATCCCCAGTGCCCAGACCCCCGTCTCTATTCACCGCCGGACAGATTACCTGCTCTCCTGGAATCCCAGGCATTCGCCCTGCCCGGCCCGGCGGGGGTGGTGGTCCCAGCTTCCAGCTGACCCCCGGCGACCCCATGCCGAGCGCGTGGGCCAGATGATGACCTCATTACGCCTCTAATATCACAGGCGTAGCCAGGTGGCGTACTAGGTCATGTCTCCCATCTCTTAGATCTGTATTTACCACACCCAGCTAAAAGTTGAAAACCAGAAGAACTGCTCATAACCAAACGGCAGCCGTCATGGGATACCCCGAGTTTCCCCGAGTTTCTGATTCCGCCCCTGCCTGAAGTGTTTCTGGTTCCGCCCCTGCCCGAGATGTCTCATTTGCCGGCCCAGGGGCGATGGGAGGAAAATTAGGGTGGGCGGTACGTTCCGGAGATTGGTATGGTGCGGGGTTTGAACTGATATTAGAGGGAGGTTTATGATTGGTAATGAGACAGCCAGCGGTTAACACAGGACACAATTTTAGCGATTATCCCATTTCGCTTCGCTTCAGCCTGTCCCGGTCTATTCCATCCCGGAAATGTCCTCGAGACTTGGTTTTGTCCCGGCTCATTCTGTTTTTCATGTAAACTATCCAGAGAAATTGTCCTGTTCTGTTCAGTCCCGAAAGCAGAGTTGAGAAAATCACATTCTCCCCAGTGGAGACCAATTTTACCCCAAGATAGGGACATTTCCAAGCACGAAAATGTTTCTTAGTTGCATGAGAGAGAGAGAGAGAGAGAGAGAGAGAGAGAGAGAGAGAGAGAGAGAGAGAGAATGATTAATCTTTAGCGCACATAATGATAATGTTAGACACCAGATCGTGATACCTTTCCACACTGAGACGATTATTAACACCTGAATGGGCTCCACTGTCAGTTTTGAAAATATGAAATATTCTGGTTACCCCATATTTTCCCAAACTAAACTGGCCAGATCTGGGTTTTTCTGACCTCTGCCCGAAAGAGACCTGGCAAATTGTATCCTCTCCCTTCCCATTACCTACATGTCCGTGGTTTTCATCCCATTCCTCATGTCATCAGACGTCGTGAGACAGAATATTTAAGTCCACTCTGTTGGAGATGAGTCGTTATCTTACTATCCAAGGGCACCGTTGCTGTACTTTTTCCATATTTGGTTTTTTGCGGTTATTTTTCTTCCCCAGCTACACAGACCACTGATGGATCCAAGGGGGTAGCACTTAATCATATAATATACTGTACTATACTACTACTACTACTATATACGATCTCTGCTGTAGGCTGGCAACATTCCAAGCAGCTCGGAGAGGAAATATTTAAAACAAACGCACTGCTACTATTAAGCAACTACCGTTCCGGCACGCAAATATGAGCCGTAACGACTCGCTTCCGTATGGCTCATCAATCCGGGTTAACGTACGGCAAAATGACCCTTAACGACCCGCTTCCGTACGGCTCATCAGCACAACTGTCGCTGTCTGCAGTCTTGCAGTTCTTATGCTGCCTACCGATCGGTTTATTGGAGAGCAGGACAGCCTTTCGAGAGGTGTAAAAAGGGCCCTTTACCTGCTAGGCCAGCTGTGACTGATTCATTTTTTTAATTAATTATTAAGTTTAGTGTTGCAGCAAATATTTGCTTTAATCACCGTCACCACTTCTCACTAATTATTTCACTCAGCTGTTTCGTTAATTGACCAACAGATGACGCTAGTCACATAACTATTTTTCGATAGGGCAATAACCCCGTCAGGTAGCAAACCGTGCTGACTGTTAATGAGATGATTTTTATCATCGTCTGGTTTCGCTCCTTTACCTCTACGCTGTCGTACCTTTATACTTGCTGCGTTTGTGCGTATCGTCCGCTCTTCCTGCCCGCCGGCCTTAGCCTGCCCTCTACCGTGCATTATATCGTTTCCACACTGGACGCTTTATCTGCCTATATGTCTTTTTTTTTTTAACCCTGTGTATTCAAATATATGTATATCTAAAACCAACAGAACAACTGATTGCTCTCACAAATCTTTTCGCTTTGGAGCTCAGGAATGTGGCTTTATATTCGTAACGGGCCTTATGCTGTTTCCCTTTTAAACATTTTATGTTCCCATCAACATTGTCCGGCCAGTTTGTTTCATCGCCGCGCAAGAAATAAAACATCTGAGGTATGATTTAAACCCTATGCATGTATTCAGTTATAAGATCCTGATCATGCTAAGACTTCAGTTATCTTTTTGACTTGCTAGAATTTAAACTTTTCTATTTCGGCTAAATATTTTAGCTCTGATAAACAATAGTTTTCTTAAACATAAGCCATTCTGTAACTTTGTGCATAGCTAATCAAACGTTCTTGAAATTTTCAGGGAAGGATCCGCAGTCTCAACCTGGGATACAAAGCGGCTTTGACCCTGAACAGTCGATTACCATCTACCGCCAATCTCACAGCTTTGTATCAACGTAGCATAGCAGATTCGCCTCCCATACCCCTTTAACCGCAATTTCGGCCTGATTAACCCCAAAGGCATAGTCCGTACTCACGGTGTCAATCAGTGGCATATACAAGGGCATAATGGGATATATATATATATATATATATATATATATATATATATATATTATATATATATATATATATATTATATATATATATATATATATATATTATATATATATATATATATATATATATTATATATATATATATATATATATATATATATATATATATATATATTTATATATATATATTATATATATATAGGGCTGTGGGAGCAAACCCCTCATTTCTGAGTGCCGATAGAAATCACCTGATGGTTATTCAAGGTAAATGTGGGGGAGGGTTGGGGCACTTACTCCCCCTTCCCCAAAATGAAGTCTGAATCCGCCACTGATGTCAACGTCGGCAATCGCTCAATGACACAACAGACAACATATTTCTGCAGCTCCGTAGCCAATCAGATGGGGGCAATGATTGTGGGGGTTTAACGATGCACACGCGTACTGCCAAGATTATACGACGTCACCAACTCTCACTCAGGGGATTTTGGGGGATCAGATAAACTTATTCAGAGGGTCCAGAAGACGTAAATGTTATCCACTAAGCCACTCATCACCTCGGATGGGAGCAGTAAACTATATTTTTTTGGCTAGGACTTCCGATGCATACGTATACAACCCCTTCAACGTAACTGGCATTAACTTAACTGGCATTCAACTTAAGTTACCTTCATATTACCTTCACATGCCCCCTTCACGAATTTCTGACCACGCCACTGCTGGAGATGTAGTGGCAGTTGCAGTACATCTCAGTGAAGACGCAGTTGTACAGACACGTGCGATTGATTGCGACCACCTCCGATTCAGATTTCGCAGTCTGTCGAGACGACTCCAAAAAAGGGCCCAACCAATAGCCAGCTGTTGGTGCGATGGCCTGTGGATATACGTGGGGAAGGACTCAGTTAGCTCACCCCCACTGAAGCAGCAATAGGGACAATTGGGATCTCACGGCGTTGAATCGCTTTCACCTTGACTGTATCGAGTCCGTACAAATAAGATGCAGTGCATATGCAACCGATTCTTGAACCAAACCTACCCCCAAAAGTCTAACCTGGACCCGCCACTGACCGCTGCTCTCGCCAACAACAAAGACAATACCTTGCTGTCTACACCTCGGAGGCACTTCCGAGAAAGACTATTCACAACAGTCGACTGCTGATGTTGGAGCGCTTGCTACTGACGTCACTAGACGGCGCAAACACATCTCTGAGGCGTGCGAACACTGCTCACAGCGCGGAGAAAATGGAGATGCCGTCCTTCGGAGACAACAGCTTAGAAAAATGGCCGGGGATGCGGTCGCGCAGTGGAATTGCGATATTTCGATATTGCGATGTTTCCATGCCGCGGAGCCGGGTTCAAGCCTCAGTTGAGGACATTGAAAAAGGGCCTCTGATCCCCAATATTTATATAACCGGGGGCCGATGCAAGAGCGGGGACAAAAAGGCATTTGCTTCCTAAAACCACCCAATTTATGCCGATTTTCTCCAAAAATACTACATATTTTTCACGATTTTGGACCCGGTTGCCCTTCCCTTGAAAAAAAAACAGTGGCCGGGATTCAGCTCTTTGCCAGCTCTGCTTTTAGCACGGATGATAGTTGTAGGCGACTTCAGCAGTGAGGGTGTTGTTAAGCCCTATGGTGGCGAGGTTACAGTTATTGGACGTAATGCTCCGCATTCTAAGAAGATAAGCACTGACGACACTAACTTTTAGGAGCCCTGACGCTGGTCAGTATTTTCATCTGGTCAATTTCAATTTGACGTTCAATGACGCTAGTCAATTTCAATACCGGCGCGTCTGATTGCCGTTGAGAGGTGGTTAACGTATGATCATTGTACAATCAACAATGAGAGGCAGATTAAACATTCAACGAATTTCTGAAACAGGCTTGGCATAAACAGGTCAAAGTAGGTGTGTGATTATATTAGTGAAAACAAATATGAGACGACGCACTATTTGGGAGATGCAACCCCCAAACCATCTAAGCATCATGCTGATTCTCTGACTGAGATATTTCTGTTTGAAGCTGGTGGTCCACCTGTTAGCTTTTGCTGGAAGCACCGTTTCCAGTAAGAGTAACACTCTGCATGATGCAACATTTTGGCATTTATCCCAAATATGCCAGTCTCGTCCCATTCAGTCCCGGAAAATACAGTCAGTAGGCGGTCCCGTGAGTTCCATGTATCGTTTATGGGACTTGGAAACTAAGCAGGTATCCGTCCCGCCCAATCAAATCAAAAGGGAGAGGAGAGATTGTACCGACCCCAAGATTACTTTACATAAGATTGGCCAAGAAAAGGAATCTTGTAGTCAAGTGGATGTCACACAGTGATATGGTTGTAATAACCAAGGCATAAATAACCTTTATGGAGTTTGTGAAGCTATCTTTAGATGCATATATTTTCAGTTCATTGGAAATATATCATCTTGACAGGATCTATTCTGGGAACAAATTGAATGCAAGATTATGATGGCTAAAAAGGTATCCCTGTAAGGCACGCTGTGCTTGTCAAAGACGTCTGAATTTGATGAATTTTAACACGGGGCATTATGGGTAAAGCGTATCGTCAGCGTGACGTCACAGTATCAGCGGCTCCTGATTGGTGGTTGACTCTGTCCCGTCTCGTCCCGTTCCTTCCGTTTCCGTCTCGTTCCGTCCCGTCCGATGTACTGCTGCTCTGTAATTTCTGTCCTGTACAGACCTCTGCTTTCAATCAGTGACAGTTACATGGGGCCCAGTGACTGATGCAAAGGAGGGGGGGCTAGGGGCTCAAGCCCACCCGAAATTCCCGAGTGTCTATAGTTAACGTATAGCCTCAGGCTGTTCGGAGATAATGGCGAAAGAAGATTGAATCCCCTCAAAATGAAGTCCTGGATCCAGGGGTCGAAAAACCTACCATTCTGCCATCCTTAATGGTGACAGCCCAAGGTGGACAAGGTGACAAAAACAGCCGACATATTTCCTCCAGGCAAATACAGGAACAAATCGCCGAAATTGGTACCCGTAATTTGAGCTCGCAATATTTTTCAACGGCTAGGATGGTCCACAAGTGTCCATTGGCCTCCTACTAACGCAAAACGTGCACATTTTGTACCTTGGTCTGGTGACACATTTATTGCTTGACATTTCCAATGGTGACACGCTGAACACTTTTTGGCCCCTGCCTGGATCCGCCACTGTCTGAACTCCTAGCCCCCAAAAACGAAAGCCTAAGCCCGCCTCTGCTTCCACCACAGTGATAATTGGCAGCATCGGGCAGTCGCGGCATCTCAATGCGTCGTAAAATCCAACTCGCTTGTCTCGCGTCAGCCATTTGAAGCGCGCGACCAGTCGTCCTGTTTATTAACGGACCTAATCCGTTACCCACGGGCGGAGGAAGACTGCCGGGCGAACCGCTTCACAGAGGAGACAGGAGCACAGAGTTTGCATTAAATAGAGTTTTGTAAAGGCTTCGTTATATACTTGATTTATTCTATTTTATTGGGGCTACTCCCCACTGGCACACTTGCCTCGGGCACATATAGCCTCTGTAGCTGCAGTGCCCCAAAAATCTAATAATCAATCAACACTTGCCCAATTACAGGGAGTATTGGCATGAGTTTTTAAGGATCCTCTCCACCGGGTCAGATCGGGCAGGAAGGCGGTTTCCCGCTGTGGAAATTTAGAATATATACACCTACTTGTCTAATCACTCAGGTTTAGCTTAAGGGGATTGTTTTTTATGAACCGTTGAAATTACACATAATGTGTATAATACGTATTCATTATAATTTTTCCCCCCTTGTTGAGTGCCCTGGATATTCCACTGACTAGAGGTAAGCTTCAAAGCATAGGCAAAAGTGATGGTCACAAAAGCATCTCGGGAGTTAATCCGCCGCTAATTCCCTGCATTAGCGCGCTAAAATCGGACAGGAATGCCAGCAGGAAATACCACAGCGCAGACACGTGCCAAGATGAAAGGAGACGCTGCGGATCTTGATGGTATAATTCTTGCAGTTGAAGAGATGCGGAATATCGTTTTGTTATTTTTTAATATTTTCCAATCGTCACGATTTTTAATTTCATATGTATTTTGCACTCGAAAATGTTGATGTGGGGTTCCAGATCATTACTTTAAAGGTCATATTTCATTCTTTTGGACACAAACCTTTTAATCCTGTTGTCAAAAAACATAATACGAGCAGCAAAGTATATGTGATCATCTAGGCATACTAAGGCTGGATTCTATATATTGCTTGATACCTACTGATATTTAATTTACTTTAAGAAGATTAACAGCTAAATCTGATCCAACGTATCACTTGAAACTGCATTTCATGTTTCGAAGGCTTTGGAACCAGATGTGCACAAACATGTTCCTAGATCTTAATGATTCCAGAGCTGATGTTGTATTTGCTTTGGGAGCTGCTTAGAACCTTAGACGACACATCTTGGAGGTCGTATACAAATTTAAAATACCATGAATTTGCCTAAATCTTTTCATAGAGTATCTAGTAGTTTCCTTATCAGCAGAGGGCACTTGGTAGATAACTCAGGTGAGGTTTTTTTCGCAGAGCTTTAATAATAATTGTTGGGGTTTAAGGACGCACCAACTGCCGGGTCATACGGCATCGCCAACTCTCCCCTGTTGGGAGGCATTTGGGGGATCGATATACTTATTCGAGGCTCTGCGGGACTTGAAACCAGGACCGGTGGCTGGCGGGATGCTATCCACTCCCCCATCCTCTCAGAACTTTGTGAGATGAGACATCCATTTTCCAAAAAAAGATCGTTTCTAATCCAGATCATTTAATGAGTCTGCAATTAGAATGAATGCAGAAGTAAGTAAATTCAACCTTGCGTAATCATTTCGTTTAATCCGCACGAAAATCAGCTTCAAATGTAATAGCTCGTGAATGAAGTCTGACACTGTAATTCGCGTTGCACTTCCGCGTATTGATTCGAAGGAAATTTGCAGAGAACCCCATCACGTGTTCAAAGTTTAGCCTGCACCCTCGGTCAGCTGAAACACGTGATTGATGATCTACCAAGTCAATACCATAAAGATTGAACCAATCACAGATCCAGAATCTTACCTACCATTAGCACGTCAACTGGCATGAAATAAGATCTCGCTTCCAGTCCAATACACAAGCGTCATTATAGCGGCCATCAAACTAATAGTATCCAATTCATCATATTTGCTCATCACATCACAATCACATCACGAGCACGTCAGCTGACATCAGACACAGGTCAATACCACATCATCACGACGAACAAACCAATCACAAACCGGAAAACTACCTACCGGTAGCACGGCACCTGACATCAAAGAACCAGCTACTCTATCCCAAAGCAGCCACCCAGACACCTAACACGTAATGATGCAGCTTTTGATAGCAAGGGTTGCGCAATATCGCTGGCCCAGTTAACGTGGACGGCAGCCACCTCAATGCATACCAAACACCACTGGCAGCGGCGGGGCAAGGCGGGGCTTCTCGAAAACACGTGATGTGGAAACGCTGGCTTGAAAATGTGGCAACACGCGGGGGAAGGTATGAAAATAGTTTAAAATACGGAGAGAAAGTAGCTGAAAATGCGTGGTGTGGAAGTGTTTTGCAAAAGAGGCGTGGGGCTGGCTGCAGCAGCCGTCTGCAAGGCCAGCGGGATTTTGGGGGGCCATTAGACGGGCTTTTGTCCATCTGGATGAGTACAATCTGCCGCTCCTGTTGAAATATTTCGTGTGCCCGCATTGTGGAGGGCTTGGAAACGAAATTTGGGGACTTTTCAACAGGACTGATCAGCGCATAGTTGGGCAGATAGAATGGAGAGCTATTCGCCTGCTACTTCTTCATCTCCTGCGTCATCACCATCATCATAATTCACACCTGCGGTATGAAATTGGGCTACGTAAGCTCCATCTGCCAGGTCTACAATTCAAAAGAAAAAGAGGAGACATGATTAGTCTCTTCAAGACCATGCGTAACTGTATGAACGTGCTCAAGGAAGATTTATTCAATGGCCCGTAAACCGAGGTCAATCCATCAGTAAGATAATTCAGTCCACCACCAGAGGTCGCCAGTTCGACCATCCACGTGCCAACACCACACGCTCGGAGGAACCACTTGGGCTGCCGGGCTGTGGAAGATTGGAATCTTCTATCCGGGACACTAAAGACAGGATCAGTCAACCTGATCAAAAATAGCCTCGACAAAACTGAGTATATCTGCTGCACGTAGCCTTGGCAAGTACTGATCAGAGTTACAGTACGTAGCTCCAGATTCTTCATCGGTCGCCTATTCAGTAGCTGAGATCAACAAGACCGAGCAGAACAGGCATAACAAATGGCATCAAGACTCGGCCTCCTAAGGTATCCTACTGTAAGGACATAGCCTAACTATATGTATAAGACAGCACACAAACACACTCCATAGAGCTATCAGTTGTTGTTCCGCTCCTCGTGAGACCGGATGAAAACGTCAATGATCCGACTAACTTATTTCCGTGCATGTTTAATCAATTTTTGTAAAACTAAATATAAATATTGGATAATGTCCACTATTTGGCCAACTTTTCCTAAATAATGTTGCACGATATTTCAGAAACCTTAAGAAACCCTTTAAAGTTCCTGTGACCACAAGACTTCCCCTCTGAAATGTTCCTGGTTACGCCACTGCATCTTTTTGCCGGAATGACAGCGGGTGAGTTTCTATTGGATAACTTAGAGAAGTAAGGGCAGTTTCAGGTTCAGTTGTTTGGTAGTAGCAGAGCTGCGCAAAGTGTAGAGCACAATTTATTTGTATTTACTCATAATGAGCATCACTATTCTTTTTCCTTTTTCTTTTTTACACGCTGGCAGGATATGGAAAACCTGTATTTAACCCTTCCCAAGGATCCAATTCCCAATAGGAGTCGTACATTCAACAGCTAGAGATTTGCAGACACAGTGCATACCAAGAAGACTGCTTGTTCACATAACTCAACCTGACCTAATACGTCGAGATTGGCAGGACTCAGTGAAGTGTTTCTCAGGGTTTTCTCCCAAACTTCGGTTACCACTGCATTGCACAGGACCCATATCAGACCACGTGTGAATGGGGTCTTGGTCTCCACCAGACTTCACTTACATAACGCCGCTAATTAGTCCTGTGATCAATACCCACCACAGTCGTCAGCAAATCGTTACTTGGAACTGGCAGCTCGTACGGACTCTAATAATACCCACTTAGTGACTGAAATCGACCCAGGTCCACCACCCTCCGGTCTCTCTCTCTTTTTTCTTTTTTTTTTTTTTTTTTTTCGCTCTCTGCTTTGCTTCTTGCTCTCTCTCGCTCTCTTCGCTCTTTCGTCTTGCTCTTGGCCTCTTTTTTTCTTTTTTTCTTTTTTTCTCTTCTGGGGATGGGTGGCTTAGTGGATAGCACCCTTGTCTGGTAAGCCACCGGTCCGGGTTCAGTCCCGGCGGAGCCTCTGAATAGTCGATCTGTCCCCAAAATCCCTTCCACAGGGTGAGTTGGCGACGCCGTGTGCCCTGGCGTTGGTGCGTCGTTAACCCCACAATTATTTCTTTTTTTTTTTTTTTTTTTTTTTTTTTTTTTTTTTTTTTTTTTTTTTTTTTTTTTTTTTTTTTTTTTTTTTTTTTTTTTTTTTTTTTTTTTTTTTTTTTTTTTTTTTTTTTTTTTTTTTTTTTTTTTTTTTTTTTTTTTTTTTTTTTTTTTTTTTTTTTTTTTTTTTTTTTTTTTTTTTTTTTCTCTCTCTCTCTCTCTCTCTCTCTCTCTCTCTCTCTCTCTCTCTCTCTCTCTCTAGCTTGCAGTGCTCCTGCAGTAGCTGCAGGACAGACCATTAACAACGGCAGCAGCTGCTGCACCCCTCGCACCTGCGCTGCAATCCCTGCTAAAGTGGCAAGATAAGAAGCCACTGTAGCGGCCACAAGCAGCGGAAGTGCGCGTGAAATATCAGAATTAGCAACCAAGCATATATGTAAATATAAATCAACACGATGACATCCCAATCATCCTGCAAGTAATAATTATTCAGACACCATGTATCACGAAACTAGTATCTACACATTTTAATTTCTCCGCCACAGAAGTGCACACCAACAACATCACGTGCTTAAAAAACAAGCCCTCAAAACCTCCCTCCTCTCTTGGCCATCTCTTTTGACACCACTCTCCCGTGCTGTGCAACACCCTCCAACCTTGCAGAAGGTGCTGTTCAGCACTGAAGCGGCCGTGTCCCACCACTTCGACACCTTGCCCCGACACTTAATTGCAGTTGTCGCCATCGGCGCCCACACGAGGGGTGGGGAGAGTGGAGGGGTGGCGCCCAGGCGTTTTACTTGCGACGTCGCTGGACGCTGTTGAACGGGAAGTTTATATAGAGTCTATATACTCCGGCCGGAAACGGAGCGGGAGGTATTAATGGGGTACAGTGAGACGAGACGAAGTTTTCCCCGTTCTGTTCGTGATGAAACGGGATAAATTTTTCCTGAAAATATATCGTGAAAAACGAAATGGAAAGGAACGGGACACCTTCTTAGATGCGCTTCCGGGACGGAATAGGATGGGACGGATTTGAGCGGGAGGGAATCTCGGGAAGTATTTAGGTGCAATGGAATCGGATGGATGCGAAGGTGCTTCCATCCCAACCATCTGTTTACCCAATGTTAGCGGTGGGCCAACAGAGGTCCTAAAGCGTTCCTTCTCCGTTAAACCCTCCTTCTGAGAATCCGTGTTCCGTCGCTCGAATTCCTACACCCCGCCATCTTCCGCTATGACCTGAGAGAAAGCATGGATGATGGCATACCTCAGGAACGTGCTCGCCTTAGAACGGTTACCTCCGGGTGCACCTACACCTGCTAAGGAACTGGGCTATTTATTTTGTCATAAAAGATACCTCTATCGAGTAGTTGCAAGAACTCTGAGATTAAGCACAGAACATGTCGGCACTTTTATTCTTTCATTCACGTGCAAATTTGTATCTAAAAATATGTTGTATGCGCAAACTCTGAATGTAAGACGACGGAGATAATGCCAAGAAATGGCAGCAATCAGTCACTATGTTGCCTTTTGCGACGTCCGTTTCCACACGAACTGCAGAATAAGTTGAAAACTTCCAAACCCAACAAAATATACGGAAACTCGGAAAGTAAATGACATACGTTTCAATAAGCTGAACGCAACTAGTCTTCATTACAGATTAAGCCATGTACTACGGCACAGAAGAGAAAGTTTCCGCCCCGTAGGTGGAAAAAAACGCCCCCGCCCGTTTCACCTCTCTATCTGACTGCCGGGTATGGAGGTAATCCTGAAGGATGAACCTGCTGCTCAGGCGCGCCTGGCGCTGGGCGTCAGCCTCGGGGGAGGACCACCCAGCTGGGGTAGGCAGGACCACCAGCAGAGACTCGGACGGCTGCTGCTGACGCTGCTGCTGCTGAAGATGCAGGAGATGGCCAGGGTAGGGGAGAGGATTAGCTTATGGCAGAGTTGTAAAAGGTTTTACTTAAGTTGAGTATGTGTGCTAACGCTAGAGATATTAGAATGGTTTAAAATTTTCACAGATAAAAGATCTGACAAGAGACGTGGCATCAGTCTTATGCGATTTGAAAGGAAGTACCTATCCCGCAAGATGTATTTAATACATGGTACGTTCATCAGAGCATGTCAACCCTAGCATGCGTCTAAGCTATGTGAAATTTATGTTTCGAAAATACAACAGAACTGACAAGCCCTTCCATATTTCAACTAAACATTAATCATGAAGGCATGAACTTGTATTTATTTAGTTTGAATGCCTCTTGTATCTATATTGATGCGATACCTTTTAATGATCACGTCACCTATTTGCGGAAAGCAAAACCCCTCTTTTAACCGCTTCGCGCAATAATTGAATTCTGCGACAGTAGCTGCAATATACCTCTAATATGGTCTCAATATTATATATAACTAATTCATCATTTGCAAATACCCAAATAACTTCTGATTTGTGAAGGGAATCCCTCTGCTGCTCCACAGGATCTTTTGGGAAGGCGAATAAATTTTTAAATAAATCCAAATCAACAATTCATGGCCCATTTACCAGAATAAAAAGGGCAAAAAATTCAGATTATTACCCAAAACATACTTTTTACGCTTTGAGAGCTGAAAACATACTTCAAAATTTTGTAAACTTTTCAATGTTGAATATAGGACAAAATATTTTTGGCGCCCATATGATGTCACAACATGGTGGCTTGTGACCAGAGGTTGTATACGCTAAAAACCTCGTCGTGAATTATGTTTCTCTTCGCCAAAAATGCAACGTTTGACAGGAAGCAAAAGCATCTCAGAGCCGGTTTTTTTACAAACAATTCATCCTGCTTAACTCACTATCACGCTCGAAACCTCCACAAAACTCATTTATTTCTGTATGCGTGAGCTCATGCATGTCTCGCATATAACTCAGTAAGTTATTTACCCATCGAACTCTTATCATTCATTGAATGAATAAATTGCATGGCATGCAATGAACTTTCTCAGCACAAGATTCAGACTTAGCAACGCTAAACCCGAGCTGGATGGGAATTGACTTCCGCATGCTTTCAGTAGCCTGCTTGTCCGCAGACCAAGTAATAGGTACCTAAGGGAAATCAGGACTATTTCCTCACTGTTACAGGTCTCTGGCTCCATATAAATTAAAAATATCATCAAGTTCCTTGAGAAATAATTCATACATTTATTATGATATGAAATAATACGTATTCGCTCAAATAGCACCGAGATATCTTATCATCTACAGAAACTTCATCCTGCAGTCAATAATAGACCAATCACAAACCAGTTTTCACAACAACCTGACAACTACTGTCAACAACTCCTCACCAGGATCAGTTTACACTCTACTGACTTTTTACTATCAACAGCTTTGACATATGATGCCAGCCAGGCTCGATCACGCTTCTTGCTAGCGTTCTGTGCTGTTTTTGCTATTGATGTGTTGTCCAAGATTAGCCGTTTGATGTATGGTGTGCCCGAACACCACCCTGGCGATAACACGGCTGCGAGTTTGATGCGATGGAAATGAATAATGGCACGTGCTTAGAGTTGAATGGCGCTATTTGTTAGGAGTTTCCTCGGCGAATAGTGTCTGGGTGATAGCAGATTTTGGGCTGGTTGAGCCATGAGTCTCGTCAGGTTTATACCACGACTGAAGGATTTTTAAAAGCTTTGTCCTGATCAAATTCATTGTTTGTAGGCATGACATTTCTTCCATTTTAAAGGGTATCCGAGTCTATGATAGTTAAACCGTAGCATACAAGTGTAAACATAAACACAGATGAGGTTTTTAATGAAAATACATTAAACGTTCACAAGCAATTAGCAGCACTAACATGTTTCTGCTGGAAACCCAACCATTAAAGACTTGCGTAAGGTGACGCTGTGGGAACAACTGCATGCGCTGATTCATATTTTCTGTTGGTACTCCTTCCGTAGGAAGAAAATAATGCAGCAAACAATGCCAACACTTTATCTATTTATCCAACCCCCAGCAGTGTTACGATTACCTACGCTGGCATCATCTCGAACCTTGACTGATAGTCACGATCGTACGATTTACATTCCAGCAGGGTCTTCAGCTCATGCTTCATCATTGCGACACAATGGTAATGAGGGGTAATGGGACCACCAGTAACACTCCAAGTATGAATAATGGTTACGCCCTGCTCAAGTCGGCTCGCAGCTCCCCTGTAAATTCTCAGTCAATTGTGCGCTGGTAACGTCTAGACAAATGAGTCTATGTTGTCCACCGAACCAGCCAGAGCTGATTCAATTTCCTCCAGAATGTCTCGCCGAAGGGAAACTGTCACTCCAAATTTCCTCTTGTCTACTCCGTCTCCCTCTGTCACCTGTTTCCGGCAGAAGACACGGTCTTCATTACCGTCTGCATCTATCAATCTTCGGTGTCCAAAATAGCTACCCCACCCCCACCTCCTCTAAACCTCGGCCACATCACCGCCCGAAGGAGTGCAAACAGACCCCGCCTACTCCACTTCCGTACCCTAAGCATACCCCGAGCGTACCCCAAGCATAACCCCACCAGTAGCCAATCCTCTCCACACCCCGTCCCTTCAGAGGGAGGGGCAGGGCAGGAAGTCGGAAGTCATCCATTGCGGTGTAACAAGGAAGATCCAATCTAGCCCGGGATGGCTGTGATTACCGCCAATTGGCGCCAAAATGTCACGTGACTGGGTGTGGCGCCAAACCAATCACAGCTGCACGGTCCGAGCCCAACCCGACCCCGAGCGGAGGCTTTCCTGGGGATTTCCGGTATGGAATGGGAGGTGGACGTGACCGGAGAAGACGCAGTTGGTGTTCTCTTTCGTGAAGAGCTTTACGACCGAAGAAACTGAGGCAATCAGAAATTGTTGAAAATGTATGGCAGCAGAACATTTAGCACTTCTGACGACAATTTCATTAAAAGAAACGCTTCTGGAATGATGTGGGCGGCCAAAAATGGAGTTATTTTCCGGAGCAGGAAGCATCCTTACGTAGTCCACCGTCCGTTGGCGACACACTGGTCAAGAAAAAGACAAGAAATAGTTTGGATTGTGTCATAGCTCATGACACGAACGTAAGTCAGAGAATTCGTGAGCCGATTCCTGATGATGGAGTACACTTCAAACAGGGCACTGGCCATTTATCTACTCTGAAACTGGCGGAATAGGAGCACCTGGATGTCAAGCCAGAAGCGATAGTGCGATAACAGGTCGATAATGCGATAAGCGATAACCGAAGCGATATTGGAAACGTAAACCACTCCAGCACCCTCCCCCACTGATGAACTATCCCGTTCAATCATTAGAAACCGCAGGAGAAAGTGCAGGTGGCCTTCTAGAGTTCTCGTGATTATCCCATCAGCCCCTGGGGTCCGATCGGACCCCCTCAGTTTTTCGCGAATGATTCTAAAACAATTCAAATGAAAAGCGCGTTGCTTTGCAGGTCTATAGGCGGATCGATTTTACAACTTATGGTCAAATATTGACATCAGGTAAGACCGTGTTTCGTATGTTGATAAAATAAACGTCTTGTCTTGTCTTGTCAGGTGAACGAGTTGTGACGCCATTGGTAAACCCATGTAAAGCGATTCTGTTCTTCTAAAATGAGGCTGACAAAACCTGGGTGTAAGTCGGCTTCTAGAAGAGCAGGATTAGGTTTCTAAGCATTGTTCAAAAGCTCTTAAAACGAAATATCGAACAAAAATCTCGAAAAACCATAAAATCATTAGAAACCGCAGGACAAAGGGCACGTGACCTTATGGAATTCCCGTGGTTATGTTCCTCACAAACATTTCCATATTAGCAGACATTGTTAAAGTGGATACTATGGACGAATATTTCCGTGAAAAACGTTCCCACACGTAAATACATACACAGTATCCAGGATCCCGCCTGCGCCGATCTCCAAATCGGGACTGAATTCCACGTACCACCCTCCAACTCACCATACATCAATGAAGCCTACAATAATGATCGTGCCGCGGCTGAATAGTGTTTGATTGATGTATTCACACAAAAATGGACACAGATTAAAGCAGTGGGCCAGAGCCGGGAGCGACATGACGCAGATCAAAGGCCAGGAAAGCGCCGTGGATGGTTGCGCCGGAGGCCATGCTGGTAGTCAAGTCTGCCACCCTGGCTGGTGCTTGGGTGGGTGGACTACCTGCATTTTGTTGATGTCACAATGGCAAGGTGGAGATAATCGAGGCACTGGGGAGGCGACTGTCTCTAGGCTTTGCGGGACGTTATATGCTGCCGCTCAAGTTTGGTCGTTATTGCAGGAGTTGGTCTCTTGGATGGTGGGGTCGGTGTCTCTGAATAAGTTCCTTCTGGACTTGACAAGATCTGGATTTGATGTTCCGAACCTGCAATAATTCGGACGAAGTTTCTGCGAATGGTTTTTCTACTCGGCTTGGAATTGTGTACATTGTGCACAGCAGGAATATGGTTCTTTCTACAATCTGTATCATTTACCTGGCCAACATGTCGAATAAAAGCCACATATATCTCCGAACCATTCCTAACCTTTACCAAGTTCTTCAACTTCAATGTGAATATTTGCGTCCACTGGACAGCATGTGCATCAATTAACCTTTCTATAAATTACGAATGTTTTTGGAAAGGTCTGCCATCCCATTTAACAGCCAGGCAGGCGAGGGATTCCAGCGATTCCAGCAACCATAGCACATTTACATGAACACCATAAATACATTATTTAAATGTCATGGTGTTCCTTTCCCTGGTAGGAAAGGAAGCTATATCTTAAAAAAATTATGTCAGTGTTTAACCCTGGCAATTGAGACAAGCAACCGGTAACCTCACACGGAAATTGTGGTAATGAATGACTTAATCTAACTCGATCAAACTATCCCAGACCTCAAATTCAGTAAAATTGATAAACACGCCATAGGGTTTGGGTAGCAGAGTCGGTTAGCGTGCGGGCTCGGATCGACCTACGACATCATGTATGTGCAGGGTATCGCGGGTTCGAGCCCCACCAGAGGCAGGATTTAGTGCCCAGCTCTAGCTTGAATCTAGCTTATTCCACTTATCCCTCCGATGCCATATGGCCTCAGCAGTTGACGCGTCGTTGAACAAAAAAGAAGAGATAAATGTCATGTGCACTGGTGACTCCACGTGGTTACCAAAGTACAACAGAGTGCAACGGTCACTAAGCCGCGTGATGTCTGAATCAACTTCCCATACACAAGCACTATCGATATCTTAACAGCACTTTCATTCATTCACAGAACTCTCGGCTCTGGTCGAGTCAAGATCATGGGTGGAGAATTGTTCTGAAAGTTACCCCGGCCGGCGGCCGATGCCTGGCCAGTGGCGGATCCAGCGCACCTGTTTGTGGGGGGGGCAAAAAACTAACCAGGGCTCGTCGACGGGGGGTGCGTGGGGTGGAAAACTACGTTGGCGTGGCCATTATTGTATCCACGGGGGGGTTGTGAGGCGGTGTTGGCGTGGTGTTGGGTGTTGTGTCGTCGACCGGGAGAGAGGGAGGGGGGAAGCGATGTTAGCCGTGGGGGGGGCGCTAATTTGTATTTTTAGTCCCCCACAGATTTGTTTGGAGGAAGGCTAAGCCCATTCTGCCCCCTGGATCCGCCAGCGTGCCTGGCATGCGTCCAGTGTACCTACGTGCTCCAGAGAAATAATAAAATGTACAGTTTCCCCGCACAAACTGCCATGCCTATTGCTAGGGTCAGCTGTGGAGGTCCACATTAGTCCATTGAAAAGTAAAAGAGCACACAACAGACAACAAAAAAGTAAAGACAAAACACAGAATCTCGTCTTATTTTCAATAACCGTAAATTTTGACCCTCTGCAGCATTAACAAGGACTCCAAAAGTTACCCCGGCCGCGCCGGGGTAAGTTGAAAGTTACCCCGGCCATGGCTGGTGTGGCCGGGGCATATTCTCCATCCATGGTCAAGATTGCAACATTGTTGTTGCGGTTATCAATTATAAGTCTCCAGAAATCGTCTAGAAACCTCTATGATTGGCTACAAAATCATAGGTGATTCTATGTAGTTACACATGACGTCACTCGTTATACTGACTTATTGTTAAGTTCAGTTAAAAGTGTGGGTAAAAACACGTGGGTAAAGAACGAAACTGTTATGTCGAGGACAATGGCCAAGCCTTCTCCTGTAACGTCCACCCAAATCCAAGCAAACAAGAATACCGTCCTAAAAAAGTTCATGACTCTGATGAAATATATCACACATCTTTTCTCGCACCTATTCATTCCTCACTGCATATGAAAGCTGCACGTTTGTGTACATTTGGTTGTGTCTGCTTTACCAACCCGGTACAAAGTGGTAATATTTTTCACCTCTACACGAGCCGTTACGGCTATCTGAACCGCTATCTCAGCGTCGCTGCGGTAGCATGAATTAACTGTCAGCAGGAAAGTGTTGTGGGCGGGTCGGAGATTCATGCTTTTAGGCCGAGGTCGTTTCTAGTATGAATGGAGGGCTGATGAGAGGAGCTCTAACTAACCTGCACGCACGCAATCGTAGCCTGGAGGGAGTTGTCGGCAAACAACCTCATCTTACCGGAATGACGTTTTACTGGCTTGTTTCATCAGGTCATTGAACTAGGCAGTTCGTTAGCTTTATTAGTTACAAACTTGGGCAAAATGTGTGGGCTGAGTGGGCCAACCTTCAGCTCTGTTATTCTCGATGAGTTTCCAGTGAAAGTCGTTCGTACTCGCTCACTCACGGATGACTTCGTTGAGAATCCCACTGGTGATCAGGCCTCAGGTCAGTGGCGGATATAAGGGGAGCTAGGGAGCTCAGTCCCCCCCAAATTTCTGAGGTCTATAGTTGATGCATAGGCGGAGACTGATCCAAGGCAATATCGGGGGAGGCTCGAGTCCCCTAAACCTCTCCCTCAAATTAAGACCTGGATCCGCCACTGTCTCAGGTTATATGTAAAGTGAAAGGCATAAGCGACCTCTCCCTCATAGCATAAGTGTCGCCACCGGGAAAAAAGTGGGGGCCAGCCAATCTTCGACCTGATGCTGACAAAAAAACTTTCGACATCAGGACCAAAAACTGTTCGAATTTGGGCTCCTCGTTGCCTTCCGCAGCGGCTGGATATAACAATGTCCAGCTTTCTCTCATTTTGACTGAGATCAGGACATTTTTGGCTAAAAAGTGGGGGGCCAGGCCCCCCTGGCCCCCTTTTCCGACGCGTATGCCTCATAGTGTCAACATGAGAAGCCGCATGGAGAAGTCAACATCTCCAAGCGGCCTTGCTCCTGAACATGTTTTTGACAGTTTTTCTGACATCAGATCTAATCTCCATTCCAGTGTCATTAGCTGGATCACCCAGTACCCCGACGGTATTGCCGGATTCCAGGTCTTCATGAGGGGGGAGAGGGCTAGGGGCTCTGGCCTACCTCGCAACAGCCTCTGGCTATGTAGTTACTATAAGCACTCTGCCATTTCCGGGAGGAGGGAGTGCTTGAGCCTCTCTAGCCCCCCTCTTGGTATCCGTCACTGCCTGCCAGCTGAACTTGCATGCGTCCTTCCAGTCCTGGGTCCAGGCACAATGCAGGCCGCCCCGGTAGCTCAGTTGGTAGAACGTTGGGCCCGCTGTTCAAGAGCATGGAGTGGCAGCGCATGTGCATATTGTGCAGGCTTGGGATCGGTTCCCCTGAGACGCTCCGGCGCTCTATGTTTATCCAACGTATGTTGGCAGCAACTGACTGGTGGGAGGGTGACCTGAGCGGGGCGGCCGTCCCTGTGCTTTGTGGGACGTCAAACTTTGGCTTCTAAATTGACCCTTCATCGCGGGAGTTGCTCGTTCGTATAGTGGGGTCGGCGTCTCCATGGCAAGTCCACTGATGACTTTAGTGAGGCTCCGACTTCAATAACTGAACTTGTAGAAACTCGGACACATGTTATTTTAAAAATTCAGAACTACTCTCCATCCCTTACTGCGCCAGTTGGTACCCATGAAAGCTGACCTACATGATTAGCGGCCAATATGAACATGGTCCGTATGACATGCATAAACTAAAGTCAGCGTCACCAGTCGTTATATGTATAATAAGAAGCCGCTCAAATGCTCATCAAATCAAGTATTTCCCATGAGTAAGTGCTTGTGGATACATGCCCGGGCACTTGCCCTATTTGCCTTTGTCGGTCGTCAAAAGGAGATCCGACCCCTTTTGGCACGTTACTTCCTGGTTTCAATATTGGTTTTGGCTATCTTTTATGCATCTCTCATCCCGATTCGTGTGGTTCGGCCATCTCCGCTTGGTCCTCTGCAGCTGCGTGCGCACAGTGGGATAAATGAGACGGATTCCGGCGCGAAATTCTTATCGGTATTAAAACTTTTTCTCAACACTATAGCTTAGATTTAATGTGTTGCCAACTGACAGGATGCGACTAGGGAAGTAGAAATCCTGATCACGTCTCACTAAGTGGAGCCGTAAAAGTGTCTTAGTTTAGCAGCGCCAGCATTAAAGTTACAACGGCCCAAAGATACGTCCAGTTATAGATAATAGCAGGCCAAGATTGATAGAATACTATCTATGATCCCGTATATGATTATCGGTGGTTGTCCACTTTCTCACTCTCTAACACACTACCCAGCCACGTCTCTGGTTTTGGCCAACAACCGAGTCATTGTCGCCACTGTGCGCCGCAGGTGGGCGTTGCAGTGCCGTCTGACGACGTCGTCCGCTAAAGCTGAAGTCTGCGGTGATGCTGCATGTTTGAAACGAGCTGTGTTTGCGGCTCACTGTTTGCTCTCATCTGTGTTTGATAGCGACACAACCGATCACGATTACTGTGTGTTTTGTGTGCACGTGCTGTATTGTCTCTGGCGCTGTCACGGGAGCGGGAATTGCCGCTACGACAGCTGGCAATTTTCACGCTATAAGTTTATAATCCTTCAGATAACCTCTGCTCATGAAGCAGGGGTGATTTGCCTATAAGGTCGGAAATCATTGAAAAGTGTACCGATATAACGACGTGTGGCTATGAACGCAGGGGTGTGAATTTATATCCCCTTGGGATTGCCCTGTCTCGCCCGAATGAAACGTTGAAACAATGTTTAAGAATCCTGTATATTGTTGTGCTCTTAATTTTGTGAACGCTAAACCGGTTTTACGCAGTTCTTTAGGCATGTGCAAGGCTAGAACACACCTAATGTTACACTACCCCTTTAAATATTGTGGTTATTGGGATCGTTTCAAATTTGGGCTCCTCCAATCATTTCCGAAAATCCACACCCTTCCACGAACATCATCAGGGACCTTTACTGGGGGATGGACTTTGACCCAGCTATATCCGGGGTGGAGGGAAGGGGTCGGGAGGCAAACCAAACCTTAACGACTGTGTTGAAGCTGGCTATCGAGTTTTTTTATAGTTTTTATTTATTTTATAATTGGCTAACAAGGCAAGTCTACTAACAAACAATTTGGGAATATTTATATGACATAAATAGGTGGGTAAAATGGCAACACTTATCGGAGCGGTCATCTCCCCATAGTTCGCCTGCTGGAATTGACGTAATCGCTCTCGGTTACGTCAATATAACGCATTAACGACTATATACTCATCAACACCCATTTAAGTAGGCTCAAGTAGGCAGTGGGAATAAACACAAAAATAATAGACCGAGTCTCAATATTTCTTGGGGGAGGGGACACGTCTCCCCGTCAACCCTACTTTCCACGCCCATGCTGACAACAGACACGAATTGTACACGACTGAGACATTTTTAGTGTCACTTTCACAACCCGATAGAAAGTCGAAACAAACATGACCGATCTTTGACGCCAGAACTAGTCCACAAAGAACAGAAGTCCACGTGTTAACGAAATACCCCCATGCGCGAACACAGACACCAATACAAAAACCCCACCGCAGCGCACAGTGGAGCAATCAATTGTTCTTGCTGGTCAGTTTTTCAAGCGCATAAAGGGTGAATTGAGCCCATTGTGATAGGCTGGTATCGGGAACAATAGATGTACAATACATCAGACTGCACAGCAGGGCGCGCTATGAAAGAGCAGTGTGCACAGTGGGGCATGCTGTGTTTTTGTGGGAGTGAACATTCAGTTACTGCTGCGCGCACGGCAGGGGGCTGATGGGGCACTAAGGTGGAATTAATGCCTCTTTGACATAGCAAGTCAAAAGCAGGGCTGTTTGCGGTCTCGTATCAGCTGACATGAATGATACCTATAACAGGGGAACTAACATGAATGACCCATACCTCTAGGAGGGAGTTGACATGACTGACCCATATCTCTGGGAGGGGAGTTTATATGAATAAATCATGCCTCTGGGAGGAGAGTTAATATGATTGAGCCGTAGCTCTGGGAGGAGAGTTAACATAACTGACTCACACCTCTGGGAGGGCCTAACATGACTGACCAATGCCTCTGGGAAGGGAGTTCGCATGAATGACCCATGCCTCTGGGAGGGGAGTTAACACGGCTGACCCACACCTCTGGGAGGGTAGTTAACATGAATGTTGCATATGTCTGGGAGGGGAAAATTCTGTCTCAATGGTAACTAACAACAAGTAACCTTCTAAAACGTCGGCCCGTGTTTACCACTAAAGCCTCCTGTGACAAGAAGCATATGTTTCGCTGTCATCTGTAAATAAGGTAACAATTTTTTACGCTATTCGAAATGTTTGTAACCATATTTTTTCAAGCTTGTGATGATTGATTCTTTTCAATCTATGAATTGAGAAATGTAAGACTGACTCGAAACAAACTTGGAAAATCATAAATGAGTTAAGAAATAGCGAAGTAATGGTAATGATATCCCGGAAACAATTCATACCACAAACGGAGTGAACATACAGGATAGTGAAGATAAAGCAGACGCCTTTAATAATTTTTCAGTACTATTGGAACAAAACTCCAAGAAAAATCACACCTTCCCCACCAATCCCTAGATCTAGTAAATGATTGTGAAAATGAAATGGAACTTAGGCTTACAGATGAAGAAGAAGTAAGTAGATTAATTGAAAATATGAAAATGTGGGAGCTGGTTGTGATGGCATTAATAGCAAAATTCTAAAGAATACATATAGAAGCATAGTACAGCATCTAGTGAAACTATTTAATGCATGTCTTACCACAGGAATATTTCCCGATGCCTTAAAAATAGCAGTTATCAAGCCTATCTTTAAGACTGGCGATCGGCATGTTGTTACCAACTATAGACCCATTAGTATTCTTCCCGCAATATCAAAAATTCTTGAAAACTTCTTCACTGCCGAATTATGGAACATCTTGAAATAAATCAACTCATACACAATAACCAATTCGGATTCCAAAAATCGTTCAACATTTATGCCTATACTTCTGCTCCAAGACTTTGTTACTAAGGCCTTTGAGGAAGGGGAACTTGTACTGGGGGTATTTTGGATTTAAGAAAAGCATTTGACACCGTGGATTATAACATTCTTCTGGGAAAAGCAAAAATATGGAATAAAGGTAAATATTTAGAAATACTCTCTTCATATCTATCCAATAGGAAACAATGTGTTCAAGTAGAAAACAAAATGTCAGAATATAGAAAAGTTAATATGAGTCCCGCAGGGGTCTATACTTGGGCCCCTGCTGTTCATTTTATATGTTAATGATCTTCCGCTTATCGGTGAAAACGCACTATATCTCTCCTATGCTGATGATACGGCCCTGCTCTTCAAACACAAAGATCCAGAAATACTTAAATCGAACGTCAATGAAACTCTCTTGCGGCTTTCAGACTGGTTCTGTGCAAACTATTTGTCTCTCAACCTTGAAAAACCTTCACGCAGCATTACTCTCCTTATCCAAAAAATTTCACTTAAACATAAAAATAGGCCAGAATGCAATTGAAGAAAAAGAGGAGATTAAGTATCTCGGGATGATTTTCGATAAGCAACTAAAGTTTTCTGGGCATATAAATCATATTTCTAAAATAATAAGTCGAAACATTGGCATTATTTGTAGGATTCGATACTTTATTTCAGATCGTATAGCACTTCTCCTTTACCATGCATTAATCCAACCTTACCTTAACTATTGCTGTCTCATCTGGGGTGTGAATTACTCATCTCAACTTTACAAAATTAACATCCTCCAAAAAAGCCGTTCGACTCATTGAAAGAATATACCTCCCTGGAAGCTCAGAACCAGTTTTCAAAAGTACTCGATCCACAAAGTGTCTGAACTCGCGAAAACACAAATGTTAATTATAGTTCATAAATTCCTTATTGGTCAGCTTCCTGAAGCCATAAAAAATTGTTTTCGCTCAGGGAACCGGGATATCGTGAGGTTAGAAGAACCCCCTACTGGATCAACCATTCTCAAATAGGAATTACCGCCTTTTCACGACCCCTTGCTTGGCTCCGAAATTGTGGAATAGTATGTTTTCCGATAAATTTCAATCTGTTGAGGAAATCCCGAAGTAAACTAATTATCAAGAAAATGTTGAAACAACATTTCATCGGTCAAAGTCAGTAGAATATTAAATTTAGTAAGCTTATAGTTCATTTGAATGGTAGAACAATACTAAATACACAACAGTGCAAAATAAATTGTATGGCTTCCGTGCTCTCCAAAATATATACTGTTCTTGAACGACTAGAACATGTTTAGAAATATCAACCACGTATTTAGTCAGCGTATGCTTAAATTTAGTCAATGTTCCACTTAATCTTGCAGGTATCATTTATGTTCTCGCGAGGTGCCGGGGCCTCCTTGGCTGTGATCTGTTTGGCGGCGGCCTGGGGATGGGGAGCTTTGAATTACCTGTGCTATACCGATATCCATTAGAGACAGCAGATGTTCCAACACCTACAGATTTTGACTCCTTTGGGTCTGTCAGTTTCGTCGGGCGGGTTGCGCCGGGGAGGTCCTGGCGCCTTTGCATCTCTCTGTAATCGTAACGCGTTATAACCAACGTATATTAAACATGTCTGTGGTTCGCACCCAATGTCGAGTCACATTGTGGTGCTCCCACACCTGACACATATCAATTCATGCCTCACTTCATGCTCTCATCTTCATCACTGCACCTCATCATCTTCTTTTCAGAATAGAAACCGGGAGAGTCTAGAGGGTGAGTATAAACTTGACTTTATCTTTTTTCTGACATCGACATCATTTGGATCGACAACCAGACGAGAAAATCCCCGTTCCCTTCGTTGCTCCCGTGGGGCTGTGAACAACAGGTTTTCACCTCGCTTGCTGGCCCGGGGGCAACGGAGGAGTTATATTCACTCATGCTCTCATCTTCAGTCGCTCTCACCTCATCATCACCCCAAATATACAAAACACGTCGTTCTAGTACGGGCAGTAAATATGTCTCGCTCAGCACCCAGTGTCAAGCTCGCACTGGGTGTTTCCACAAGAGACAAACATTATAAAAAATTCCAAAACGAGTTTTCTCCTAAAAAATGATTACATAAGTTTCCACATACAATTTCGTTATCTTCGCATGTATTTACTCGTGTTTTACTCATGATTCAGGAGTAATAAACCTGCTTTTACCACTAGACTTTACTCTGTGCATGATCCCGAGTCAAAAAGTCACCAGATAATCACCATTGCATTCAGCAATATCGTGCCCTTGTCGTCCTGTCTTCGGTGAATATGTACATCTTTGTAAGCTGTATGAACTGTACAAATCACTGCCTTATCCTTTACATGAGTCCCATCCCTGTACTGTTCAGAGCGCAGGTAGTGGTGTCAAACGTGTCACGTGACAGCCCCTGATCCAGGTATATTTGATTTCTAGGAAATTGATTAAGACAGCATGAGCTAGTGTTCTGACATGACGATTATAAAATATCAGTCAAAAGTAACTACCGGTGAATCAAACAACATTATAATTTGGAGGTAGTGGACATTTACAATCACGTTTAACACCACCACACAGTACCAACATATCTGCAGCCGGGCCTCGTTTGGCTACACACACGTGTGTATTGTGTAATAGTGCAAACCGAGGACCAAGGTTGCCCGGGCGTCGACATGCCGGCCTGACGCCTAACGAATGGCCTCATAAGGTGCACCTTGTCAGTGACAAAACGCGCCCAGTCGGTGGAGAGGGGATCTCATCACCTCGCGTACCATTGCAGAGGACTGATTTATCACTGGCAAAGTCAACTTTCTGAGGCCTGAATGACTGAAATTGTTTGAAGTATGAAGGGATTTTTTAGATATTAGTGCTTGAGTAGGAAAATTGTTCACAGGGGCACATGAGCTTTAAAAGTGGGGATAGCCGAGATACAGCCCTCCCCCTAGTTCGTGAATCAAATGTCAGCTCTCTGAATGTCCCCTCTAGATTTTGGGACTAAGAGTTTTTTGCTTTCCCTTTTCTTTCCAGCACCGACCAATGTAAACATTCCCACAGTCAGTTTAGTTACACTTCTTTGACCGCGCCCTTCAAGACGGCTAGCAAGTTCTGGTTTCACAAAAAACATGCCTGGATTCCTGGCATGCCTGGAAACACCTGCGTTGAAAATAACAGAAAAGAGTGCAAGTGATGAAATGAGCAACACTAGACCGGCAGTTACCGATGAACTCAGGAATTTTCTCAACTGTGCACTCAAGGCGCTAAAATTTCAGATTGGTTCAGGTTTGTAAAGTTTGTTAATATCCTGTGAATAAAAACTGACCAGATATTTACAAAAGAGTCAGAGCTTTTAAACACAGCCACTTACAGTGGCAGCAGTGGCGGATCACTGGGGGGTGCAAACCGGGAAATTTCCCCAAATCCCATGTTTTGCCAATTTCCTTTAAAAACATATTTTTCACAATTTTGGGCACCTGCCACTGTTTCAACGCGTGGGCAACTTAAGATTGGGGCATTACCATTTGAAACAAATCCATCCGGACTGAGTGTACCAACCACGCACCATCAACAGCGCCAATATAACACAGCGTCAGAAGTTTATTCAACATACGCGAGGCCTTTGACAACCTTAATGGACATTCCTTGAAAGCTTGGTCGATGTAAGCATATAACTCCAAACATGCATTGCGGCTTTACAGGGTTTCATAACTTGAATCACTCAGGTAACGACTTAAGACACTCGGGCGTTGACTAGTTGGCACAAACCGCGACAAATGACGTCATAAGGTTTGCTGTTTCGATAACAATGTACAGACACACATCAAAGAAAGAACAACTGAATTTATCATAAGTCTTAGGTGACTGAGATACACAACCAACAGATCGGGTTTGCTAGTTTATAAAATAACAGCTTTCAAGCAAAGGCCGTCAGCCATACATCAACACATGAAACACGCCAAGGTTTTGGGCTAAAATAAACTAATCCCGGTATGAAAGAATAACAGAAGTATTGCCCAACCAGCGTTATGCATTAGGTATGTTACCGAACTTTAATTCAATTTTACGTTCTAGGTAAGCACTGGCAATGACATTACACTGTGTCGTGAATGGACAAAACTTCGTGAAATGTCAACCGGAATTTAAATAGATTTGCATAGCATGCCTCTGACAAGCCTTGCTGCTACAGAAATGAAACGCCGGAGCCCAACGATAATATCCTATGTAGCCAAGACGTTGACGTAGTGGTACAGACTGTGACAAATGACATTGTACGGCACACTGTGTCACGGACAAAACGCGACAAGCGCCCGAGAAAATATTGCACGTGTCTAGACTTTAGTAATCTCAGTGGAGTAGCCGACCCAGGTGGAGTTAGTAACACAAAGCCGGGGCAAGCGAATGGTTTGAGTAAGTGCCGGGAACGAGGGGGAAGATTAAATCAATTCTTTAAATGGTGTTAACGAATTCCATTTGAAGTCGAAGCAAGTTCAGTCGATACAAAATGTAGAGCACCAGGCCCAGGGGATGGATTTCTATCTGTGGGAGTGCCCGGGCTCCTCCAGTTAAATGGTAAAGCTACGTTGAAATATCGTTTATATTTTCGTTTTTCATCTCACGGATTTCAAACTGTTTTTTGAGAATCTCAACTGGCCTTTGGAAAGCTAAAGCAAACTTTATATTAGAACACCCCCTTTAATATTGTGGGTATTGATATTCTTTCATATTTGGGCACCCCCAATCAACCTAAAAAAGCTGGCCTGGACATTTTCTAAAGCTGCTGGATTTTGACACACTTTGATCGCTCCGGTAGCCACTTGCAGTCCCAGTAAATATTATCGGAAAAGTGACAGTCGCGGCTCGGGTCACCACACTTCAAAGGGAGCCGCATTCCGACTGACCGGTTTCTAAAGCGCGGTCTCCACCAGGTGCCAAAGGGTGGCTCTGGAACCTGCGTCAAGGTAACAGTAGTGGAGGACTCACTCCTCAAAACTTGGCTCACCTTCACGCAGAGGCGGATCTGGGCGAAATGTTGTGGGTGGTCAACCAGGGGAAAATCGTGAAAAACATAGTATTTTTGACGAAAATCGGTAAAAATAAGTTACAAATAGGTAAAATTTAACTGCTTTTGGGGCAGGCATGAGTTGGGTTGCCGCCTCCCCTGAACACGCCCCTGCACTGACGTTTCATGATGGGGAGTTGGGCTGTGAGAGATCTCAGGCCTGCTGAAGTATTTTGTTGTATACATTTAGCATATCAAACTAAAAATATTTAATCATGAAAGCCCCAGGTCCCGGAGACCCAGAGAACCCAGGTCCGACTCCAGAGAATCCCGATCAACTAACACCCCTTGGGCCAAGGTGAAAGGTCAGGTGAGCCAGACAGGTCGATGGAGACCAGGAAAGTTTATAATTGAACGAGTTGGGAGACTGATAAACGATCGTGGATCAGGGTTGCGAACAGAAAAGGACAAAGCCCACCATGCATTGCTGAAGCTAGTTAGCAACTTTTCTACTTGTTCTTCAATCAACAATGCTAGGCATTTAATATATGCACGCTTATTTCGAGCTTGCTATGTACCGTTGGTCTTTATGGAACGCATTTACATATATTCTTTCCCGCACTCCCAGGACACATGGTCGTGTTCCGGGCGCCATATTTACCCCCCCCATACATAAAATGTTTCCCCATTAGAGATTTCCATCGCCTCCGTGACTAGTTTGCGCAATAACCACTTGATCAGACTAATTAACTAGAAATACTGCACTCAACGCGGTAGCATATCGTTCCGAAATGCAAATCAAGTCGACGTCATTCGAAAAGGCGATTCTTAATTGGTGACTGAAGTGACCTTTAGTCGCCCTGTTCTGATTACGCTATTTTTCCTACGCTTGCCTTGCTGAGGGCCAAATTCCACAATTGTCAGGAGCTTCTCTCCTGTTTGTGATCAAGTTCGAAGCCCTGAATTTCGCCAGTGCCGTATTTTGTAATCAGTATTTGGCCACGACCCGGGACAGAATGCCAGTCCGAGGATTCACAGGCAACTATTTTGGCATTGTCAGCACCTCACTTCTGCAGATTCAAACCACTCACATGTCTGTGTTGCGCGAACACGCCAACTGACGTCCGAGCACTGCCACGTGCCATTCTAGCCGTCAGCACCTCCGTTGCGCAGATACAGACAGCTCTAATGTCTGTCTAGTGCGAACATATGGGTAGCTGTCAAAAGCGGCGGGGAGTCAGTACTTAATAGGGCGGGGAAACAATATATTCTCAACCCATCTTTCCCAGTCAACACCTTATGGACAATGCTAAAATTTATCATTGAAGTATGGTGGGGGGGGGGCACCATGCCTTGTAGCCTCCCCCTCCTACCGTTGCATCGCCTCTGACAGACCGGATTCCTCCCACGTGCCATCCTGACCACCAACCGTGCCCTGCAGCAGCTCACCGTGTCAAGTGACACGCACCTGGTGTGTCGGATGACACCGAGTCTGCACGGGCGTAGTAATACACGGCCTCCGTAGGGACTCGGTGGAGCCGTCCCAGCTCATGTTCTGAACCCATGAGGCTGGAAGGTTGAAATGCCTCTAATCATGTTGATATGAACCCATCCTCAAATATTTACAACGTTTCGACGCAGCGGCGGATCCAGGATTGTATTTCAGTGGGGCTAGAGAGCTCGAGCCTCCCACTCAATTACTTTGGAACAGCCTCCGGCAATGCATTAACTATAGACCCTCTGACATTTCGGAGGGGGGAGTCTAAAGCCCCCTAGCCCCTCCCCCTTGTATCCGTCTCTGATCCAACGCCAATGAACAACTCAATGTGCCATTTTTAACAAAGCACTTCGCACACCGGATCATACCATACCTTACGGCGTCACAAGACACGTGCATAGCGTGTCATATGACACCCCACTCGACCGTGTTAGTTGACACCCTGACCTCACAGGGTCGTAAAACACATCGGGGGTGCACGCTGCACGGTTAGCTCGGTCCCAGGGCTGTAGCTTGCCTAGCTGGCTACAGTTGCAGCATCGGATGGTGTTGCTGAATAGGTTCCCAGTAAGTCGAAGGGATGCCGTGCGAGTGTTCGCTCGAGTTTGGAGTTTAGAAATGAAGAGTTGGGTGAAACGAGGACATTCACTAGTTACTGGCTGTTGTGCCTATTTGCTTCTAGTCTTTGCGAAGACAGTGGGATAAAGCGGGCACACGTAGCCTTAGCAGCTGACGTGACCTAAAACTACAATTAAGAATACACTACACTGTCTTCCGGGGCGAATTTATGGGCATGTGTGTTAAGTAGGACATATAACTTATGCCATGTTTGACACAACGATGCACAGGCTCTAAATGTCCGCCCTAAACTGTGGTACAATGAGGCTGTAAATTGGAGTGTTGGGGCTTATATTTACAGCTTCACACATTTACCCTCTCCTAATTGCGTGATTTCCCGCACGTATTTCTCTCACTAACCCACAGTCGGTTATTTTCAAGGCCCGGTTCACAGCGGTATGATAGCTACAATATATTAATCATGTGTTGTGTCTCACCTCATAATAAACGGTGTACAAAACCTCAGTACCGTTTCCTAAGCTGGGAAAGATCTCCACGAAACATCGAATTCTTAGCACGAACTAAACCACAACACCTCTAGCCCATACCTCTCACGCTCACATCACTTTCGAGCACAATGATATTCTAGCGCGAGGCGCCCTGCGTGATGTATGCACGTGCTTTAGCCGGACGGCCGGTGCGTGATTCTATTCACGATAGGCGGCGCTTCAATCACTCCTCTAGTCAGCTGAGAGATGATCTGAACTGATCGAATCACACGCAGGCGTTTGTGAGATGGGCTCGGAGTGGCCCAAGCACGGATGTGGGTTTGAAGAGGCCGATGAAGGGATAGCGGTCTAAAAAGTGGACAAGGATGAAGAGTGTTTGTGGTTCAGACTTCTCACTGACCCAAAACTTATTCCCTTTCAAGTAAGATATAGTACCTATCCGGTTTTGGGCTCGGCACTTGTAATAGTGAATGGAATGTTCCCAAGTAGCTTGCTTGAAGGTAAGGGTAAAGCGATGGTCTTAACAGAGAAGAGGAGGAGGGGTGGGGGTAGGGGATGTTGTACTTGGGGGACCAATATTCTGCTCACTTCTGCTATACACTTAATGACCGATAACATCTCGCTCTGGAGCAGAGTTAAAACCAGCTTCTTATCCTTGATAGTCACTTATCTTAAGGAAAAGAAATTTCTGATTTGTGTAAGAGGCTGTGAAAGAGGTTCAGGGTACAGCTACCTGGACATTCAACCGGTCAAAAGTGGAAGCGGCAAGGCCGGGGCCTTTGCTAAGGATTATATATATATATATATATATATATATATATATATATATATATATATATATATATATATCCCTCACTGACTGGGAAATGCTTCATGCACAACGAACACCTTGGATCGAATTCCGGCTCACGGTTGAAATGTTTCGTGCTCTCAGAGCAAAGCTTCTAAGAATCCCAACCAATCGTACTGAGAGTGGAAGAACGGCTGATGAAAGAGTGCCGACCGGGACCCGCCCCCTCTCGTGGTAACGCCCCTGGATGCAAAGCAGTGGCAGATCCAGGACAACACTTTTCGGGGGGCCTAGGGGCTGGAGCCTCCTCCACCATGCACCCTTCAGCTATGCATTAACTATAGGCACTCTGACATTTCGGGTGGGGGAGCTTGAACTCCTCTAGCCTCCCTTGTATCTGCCACTGCTGCAAGGGTAACGGTAACAACACGGATGAATGAATGGGCATTCAACTGACCCCATTGAATTTGTGGAATCAGAACCTGCTGACTCGGCATTCTGCGTTGCATGCAGAGGATTTCCGAGAATATCTAGCAAGATGCGCCTCAAAAGTCAGCATGGAAACTCTTAAGACACCAAGCATCACACTCTCGAATATCTTCCTTGACTAAGCATTTGCAATGACCCCTACGCGAGGTGGAGGAAGTTCAGTGTCATTTTGATGATGTCAGCATTTCGATGACACACAAATGACACTTCAAATCTGGAGACGATCGATAATCGGATTTCAGGTGAGGCTGTTCCGTTGAACCGGCCCCGCCCAGCTTCTGACAGACTCAACTCGCCGTTGTTAATCCCTCGCGGAACGCACTCGGGAGGACTAACGTCAAATGCGAGAGCAATGCGAGATTTGGCGAGATCGCGCTTTTGTGGCGCATGAGCCTTCCAATGCTAACACGCAGGAAAAAGCTACCACTGAACCTGAAGCTAATACTGAAGCCCCGAGGGCTCAACACCTCAAACGTAGAACATTACCGAGAAAATTCGCCTGTCAAATAAGTAAACTGGACTCTACTGGACCACACCGGACAGAAAAAGTGGCAACTCTACTGACAGTGTACCAGACAGCTTAAACACGAGACTGGCCACCAAATGCATACCACACTCACCAGTCCGTGAACGTGCTACAGGCCCTGAGACCAACGCCCGCGGGAAGCCATGAATCAAGTTACAAAAACAGTCGGCGGGCTCCACACAGCTCGCACGGAGTGCAAGAGCGTTTGTCGCTTGAAACTAGTACCGTTTTTTACGTTTAGGGCTTTGAGAAAAGGTCTGAAAAAATTGACGTTAGCATCAAAGTTTGAGATAGTTTGTTGTTAACTATCGATACAAATTACAAGTTACCAGATCTCAACAGCAAAATTCCTCTAGGACTAGGCTTCCGTACGCATCCAAACGGACGGCGCACCCGGTGTGAACCGTGGCTAAGGTTTGAAAGCGTGGCTCCCATGGCCACGCTCATGAATCAAGTTACAAAAACAGGCGTTCATGCCTCCACAGCAAGGCATTGTGAAGCTGACAGGGCGGTGTTGTGGTACAATCTGCTCCGCTGATAACAGAGTGGCGAGCATAAGAACATGGTGGAAAGATTGGTGCTGGAGAACGCGGCAGGATGTGAGGGATAGCGTCGCTTGATTCGGAGTTGGAGAAGAAATTTACTGCTGCTCTGTTCACTGGCGCTAAACAGAAGCTGGTTAAGTAGCGTTCACTGGCGCTTCACAGAAGCTGGTCAAATAGCATTCACTGGCGCTTCAGAGAAGCTGGTCAAATAGCGTTCACTGGCTCTAAACAGAAGCTGGTTAAGTAGCGTTCACTGGCGCTTCACAGAAGCTGGTGAAATAGCGTTCATGGGCGCTTCACAGAAGCTAGCCAAATAGTGTTCACTGCGTTTCACAGAAGCTAGTCAAAAAGCGGTCACTGGCGCTTCAGAGAAGCTGGCCAAATAGCGTTCATTGGCGCTTCAGATAAGCTAGTCAAATAACATTCACTGGTACTTCACAGAAACTGGTCAAATAGTGTTCACTGCAGCTTCCCAAAAAGTGTTCAAATAGCGTCCACTAGCGCGTCATAGAAACTGACCAATAGCGGAAGAATATTAGGTATTTCCTGCACTTGTCTGGATTAGTGGTGCAGATTTTGCACAATTCGGAGCGGAAATCTTACTCTCCTTTCTAGATTGGAACTGCATATCGCCCATATTTCAAGAATCGCATCATAATTTTCTTGGAATGGAACAGCGCTGACAAAACCCAAAACCCTTAGAATTGTTTTGTAAGCGCCCGATTGACCTTTGATGAGAGTCTACAAACTGGAATTTTACACCGCCAACTATGAAGGTCCGTTGTTTTACACCGTATGCAGGTGAAGTGTGACACCGCAGAAACAGGTCAGTTCACAGCGGGGAGTGGACGCCGACACCGCACTGCAAGCCGCAGCCGGAGACGCCGCTTTTGACGACCGGTGTAGTCCAAGTCTGATCTATTGTGAGAGACGGAGGTCTGTATCTGTATCTGTCTGAGATCTGTATGCCTGTATCTTTTCGCTCAGTGAGCATCCAGAAATTCCGACCAGCATACGTGCTAGAATGAGGGTCCTGGGGCCTTCCAACACACTTTTCATTTGAAAATTCTCGATTTCAGCAGAACTTGAACTAAATCGGGAATTCGTATACCGAACCAGTGCAAAAGGTGGCAATGAGCCCAAATTCGATGAGTTTTTGGTTCTAGAGCGTCTTTCGCCTAGCAGTCTTTTGGTTCTAGTAGTCTTTTGCCAGGAGCAAATTGAAGACTGGCTGACCGTTCACTTTTTACCAGTGCAGTGGCAGCGCTTATGAAGAACAGGATTTGAAGAACGCAGAAAATTACTGAAGTCGGTGAAATACCATGTAATACAGAACAATACATACATGATGAACAGATGCTTTTTGTTGGAAGATTACGCACGAGCCAGGCAGAGCTGAACCCCAGCCGAACTGATCTTGGGCCATATTAGAAGATCAAGTAAAATGTTTTGACCAGTGACCTCTGAGAGGTCTTCTCGAGCTTACTTAGTACATTTTCAGGCTCGGGTTAATAACTTCGCAAGGAATGGTGGTAAGTTGTATGATGATGCAATTTTGTTCACATGACATTAACAATCAATTGAAATGCCCCGTGTAATTGGATCCCCGTGCCCACTTGTATACGAGACTCGTAGGCGATCAAAACATTTAATTCCAGCTGAAGAAGTTTTGGACTAGAAACTACCCTCCGGTAATCATCATCTATGATGAAACGCGAAACGCTGAAACGTCTTCTTTGCGAAGGCCAGCTACTGCACTTTATAAGTCAGCACGGACAAGACACATTTAAAGGCAGCTTAAAGTCTCTAAACAATCCACAATGTTACAAACACAATAGCTGGCGTTGGGCGTTACCATGGAAACGGCCACGCTCTCCAAAATACAACAGTCAGAAAAAAGAAGTCAGTCGGTGAGGTAAACACAAGTTATGCCCATTATGTCAAGCTGTCCCCCGAAGGTTCAGCGAGAGGCTGAAATTGTTTCGCGTCCCAGAATCGAGATTCAAGAAACATTCAAAGAGTGAGCACCATCACCACCAAGATGTCACTCCAACAGGAAAATGTGAAAATTGGAAAACATATCCGCACTTACCAGTACGTTAAATCTACTGCAATTTCCTTGAATAAAAATACTACCCAACAGTTAAGTCAACAATTCATTCATCTCCCCAATCCCTAACATTAATCTCTCCCCGAACGTCCGGTTCCGTTAAAAACTTCCGCACTCTCCCTCGGTTATATTTAAACGCCAGTCTGATTCCCGGGAGCCTGTTCAACATTATCTGACCATAGCTGCCAATATCCCTGGCATCAGGCAGCTGCCTTTTGATTGGCTGACCAGCCGGCAGAGCCGACGGTTCAGTTTCCGGCCGGTTACCGTTGAATAAGCACCCTTGTCGACATCAGTCGTCGGTGGGGAGCCAGGGGTGATCCTGGGAAAGATATATGGATGCGGCGTGGTGGGGTGGTGTTTGCGGTAAGCTGGGCAGGGTATGGATATTGGGGGATGATGGTAAAAGATCGAGCCAGCTGAATCGAAAGAAACTCTAGCATTTCAACGGGCATCACTTTTTGAGTTATTAAACATGCCTCGGTTCTGTTCTGTGGCATGATTTAGTTAACAAAAGTCACAATTGCCAGGACAAATAACAAAATAATGGGTACGAGGCATTCCACTACAACAACAAAAAACACGTAGAGTGGTCAAATTTAGAACTCTCGTGTCAGGGTCTTTGGATTAAATCCCGCCTCTGGGTTCATCGGCACCCCTGAAAACGCCTGTGACAATTTCAGCCCTCTCTTACCAGAGGGTTTTGAAATTAGATCATTCAGATTGATTACAGATTAGATTACAGATTAGATCAATTGATTACATTAGTGCGATCCGTGATCACACAATACCGTCATGCAGTGTTTTGTTTTATAACATTATTTTATAAAGGAATAAGGCATATACAAATGGAATTTGCATGAATGGAACATAAACCACCCTTTTGGAGAGACAGCGCGGCAAAATATTGCATTATGAAAAATACTCTTAAAAACCCAAACAGAACTTTCTAAATAAACATTTACCCTTCTTACTTCACCACTTGAATATAAAAAAACGATATCACACCTTCAAGGAATGTTATTTTAGTTCATATCTACGCAGGTAAAATAGAGGCTAATTGATTGCAAATGCCAATTTATAGCTCATAAAAACAGGGAAATTCATCAAATCTACTCCTACTGCTCGGCTCACTGCAACAGGTCAGACGAAAAAACAAACAAACAAAAAACGGAAGTCGGACGGGTGCGCAAGTATATGTTTTTCTGGATTCATAAAGCCAAGTGGTTGTTGGTTCGTGGTTCAAAGGGTAGGGAAGGGAATTGTTGAAGGGATCAGGCCGTATGAACAACCGCTCAAGTTCTATAAAAAAAAAAACTACATACTTATAAAGCAAAATAGCCATGGTTTATAAGGGTGTATTCAGATGCTGAAAAATTCACTTTTATATGAGCATGTGAATGTAACCATCGAGGAAACAAGCCAAGAAAATCCATTTATATTTTATTTATATTTCTTATTACTTTATTAGTCGGGTAGACTTGCCATGTATGGAAAGCTTTACTTTTCAAACTTCTACAGATATTGAATTCGGGAGTTCCCTCAATCAAATTTTGAAAATGTTTGACATAAGCCTCCTGTACACGACATGTAATAAAAATTATCACTTGATATGGGTTTCTGGATTCGCTGGAGGCTATAATTTCCAAAATTTTTGTCAAACACGGTTCGTCAACCGTCAAAGATGGTTGACAAACCGTCTCACGCGTTCTCAGGGATGCTAATAACGTGGGAGACAAAATTTGGTAGATATTCTAGACATGAGGCTGTAAGCGGGTGTTAAGGGTCATGGAATAATTTTGGCGAGGCCTTATAAAATTTTCTAGAAGATCTACGTATAAAGAAGCATCGGTATAAGTTATCATCTTCTTCAGTGTATTCTAAGTATCAGACTGATGGAGCGAACAGATAGACACGAAACATTTCCGAGACGACCGACTTCCGTCACAGTATTCATCACTTCTGACAGTAATCAATCATCAATCTGACAGTAATCAATCATCCCTCCTACCATAGATGCTGAAGAAGACAATTTTTGTCGAAACGCGTTCATCTGCCTGCTGTGTTGGTTTAGTGTTAGTAATCAATCATGTTTGGTGTCTAACACCGGGCATTTGCATTTAATATCTTGTTTCTAGCTGACTGTCGTAGTAAAGCGAATCCCTCAATCCATCATCTCTACTCCCCGATTACATTAAACACCATTCTTCTTTCCCTGTTTCTGAGTACAAACGGAGACAAAAACATTTGTATTCCTAACAAATGTCGATGTTTGATTAATTTGTCCCCGAATCAGAAACGGGTCTCTGGAAAGGAAAATACTTTGGTAGAGGCAAATGGCGAAAAAGGAAACAATAGAAAGAGACATGAGAAGGCAACAAGGTACGGTATAAATATACTCTTAGTGGTATATCTGCTTGGGACGATGCTAACATTACATTCAATTTATTGCTTTCCTCCCATACTAGTTTCGAGCAAGGTGAAAAGTGGAATATTTTCTCATCTCTAGGAGTAGAGGGTGTTAGCCACAAGCCCATTAAGAGTAACAGAGATGCCGATATCAATGTCCAGAGTTTTTTTATAAATCACATTAAAATGGGTATTTATTCCTGCAGGAATTATATTTGTGCCATGTCTGCCAAACTAGCATCGCTTGGCCTAACCATCGAATTGAGTTTAAGATTCAGGCTGATTCTCTCCAGTCAGCCTAAACTGAGTCTTTAGGGATTAATAGGGGCGCATGTCTATGTTGGCATTCTGTTCGGGAAGACTTTATCTCAAGTAAAGGGGACGATCGGTCGAGACTTGGAGCGACTGTAATGATAACGGCAAGGACCAGATGGAAGGCATGCTGCCTCTAACAGAAAACGAGTCAGAAGCAGGTCAAGAAATGTGCACTGGCTTTCTAAGCATGCTCCTCATTGTACACTTGCATGTATTGTAATGCTATGCAGAAGCCATTTAAACAGTTGATAGGACATTTATTTGAATTACGAAATCTACCAAAGACATAAACCCCATGACAACTGGATGTTTCCAGTGCTCGCACAGCGTCCCTCCCCTCTCCAACATACCCCTTCTCGTTACTCACCAATCACCCCTTCCCCTCCTCTACCCCCCTCCTCTCCGTCGGCAGACGTCCCTCGCTCCAACTCTCACTGCTAGACACAACAATTCGCCGGGGTGATTAACAGACAACGCCGCAGGAGGGAGACAGCTGATCTCTTGCCTATTCATGGCGACCAGGACACAAGCCGGCAGACACAATACGCTTTTCTGGGTGTAGTGGAAAGGGTTGGACATCTCTCGTGCAATACGATCGTGTTGTTTTCCCCGTGCTGCTTTTGTTCAGGCCAGTGGTAACTCTATGAACGGGGAGTGCGTACTGGTATGGTCGGCATGTGCTGGGCCACTTGGAGGCCCATTCAGGCTGTTCTCTAGAGACCAGTGGCGTAGCCAGTGGCTTCAAAGGGGGAATGTCAGCCAAAGGCTTAGCTTCCATGGGCGAGCGGCGATCAGGATAGAGCTAAATACAGCGATCACGGTTTCCTTGACGCTTAAGCTTGTATGAGGATAGAGCTTTAACGGATAGAAAAGTCTTCAATCTCAATCTTGTCTACATTTCTAGCGCACCGGTGATGTTTTCTTTCACTCCCTTCACTTTCCCTCCGCAAAAATTTACAACAAAAACGCTTTACACTCTGCGGTTTACTCTCCTTTACCCTCTGCACTGTCAGTCGATGATCTGTTGACTACTACAAGAAATATGACATAAGTGCTTCGTCAACGATGATCGTTTGAAATATAAGGGGATAAAAAGACACAGAGGTCTTTATCCTTGTATCCTCTAAAAGAGGTAAAGTCCAGAGGTCTTTTACCTCTTGTGTCTTTATCCCCTTATATTCCGAACGATCATCGTTGACAAGCACTGTAATACAGTACGAAAGCTCCATATCTTCTTCTGAAGTCCGAACGAGATCCTACGAAAATCGACTCGACAGTATGCATTTAAAGAAGTCAGTCAAATATCTACCATCACGCTAACAAATCCTCCCAGATCTTTCTGAATGCGGATTGACGAAAATCTGACTGAACCCCGGCCTCCATTGCTAAAAGCTCTATCCGTATTGCTGTTGCATCCGAATACACCGTCTGATCGTCACTGAAAGTGTGCAAAAGTTGGTCAATTTGTTAATCATCTAGCTATGCGTGAGAAACATCAGCCCGACAAGGAGGTATGGACACCCTCTCCTCCCCAGGCTACACCATTGCTGCACAATCGCATATATCCAGTCCCCAGAGGTAGAGGGTATCTTACCATCTCGATGGCCAAAACAGCAGCTTCTGGTGATGGAATCCCGGACAGAAATTGACAAATGGCAGGCGCAGAAATACCTCAGAATCCTGTCTGGACCCCCCACTCAAACACAAGCGGATCTACATAAATTTGTTCGAAACATACAAGTGAAAGCGGAGAAGCCATTAGAGCTTGTCACATGAGCTTGGGCACACTGAACACATAAAACAGGTCAGACATCGATTTGGTTGAGTCTGTTGAGCATGACGACGGAGAATCTCAGTAGCCATGATATTCAGGCAGAAAACCACCCAAATTTCACACAGAACACCGCACATACACATTTTAATTCCAGGCCGAATCAGGTTGAAAAGCATCACTCAGAACTGTTCCGTAACTAGTCAGCGGGTGGTTTTCATAGACCAGACATGATGATTCCCTCCAAAATGATTGGATATAAATCACAGTGATAGAACATCTGGATCCCCGATGAAGTCTTTCGTAGTGAGTCTGGATCTGGTGCCCGTTCCTGACCTCAGGGTGGCGTTGATCGCATATCACAATATCGCAATATGACAATCACATTTAAATTGCAATATCAAATACCGCCATCAGATAGTATCAAAGATCGAAACTCCGAATGGATCCCTCTCATTTTTGGATACACTAGAGGATTTTCTACAGAATTCGGGTAATTTTTAAAGTGAATTCGGGTTCTCATTTTTGTCCATTCAGTCGATCTGAGATGAAATTGGATTGACAACCATGATGTGTTGGCAGACTGGTGCGGCCTCTTGCAAGCTGAGAAAGTTCAGAATGTTTTATTTTAATTTAATTTTTGGTGTTTAAAGACACATCGAGTTTTGAGGTCATATGACGTCAGAGGGGCGAGGGGGAATGAGCTAGGCTTGAGCTAGAACAGGGCGCTAAATCCTGCCTCTCGGTGGCTCGAACCCACGACTCTGCACATACAGAATGTCATAGGCCGTGCCGAGCGCGGTACTAACCAATCACGACACCCAGACCCCGAAGGCTTTATTGAAGAAGACGAATTTGGGATTTCAGTTAGTAACAAGCCGCGTGAGATGTCCACAATCGAACCAATTCGGTGAAAGTAAAGCAGCTCTACTTGCTATCTGCATGTGGGTTGGTACCGAAGGACAAAGCATTGGGAGCTGTAGCGTGGTAAGGCCACAGGACATGCGGCCGAATGACCTACATTTGTTGAGGAAACTCTGCATATGGAACACATTGCATCTGAGTATTTCTGGAAATCACACACTCCCATCACAATATACTCTTGTTTAGCGCAGGCTTCCGGATACATAATCCCCAGTTTCACCAGAAATTAGCTGTTCTCAGTCAGTGGTAGTCTGAACCAGAAAAATCCCGGACCTACTAGAATGGCCATATTAGCAGGGCGGCTTCTCCACTTTCTCCGGACGCCAGTCCCATATAAGGAGGAGCTCAAATTAAGCGGGGACAGAATGACGGAGCGATGTCAACACTCGGCGCTCCTCCGGCATCCATCTCCTTCCAAAGTGCTGTGTGGGTCTCGTCTTCTGGGGTGTCTTTCGTGAAGGATCTTAAACTGGATATCATATCTCTTGAACTTACGAACACCACCAGTCACCGGAGAAATGAGTTAAATAGCTTGTTAGATAGCTTGTTGTAGTAAGTCAGAAGCTAAATAGTTTGTTTCACAAGATGGTGCATTAATATTCACTGGTGTATAACAGTGATAGACAGGTATTCAAATTTGAACCAACACAGCCGATGTACGCGTTTCGACCGCAGTTTTCGCTTCATCACATAGTCCGTAGTCTTTTCTTCATCGCTTAATCACAGGCTTCATTTCGCAGGATTTTTCCTAAAAGACAACAACTCCAGTTCTAGATGCCCAGATCTACCATATGTGAACGGGAGGTTCAAGTTAATCAGCAGACTCCATCGTCAAACAAATCAATACAATGATGTAACGGATCACATTTCCATTCCACACTGCAGTCTTCACTGATATCGACATCCTGAAAAGGACACAACTTGCAGCAATGTCTCAAAATAGACAACGCTTGAAGCTCTACAGCGTACCAAAATAAGCTGGAAATCCTCGACACCGATAATCTCATTGGGTTCGCTCAGAACCACCCAGTCAATCAGCCGGACTACTTTCTACCGCGGAACTCCATCGTCGAATCCCTAGACACCTTCGCTGAAGCTGCTTCTAACTTTCCACCGGAAACTTTGCCGCTAGAAAGTCTGAAGCTCCCCAAGGATTAACTCGGACGCGCATGCACAAAGCAATAAAGACGGAGGCAGGCGCGTGCTTAGATTTTGGTAAGAGATGTTTCAATCTTTCACGACCTTTCAACAAAATTGGAGTCAAAATAGTCCGTTCCACGTGCCACGCTAAATAGGTTATATCGATCGTGAAGAGCTGCATACATGTTATCATGTTCGTTCACGCAGCCAAAATCCGCGCCAAGGCCGGTCACGTTAAAGAACGGTCTTCAAAATTGGGGCAGAGTCTCCAAAAGTTAAAAAAGAGTCTCTAAGAGGTGTCTGTTCACTCTGCGATGGATTTCCCGCGAGGGAACTACTGAGAGCTCCGACAGAGTTAGTTTCTGAGGTGGTTAATACTGGCCTGAGCTGGGTGGGTGTTTTGAAGCCTTCTCTCACAGAGAAACAAACTTAGGGAGAGGCTATGCCTGACATGTGACCTACAGATTGGTATTGAAGAATGATTACCGACTGGCTCGAACTTGCTGTACTTGCAAAGCTTCATATCTCCATATGAAGCTATGCGTTTTACCGTATTTTTCTATCTCGGCTCCTGATGCCAATCAAGGAAATGAAATTTTCCCGTTTATGTTCGAAACAAAACAATCTTGAGGAGTCATGTATCATAATGGTCTTGTAGCGCATCATGGTAACGTATCATGGTAATCATTCGTGATCCAAAGCAACGTCAATCACAAATACACATGATACCTTATAATATAATGTCATTAATAAATATCCAATCCTCACCGCATAGTTCCCATACAAGAGGCCAAACACTGTGCCGTGCTTACATTACCACAAAACCATGATGACGTCACAGGTCGGCCAACCAATCACAGAACACCTCGACCAAGGAAGATTCCAACGTCAGCATCTTACCTGCAACAGAAAACAACAGCATCGTCAGCCGAATTTAAACAGCATACCTCACAAGCTCATCAATGTCTACAGATCCTGAGTAAACAAATAACATCTAAAATGAGACTGTCAACATCCCCGGTCTGACATTTTAATTGCAGGGCATCGAGGTAAAAGCGCCGTCTGTTGTCCCAATCTCAGCGGTCAAACAAATGTCTAGAGAATACGTCTAGCGACGCGGACGATTTTACGCCAGTTAGCCGAGAGCTGTTTGCTTTTCCACCGAATGGAGCGATATTTCAAGTGGAGTGGAGCCTCTCAGCGGCGAAGATACGCCCAACACTCGAGAGAGAGAGAGAGAGAGAGAGGGAGAGAGAGAGAGAGAGAGAGAGAGAGAGAGAGAGAGACAAGAGACAAGAGACAAGAGACAGAGACAAGAGACAAGAGACAAGAGACAAAAGACAAAAGACAAAAGACAAAATGCAAAGACAAAAGACAAGAGACAAGAGACAAGAGACAAGAGACAAGAGGTAGGGGTAGATGTGGAGTAGAGGTAGATGTAGAGAGGTAGAGGTAGAGGTAGAGGTAGAGGTAGAGGTAGAGAGGTAGAGCTAGAGGTAGAGAGGTAGAGAGGTAGAGAGGTAGAGAGACAGGTAGAGGTAGAGGTAGAGAGACAGAGGTAGAGAGACAGAGGTAGAGGTAGAGAGACAGAGGTAGAGAGAGCTGATTGCCACTGACCATTCTGCGCCCACTGTTCGGTGGCAGGGACGTAATTCCGTTTTTACCGCGTCCACTCCACAGCGTGACGACACCGGGTCAATGCCCTCGGGCAAACTTCTTGCCGAGCTTTTTACCCAGAGCCAGGCAGCAGTGGACGCTCTGCCGACAGTGGGGTTGACCCCTGTCGCAACGTGTTCATTACTACCCACTTACCTGCCGCCAAGCTTGCAGCCATCTAGCATTGATTAACGGCTTCTCGGGAGCTGTCGCGGCGAGTGTTGTCGTTTCGATGGTGATTCCACCGCTGCCTAGCAACCGCTGCATTCTGGGTCTGTGTTCAGCTCCAGTAAGTCTTATTACAGGGCGAATTCCCGTGCGGATTAAAGAGCGGGAGCTTTGCGCTGCCGGTGTACCGGTAGCAAAGGGTCCCGAAGCCAGTGCCGCGGCCATCGCGGTGGCCGCGGCGCTGGCTTCGGGGCTCTGAGTGTGGCACATTGTGAATGTCTAATTGAGCAAACGAACCCAGGCTGGGTTCTGTGTCTGGGGCTTGAGTGTGCTCGGTTTTGTATGTCCAAGTCCTGTACGTGCCCTGTGTGCATGGGTACTGTAAGTTCGGCTTTTTGTTTCTGGGTCCTGTATGTGCTCGTTTTTGTGTGCATGGGCCCTGAGTGTGCTCGATTTTATGTGTTTGGGTCCTGCATGTGCTCGTTTTTGTGTGTCTGGGTTGTTCCTGAGTGTGCTTGGTTTTTTTTTTTTCACGGTTTACCATGATTTTCCTGTATTCAACCAAATGCGAAAAAATAACGGGTACAAGAAACATAAAGATATTCGGTACATAGGTTGAAATATAAGATAGAAAGTAAAGTGTCCCAATTAGGTGAAAAGCTTATCATTACAAAGAAATATTATAAATTATTTTATATTTTCTGTATGTCTGGATCATGTGTGCCTGATATTATAGGTGGACCAGTTGCAAATGGCAGATACTGTTTCCGGCTCTACAGTATGTCTAGAGCCTTCTAGATGGCTACATTGTCTAGATTTAGCAAACACCTTATGGGGTTAGAAAAGGGCACCTTTTCCATTAAAACAAAGACTATTTTAGGCCCCAGGACCCTTTAGATTAGATTACTCTTTTTATTTTAAATAGGGGCATGCAGTTGTGTAGTGGTTAGGGAGCTCGCTTTCCGCGCGACCGACCCGGGTCAAATGTCCGGCGGAGTTCCTGAGTAAAGAGCAATTTGGCTCCCGAAAATCCTTCCAACAGGGAAAGACTTGACCATGTCGTATAACGCTGGCAATCGGTGCGTTGATAGCCCAAAACTGGATTGTTTTACCTCTAGAAGGCTGCAGACTTTGCTTAGACTAGACTGCAGGTGGCTCTGCTCTTCTTTTCACGCCTAGATCATTTATGACAAAAAGAAAGGATCGCAAAAAATGTTAAGTGGCCCAAGAAGTGTTCAAATGTGCCACTTGAGTTCTAAATTCTAACTAAAAGTTCTAACCTTTTCTAAAGTTCTAACCTTTTCCTTCTTCAGTCCTTGGTGAAGGCAGAGAAACACGCCGGCTGGCGGGCCAGTGCTCTTCATCCACGAAGTGGCACTCCTCAACCACAAGCTGGAGGTGCGTGACTTGACACGGGTGCCGTGGCGCACGCCGGACGCTACTCCACATGCCTTCCCCGTTTGTTCTGCTATTGTTTCTTGGGGTATTGTTTGACGTCAGAGCATAGGCGGATCCAGGGGGCAAGGAGAGACACTTGTCTCCTTGGCCAGATCGACCCTCGGCGCCCTTGAAAGATCAATCCCCTGAAAGATTCCCCCACCCCACCCACATAATGTGAGTATCGGCGCATCAACCTTAGGAGTCAGCGCCCACCTGGTAGGTTTTTGCCGTCTAAAATTGCCCCCTCCTCCCCCTCGCCGCCCCAACCACATGTCCCTTACCCGATCGGCAATCCTGAATCTGCATCTGCGTGAGTGTTCCATCTGTCCGGTAAAGGTGCCATTCCAACCACAGCACGTGCATGCACGTCGGTTTTTTCCTCCATACACGCAAATGCCTCACGTATCTGGTAAAACGAGGAGGATTTCCGCATTTAAACGGTTGGGCACGGACAAAGACACGGTATCAGTGGTATACTCGATGGCGCTTCAGGGGCAATTCCCACGCTTCAATTTATCGTGGGAACTCTGCCAATTGGACGGGGCGTGGTGGTGCCGGTTTAGGGAGCTACGCCATGCCTCTCTCATTAGTCATAATCCCAGTTGGAATAATAAACATGAATATGCATCACCTATTTCATTTGTACCGATCATTAGAAGGCGTTACTAATGCATTACTGCTACTGATTTTCGGGGGCGGCATCGATTATTATTTCATCGAGTTCGTTCAGATTCATTGAAGCAACTAATAAAACTAGCCATGGATAAGTTCACCGAAAAAGTCTCGGCCATTTTATAATCAGACATCGACGATCTTAAGGTTATATTCTAACATCTTCTGTTGAAATGATATCTCGCACCTACTGCTCTCTCTGTCTTGTGACGTAACACCAAGACTTCAAGCTCATTCTCTCAGCGCCCAGACAGACCACCAGCACTGATAGTGATGCAAACCTCAGGAAGCATTCCTTCCCAACCTCAGATACATATTTTTGGAGGTTTGGGAATCCGAAATGACCAAAAATTCTGAAAATTCTTAAGAAAGAGCTAGAGTAATTTACACGCGGATGCCATCCCAGCAGCGCACGTGTAAAGACACGGGGTTAAAATAATGAGCACTCGATTTTTGCGAGCAACCTGACATCTCCAACTCGCACGTGCTACAACCACGAAGCACCCCCGACACTGACGAATCTCCCATACAGTGTCGCACAGAGAATACCCCCTGATGACGTCATAGATACCGCACTGTGATTTATGCACTGGCCGTGATTTGGATTGGAGATACGGGTGGTCCTGTTTTCAACAGGGCTCGGCGGGAGGGCGGAGGAAGGGAGGGGACGGTGGGCAGGGGAGCCGTGACGTGCGGAAGTGTGAGGAGAGAGCAGGATCTATGGCAGGGGCGGACAGGGTTGAATCCCTGTCAGTCATTCGATGACAATCGATTCGCCGGCCCGCCTTTAGATTACAGATAAAACCACCGGATGCTCCTGCCGATCCGGAACGCACTGATCGCACGGATCGCACCCTCAACAGCTGATTACACAACAGCTGACTGCCTTCCAAGGGTATTGCCCTCTGTGTCGAAATTTGAAACTATAAAACGTCCAAAATTTGTGTACGGTTTCTACGATCGTTAGGGTGGACCTTTTTTACAGGTCCACCGGTTTTACTGTTCCAGTTCCCTACCTTTTGTCCCCAGGAACGGCACCAGACGAATTTAGTTTATGTGAACCAGAGGTCCAGTAATCTAGTCAGAATAGATCTCAAATTATCCACCGATGTCATGTTAGGGAAATCCGCTGGATACTTCAAGGGCTGCTGCCGGTCCCGATACGTCAACTCCACTATCGGAGCTCGCCCGGGCTTCCGTTCATATTCCAAACACGTCCGAAAATTTCAGGTCAGAGCTTCCATAAGAATCTGAACAGTTTAATGAGGTAAACACCAGGAAAATTCTGGAAACTGTCTAAAGTATACATAGGCACAGGAACCTTTTCTAAGTTGAGGGGGGAGTTGGCACCACTGGCGGGGTCAAATGTGATTTGGCCTCTTGATTAACGGAGAAGGTCCGGAATCGGCTCAAAGTTGGAGGGCAGCCGCCCCCTACCCCTCGGTTCCTGTGCCTGTGAAAATATGCCCTCGTGCCTTTGATATGACAGTAAATCGGCACAATCAGCAATCTTAACAACCACAGGATCATTTGTTTGTATATCTGTTTGATACCTTAATCAGCACGAACTGGCAGGCACTTATTCCTACTCAAAACTTAAAAAGCCAACCACAAGCTGAAAAAGACGCAAGCTACTTACCACAAGTTTCCAGTGATGCCGCTATCAACGTTGCACGCCGCAATCCCGGAAAATCCTTCCACACGTGTGGTTTATGTGAACAGATATTTTCCTGTCTGCGATAAGGTTTAACGATTCTGAACATCCGTGCTATCGAAAGTCCAACTTGGCTTCCATTATTGAATAAAACGTTTGCAAACAATCATGATCAACGTGGAGGAGGAGTCAATGGGCCAATACCGAGGTCAGTACTGGAACATATCCCGTCTGGACTGGGTAACACGCTTTGTACAAAGAGCGAATCTTTGTTTTCACTTCAGGTGCGTGAGAAATACGACAATATGGGGAGTCCGGTATTGAAGTAGCAATAGAGTGGGCCCGGCGCACTCGGTGAAATGGAGAAAACAGGACGAAAACGCCAGCATGCATCAAGGCACCAGATTCGGGCAAAAAGAGCAATTTTGTTTCAGTAAACTGCGACTGAGTTCCACTCTGTTAACTCGTTGCTTAGGCTACAGGATGCGGCGGTAGTTTTTACCTTGGTCTCTGCCAATGGACGATGCAAAACTCAATTAAATTTATACCATTTAAAATCACAGTGGCTAAAGCATTCAATGACTGACAATCTCAGGATCAGCCGTTTGCTTTTCAGACGTATCTCGCATCTAAGTCATGCCCCACCGATGTTAAATAGAAACCATTCAGAAATTAAACACTGATGTTCCCTAGCTAACGTCCCTGACACCAATGATTTCGCTAACATCTTCCATCACTCCCATCATTTTGAGACTAGTACGCAGGAGACATCTTTCCAAAATCAGGGCAATTTTTTTAATAACAAAATCTTAACAAAACAAAAGTAACAATATGTAGCAATTGAAATACATCCAGATGTTATAACGAACTTTATCTATGATAACAACAAAATAAAAGGAGATAAGATCAAGAGACCAGCAGTTCTCACTCAAAGTGCCGCAGTACCGGTCACCACTGCAGCCAGAGTGTGAATTCTGCGCCTCTCTCTCTTTCTCTCTCTCTCGCTCTCTCGCTCTCGCTCTCTCGCTCTCTCTCTCTCTTCTCTTTTTTCTTTCTTTCTTTTTTTTTTTTTTTTTCTCTCTCTTTTCTTCTCTCTCTCTCTCTCTCTTCTCTCTCTCTCTCTCTCTTCTCTCTCTCCCGCGCGCGATGCCAATTGACATGCAACAGAGCGTCTGTTCGGGTCAATGAGGCTCTGACTGGTAGATTAGACCCCTCGTTTAACGTGAGAGCTCCGGTCCTCACTTTTAAAACGACGAAGCCGGGAACAGATCCAGACAATACTGCTTTAGGAGGAAGAAAGACTAACTAGAATCGCGCGGAAAAGGTGTTTTCTCTTTCAAAGGTGTTGTCAACAGTCGGGATACTTCAGGAAACCGTTGCAGACTTCCCCTCCCCCTGGAGCCGCCGCTGATTGAGACTGAGTGTCCTCACTCTGTATGCATTAGGCCGTATCGAGAACTGCACAGGCTGCTGAGAGGTGTGAGTTTCGTCAGGGAGTTTCATAAAAGGCAGACATCGGGCAGACTGTGTGAGGCGGCTCATGTGTCGTTGATTTTCTCAGGATGTGGTCGGAGTTTTGAGGTCTCAATTTTCAGGGCTTCAAGCTTGGAGTCTAATTGACTACCACCGAAGTCTCAAACCACAGAATTGCGTCAGGATAATCCCAGCACTGTTGGGGCTCACTGTTCCTATTGATTACAACACACCCAAAAAGCACAATGACTTTAGAATAATAGAAAAGCATACTGTAATGTAATAATGATCAAACAAGTGATTTAGAGCCTTCCACAATAACAACAACGTTGCGAGGATTATGACACCAGCCCATTATTCTCATGGATAGCGACATATTTGGGTGCACATTCATACGATACGTTATATATATAGTCACATAAAACGGAATTATAAATAAGATAGTTCACGATCACTACACACAAACAGCGCATCATCAGGCACCCCATGCACCAAGGACAGCTCTGACATGAGGTGGCGCTTAAAGGGAATTTTGGCACCTTGGTCGAATCCCGGAATTTAGTGTAATTAGGGTTTTTTTAGCCGAAAACCATGAAAATCCCCATGATTTTCCTGAAAAATTTACCATATGTTCGATATTTTTATATTTAAAATGTTCCTCTATGGTAAATAAGCCTCTGCCTGTGCATGACGTCATGATCTGGCACCACTACGACCATATTCAATAGGCTTCAGTAGGCTGACTACTCAGCGTGACGTCAGCATGCAGAGTAGCGGAGTAGCGGATTAAGGTAGCGGACCCATTTCGTAGGAAAAACACACGTAGCATCAATTTGTTCCAAACTGGAAAAATACCTGATATTTTAGGGTAGTTTTGAACCTTTTTGGTTTTTCACTATACTTAGGTGTGCTTGGGTGACTAAGGTGCTTAGAACTGTAACGAGGTAACTATTAATGAAGACTTATATACGGAGGACGTTTTGGCAGATTTGGATTATGCGTTGCGCGAATCCTGGTATAATATCCAGGTATATCCTGGTATAATACCCAGCACGATCGTAAGTCTTCGTACAAATTTCATCCAGGAATTTAACACAATCCATCACAGTTCTTTGAGGTAAGTCCGGCTGTTCTGAGTCATTCTACAGCGTTCTGAATTACTCGGAATTTCTTGGAATGCACAAAGAAGTAGATCAAGAATATTCATCTACTTAATGGAAGGATTTCAAATATCCAAGATTACGTAAGACATATGTAGGCGTCCTAGAACGGCCTTTGACAGTTATCAATTACGGTTGCTACAGCTCCCTGGAAGACTTCCGCAACAGAAGCATTGATCAGTGGAAATTCTCAAGTTTCTGCTAACAAGGCATTCCAGCAATAGTAATTTTTATCATCAGTAGGTAATTTCAGGCGACACCTCTTAAGATCATCCACATCATAAGCAGTTCAAGAATGTTAAAAAAGCAGACTGCAGCAAGGAATGTGATTTTTTCCAATACGTGGCCACTATCCCGGCCGACCGGCCGGCTCACCAACTGATTTCAGCAGTGTTCAGATCCTGCAACAAGCTGTCAGACCTGCAAGGGCATTACTTCAGGATAAAACAGCCGTAATAGATAATACCAATTATGTGTCACCGATAAGACTGCAAAACACAGAAAATGCATCTATCGACACTGAAAGGCCATTTGGCAGCAGTAAAGGTCTGTCGTTTTTTATCTGTTATCGTGGAATCGGCTCCTGCAGTGCACGGTGGAGGTTGTAGCTACTGCAACTGCACGTGCGGGATCCTGCTGCAGCGCATGCAGAGATGATGTTAGGTGTTGAGGAGGTAGGGCTTTGGTGTCATTTTTCTGCTGTTTTAAGGGTGAAATTGGACTTATCGCGATGTATCGAAGCTGCAAGTGTCTTAATGTCATTTCTTCTGCGGTTCTGGATAAGAACTTGAGACCGGTAGAATCCGGAACTGAATGCTATATTGCTGAAGCATACAAAAAGGCTGTCGACTTTTCTAACGGTTTGCTTTTTCTTGGCTGCACCAATAGTCTCCAATTCTAACAATCCTACATGCATGAAATCCTATCCATCGAAACTTGAACACGTAAAACATTTCTTAAGCTAATAACGCCAGTTGTCCCATATGCATATATGTAGCTTCATGTACCAAAGACGGTATGTTTGCAACATACCAATACAAAGAAATAAACTATGTTCGACCGTCTTTTCTCGAGAGGGAGAGAGAGAGAGAGAGAGAGAGAGAGAGAGAGAGAGAGAGAGAGGAAGAGAGCAGGAATTCCCATCAACCCACTCTTATCATCCCAATTTCTACTAATCATCACTTCCTCGACAAAAAATGGCATTACAAACTTGATCCTTAACCTGATACCTAATACAATATTGATAAACAGAGTTGAACTTCTTGCCCTCTTCCGTACAATTCTCCCCAACATAAAGTACAAACTTTGACAATGAAAATGGCATGCATGATCATGTCCATCATTTCACATCCTTATCGCATACCTTCGTCCTACTAACTACCTTTCGGCTTTGATTGCCATGACCTTATTCCCCAGATTTGTAGCAAACCATCTTCGATTTCCGACATTTCCGAACGAGCGCTCTCTCTCTCTCTCCGTCCCTCTACCCCGCTCCACTCCTCTGCCCAATCTTCGCTAATGGTCAGCTGGTGCGCCAGATAAGCTGCGACTGTCAATGGCGCGCCAGATAAGCCGCGCTGCCGCTGAATAACGGGGACCCGCCCACGTCATAATCTTCACATTCGGTGCTGCCATCGGAGTTTATGCCAGGGCCTGCTTCTGATGCTAGGGCGAACGGTGGAGAAGCTGGTCGATGCTCGAAGATGAGACTAACTTCTTCGTTGTTGAGAGAGAATAAACAGAAGGGTTGCGGGTCCGACAGGATTGTTATGGTGTTTTGGTAAACTGTGTGGATAAAGATGACGTTATAAGGGATGCACACGAAAATAGGAGACCGTGCAACAACAACTTAATGCTCAACCGAGTCAGGTTCCATTAGAAGTTGAAAGGGAGAAGCTTACCATGCAGTCAAAATCAAATAAAAATGGAGGCCAGTCCTACGAATTCAGTTTGAACTCTCTTTATTCAGACATCTTCCTCCCTCCCCGACAGGACATCTTCAGCGAATGATTGGTCAATTTTCGGATGATGCCATGCCATCGATTTTAATGAGCGTAACGGTTTCGAATAAGGTACAATTGTACCAGGGTTGTGACGTCGCGGTGAGAAGGCGGACTGTTTGTGCCTTCCTCCAGCAGCTGCCTGCGACAAATTGCGGCGTCTCTGGTCTAGTGGTGTCCAAATAGTTCCCAAGTACTAATCCCAGTTTTGTCTGAGCATTTGGTTTGCTCTTTAATTTGGTACAAAATCTTGGTTTAAACCAGAATCTACAGAACTGAAAAGTATGAAACAAGCTGCTGTTACGGAACTGCAATATATAAAGACATCCCAAATCAGAGTCGCAGTTTTTGACATCCCGGCTTTGGGCGTGATTAACGACAATGAGGGTGACAAAGCCGGGGCCGCGCATCGACAGCGGCTAATTGTGTGCGCGTGCCGTGATTGATTGGCGCTGCCACCGGCACCGCCCGTTCGGGAGATGTCGAGATGTGCTAAAGCGTGACGACGAGTCTCCTCAAGGCGCGAGTGAGGATGGGGCAGGTTTTATCCAAAGCTTAGTTGGTATGACATGAAGGCTTGAGTGAAAAAGCGTACCTACCAACCAATGTACGGATGTAGTCGTAATTGCAGCGATATTTTCTCCAACTCGGTGCTACTGTTTAATGCATCGACATTCAATCTCATGCAAATGAGCGTAAAAGCATCGAGAGTGGTCAGTGGACGCTATTTATGTTCAGACTTTCCCCGTAAAACCGTCACAGCACCTGCACAGCATATCAAAGATAACTCTAAACACATCCTTTAATTCTCCCATTTTCAAGGCTTTTCTTGCCCGACTTTTACCTCAGCTCATCGCACCCCGCCAACTCTTGACCCCCGTTTCCAGTGTCCTGGATGCGCCCCTGTTCACTAGCTGCGATTCCATCGCGTCTTGTGGTGCCACGTCAGGTCAAAATCGGTCCGAGGGAGGCTGGAATGCGTCCTCATTTGTCCTCGGAGGTGACACGCGAGATGGACGGCGTGAAGTCTTATTTGGCGGCAGGGCAGTGGGAGTTGTAGTGGGAGGACTTGCTGGCCTTCATCAGTGTGGGAGTGACCTAAGATGGATTCCCAAGATGGATTCCCACTCTAAGCCGGAGCCGAACACAACGTGGCGTAATATTTTGTTGTACCTTCCCAGCTGGACTATAACAAAACCTCGGCCTGCGACCTCGGCTTGTACTGCTGCCCTCGTAGAAACCGTTTTAGTAAAGTAGCGGTGTGGTAGTGGTTAGCACGCTCGCTTTCCCCGCGGTCGACCCGGGTTCATGGCCCGGCGGATTCCCTAAGTAAGGAGCAATCTGACTACCGAGAAACTCTTCCAACAGGGAAGACTTGGCCACACCATATGATCCTGGCAGTTGGTGAGTCGATAAGCCCTAAAAATTATTATTGCCCGTAACATTGGTGGTGTGTTTTGAGGGTTTCTTCCCAAGAGAGCCACGCATAACAGTGAAATAACTAGAACTTCTTATCTGTACGCAATGGTTAATAAAAGTCATGCGTTGAATCCGCACTAGAAACAATGAGCAGAATTTAACTACTTGTTAAGATGTTCCTGGCCTTCCTCGAATCCGGAAATGTAAAAACACTGAAGATTTATAATTTCGTTCGTTCTGCAAATGTACAAAGCACCAAGCACAGATAAATCAAAATTTATGGAAGAGTTGAATATTTGTCTCGAATGGCTACAACAACTTAATAAGACTTATATATAACTGGTGACTTTAACTTCGATCTACTTTCCATCGAAACTGACTCTTGGCTCGCGTTTTTATCCATGTGTTCCTTTGATTTCTCCCAACGATTTCTAAAACAACGCGACACCAGGCGAACTCGACATCTACTCGACAATATATTTTCAAATAGCCTAGAAATCGTGGAAAAGTCTGGTGTTCTATTATCTGACATTGCAATCATTTCCTGTAATGCTGAACACCAACAATGAAGTTAAGTAAAGAAATCAATTCCAAAATTAACTTGCTTTGATTACCGTAGAATAAATGAACTTAATTCTTTCTTAAGCGCTGAACTGTTTGTATTGAAAATGAAACTGACCCAAACTTTCTCCCACAACCATCATAAATAGCTACAATAAAGGTATTGAAAGCTCTACGTCAAACCTGCCGTAACAGGAAAACGGAACCAAGAAAACCGTGGATTTCACCTGGATTTTATCCTCAATAAATGTTAAAACCAACTCTACATTAAATCTTTAAAATCAAAATGTGAGGCAGATAAGCAACAATACAATAAATACAAAAATGTTCTGATTGAATTATCCGTAAAGCTAAGAAACACTACTATGAGACAGAATTTGAGAAATGTAAGACTGACTCGAAACAAACTTGGAAAATCATAAATGAGTTAAGAAATAGCCGAAGTAATGGTAATGATATCCCGGAAACAATTCATACCACAAACGGAGTGAACATACAGATAGTGAAGGTAAAGCAGACGCCTTTAATAATTTTTTCAGTACTATTGGAACAAAACTCCAAGAAAAATCACACCTTCCCCCACCAACCCTAGATCTAGTAAATGATTGTAAATGAAATGGAACTTAGGCTTACAGATGAAGAGAAGTAAGTAGATTAATTGAAAATATGAAAATGTGGGAGCTGTTGTGATGGCATTAATAGCAAAATTCTAAGAATACATATAGAAGCATAGTACAGCATCTAGTGAAACTATTTAATGCATGTCTTACCACAGGAATATTTCCCGATGCCTTAAAAATAGCAGTTATCAGCCTATCTTTAAGACTGGCGATCGGCATGTTGTTACCAACTATAGACCCATTAGTATTCTTCCCGCAATATCAAAATTCTTGAAAACTTCTTCACTGCCGAATTATGGAACATCTTGAAATAAATCAACTCATACACAATAACCAATTCGGATTCCAAAAAATCGTTCAACATTTATGCCTATACTTCTGCTCCAAGACTTTGTTACTAAGGCCTTCGAGGAAGGGAACTTGTACTGGGGGTATTTTGGATTTAAGAAAAGCATTTGACACCGTGGATTATAACATTCTTCTGGGAAAAGCAAAAATATGGAATAAAAGGTAAATATTTAGAAATTCTCTCTTCATATCTATCAATAGGAAACAATGTGTTCAAGTAGAAAACAAAACGTCAGAATATAGAAAGTTAATATGGGAGTCCCGCAGGGTCTATACTTGGGCCCCTGCTGTTCATTTTATATGTTAATGATCTTCCGCTTATCGGTGAAAATGCACTATATCTCTCCTATGCTGATGATACGGCCCTGCTCTTCAAACACAAAGATCCAGAAATACTTAAATCGAACGTCAATGAAACTCTCTTGCGGCTTTCAGACTGGTTCTGTGCAAACTATTTGTCTCTCAACCTTGAAAAACCTTCACGCAGCATTACTCTCCTTATCCAAAAAATTCCACTTAAACATAAAAATAGGCCAGAATGCAATTGAAGAAAAGAGGAGATTAAGTATCTCGGGATGATTTTCGATAAGCAACTAAAGTTTTCTGGGCATATAAATCATATTTCTAAAATAATAAGTCGAAACATTGGCATTATTTGTAGGATTCGATACTTTATTTCAGATCGTATAGCACTTCTCCTTTACCATGCATTAATCAACCTTACCTTAACTATTGATGTCTCATCTGGGTGTGAATTACTCATCTCAACTTTACAAAATTAACATCCTCAAAAAAGCCGTTCGACTCATTGAAAGAATATACCTCCCTGGAAGCTCAGAACCAGTTTTCAAAAGTACTCGATCCACAAAGTGTCTGAACTCGCGAAACACAAATGTTATAATAGTTCATAAATTCCTTATTGGTCAGCTTCCTGAAGCCATAAAAATTGTTTTCGCTCAGGGAACCGGGATATCGTGAGGTTAGAAGAACCCCTACTGGATCAACCATTCTCAAATAGGAATTACCGCCTTTTCCGACCCCTTGCTTGGCCCCGAATTGTGGAATAGTATATTTTCCGATAAATTTCAATCTGTTGAGGAAATCCCAAAGTAAACTGATTATCAAGAAAATGTTGAAACAACATTTCATCGGTCAAAGTCAGTAGAATATTAAATTTAGTAAGCTTATAGTTCATTTGAATGAGTAGAACAATACTAAATACACAATGAGTGCAAAATAAATTGTATGGCTTCCGTGCTCTCCAAATATATACTATTCTTGAACGACTAGAACATGTTTAGAAATATCAACCACGTATTTAGTCAGCGTATGCTTAAATTTAGTCAATGTTCCCACTTAATCTTGCAGGTATCATTTATGTTCTCGGGTGCCGGGGCCTCCTTGGCTGTGATCTGTTTGGCGGCGGCCTGGGGATGGGGGAGCTTTGAATTACCTGTGCTATACCGATATCCATTAGAGACAGCAGATGTTCCAACACCTACAGATTTTGACTCCTTTGGGTCTGTCGGTTTCGGTCGGGCGGTTGCGCCGGGGAGGTCCTGGCGCCTTTGCATTCTCTGGAATCGTAACGCGTTATAACCAACGTATATTAAACATGTCTGTGGTTCAGCACCCAATGTCGAGTCACTTTGTGGTGCTCCACACCTGACACACATATCAATTCATGCCTCACTTCATGTCTCATCTTCAGTCACTGCACCTCATCATCTTCTTTTCAATAGAAACCGGGAGAGTCTAAAGGGTGAGTATAGACTTGACTTTATCTTTTTTCTGACATCGACATCATTTGGATCGACAACCAGACGAGAAAATCCCCGTTCCCTTCGTTGCTCCCGGGGGCTGGTGAACAACAGGTTTTCACCTCGCTTGCTGGCCCGGGGGCAACGGAGGGAGTTATATTCACTCATGCTCTCATCTTCAGTCGCTCTCACCTTATCATCACCCCAAATATACAAAACACGTCGTTCTAGTACGGGCGTAAATATGTCTCAGGCTCAGCACCCAGTGTCAAGCTGCGCACTGGGTGTTTCCAGAGACAAACATTATAAAAAAAATCTTCATGTTTTTACATTTCCGATTCAGGAGAGGCCGGGAACATCTTAACAACTCATCATCATGCTCCTCGCCGCAGCACTTAAAAACTTATCAACGTTTGAATTTAACTACTTGGCTGAGTTTTGGATGCAACTGATAATTAAAAAAGGTCATTTTTGCACCTGGTGTCGATCTTATACCAGCATCACTATTGGGCTACCAAAGGAGGCAATTTCGGACATAACATAAAACTTATTGACAGCAGCCACCGGGTCTTGAACCCGGTACCCATGGGTTCGGAATGGAGACGCTCCATCACAGATCCACGCTTCTACAGGCACAAGCTCAAACGCTGCACCACTCCACTCATAAACCCTTGTTCCAACCAAGCAGGGATCTCCAACGTCGTATGAGTCACTGCCCGTCGCGTCGTAAAATCCAAATACGATCGAACGATTTCCTAGTAGTACCTGCAAGAAGTGGCGGAACCAGGAATCCATTTCGGGGGAGGCTAGGAGGCTCGAGCCTCACCGACCAGTACCTCGAACAGCCCCTCGCCAATGTATTAACCATAGGGGCTCCGACATTTCGGGGAGGATTGAGGCCCCAAGCCTCCTCCCCTGGATCTGCCACTGCCTACAATGTGCGGCTGCGCCATACCGCCGTAGCATATTCGGTAGCTATCTGTATGGAAAGTATCAGCGATAGCTTACCTACCCTCCGGCACAACATGTAATTCGATTAGTCGATTCATTATTCTGCTGGACAAACAGGAGCGCTCTGATACGCCAATAAACGTCGCTTTACGATGGCCCAACACCACTTGAAAGATACGAACACGGCGGAACAAATATCGAGCAGAAATCTTGGGTATTTCAGCTATAAAAATGTTGTTAGGGTGATAATGGCAGTGCGGGTTGATAGCGACGTCTCTGTCACAGTAAGTGATAATCAACACCAAGTAAGTGAGTAAGTAAGTAAGTAGGTAACAAGTAAGTAAGTAAGTGTGTAATCAACACCAAACGCACAGTCTAGTATTTGAAGACGGGGGTGCGGTGGGGGCAGTGGAAGCAGGTTGGGCGCTAAATCTAAACCCGCCAATCCGGGTTCAAATCCCCAGCGGGAACCCTAAATAGAGGCTTCCTCATTCCCAAAATACCCTTCCAACAGGATGAGAGTTGGCGACACCATACAAACTCAGCAGTTGGTACGTCGGTTAAGCCCTTAGAGTTCCCCACTGGTATTTGAAGACAGATGACTGCGGAGAAGTCAGCGTCAGGGTGGAACGACATGGGACGGGGCAGGTTCCATTCGGGGCCAGGACGGAACAGCATGGTTTCAGCATGGTTTCTTGAACAGCACGGAAATGGGACGGAACAGCATGGTTAAGTTTAATAAACCGTGTCGCAAATTCGGAAAAATGGAATCGGTAGTTGCTAGACAACTTACGGGATACAGTTGCGGGACAGAGTGGGACGGGACGAATTTAAGTGGGACAAACGGAATGGATATGAAACGTTGTCCCACGCCGACCCTTACCTGGCTTTAAGGTACAGATCAGTATAGTTTAAGTGTGATGTAAATTTGATTGGAAAAATCCTCCCCTTCCCAACCTAATGAAAACTCAAATTTTATTCCAGGGGCACATAAATTTGGCATGTGCCTTTAAAAACATAAACATTTATAATCATAATAATAAAATTTGCCCACCCAGAGCTCTACCTTGTTCTAAGTCTTCCTTTGCGTGACGCCGTACATATATATGTATAGCACCATCTGAGTATGCATAAACAGTCCAAGCCTCCGGTATTTCTAAGGCGTCCCATTGTCTCAATTAATCGATCAATCTCACTGTTCTTACCTTTTGGAGCGTCAGACGTATCAACCTCTCTCCCGCAAATTAAAGGCAAATACGGCGATGAGGGTACTATGCGCCTCCAGACCATGGCGCCCTGAGGAACACCCTCAGATTCAGTGGCGGATTTCAGAACTTCATTTCACGGGGGGCTAGGAGCCCAAACCTTCCCTACCATTGCCTCGGAACAGTCCCCGGTTATGCATTAACTGTAGGCACTCAGACATTTTTGGGGAGCTTGAGCCACCCTATCCCCCTCCCTTCCCCCTCCCTTACATCCGCCACTGCTCAGATTCAACCATCACCGGCTGAACCATTGGTTGTTGGAGAGGCCTTGGTGTATGTCGGAGAAAACTGGAGATATCCCACTGGAGCCCATACCCTTCAGGTGTTTATGGATCGCTGCAGCCATTTTATCGAGGCCACGTGATGTTCTAAACTGGTGGTTTCAAGGGCTGATGATGGTGATGATGATGATAGGGGCACTGCTTGTGCTTTTATCGGTGGCAGATCCGAGAGAAGGTCACAAAAGGACTTGCCCCCCCAATGAAAAATCTCGGGGCGAAACTTTATTTTTGTCCCCCCACCTCCCACAAAGCCGTCGACCTCCTTCTTGCCCAGACTCCTTTTAAGTTTACAAGCAAGGTTTGGTGCTTCAACTCTCAAGTTCAAACATAACCAGTCGACTTCAGTGTAAGCATTGGGTCTTTGAAAGCAAAAAAACAAGCATCTTGTGGCCACATCTTTCACCCCGCCACGTTTTGTTTTGTTTTTTTATTTATCGACATTTGGGCTTAACCATAAACCTACTGGCTAGATACGCCACTGGCTTTTATCGGTGGCAGGGTTGAACAGCTTTTCACAATGCCGTGACTTGCCTCGATTTTTACTGCGGAACTATTTGTCTTCGCCTAGACTTAATCTCAAGATGCGGGACTAAACATTATGCGATTTTTAAGGATGTTCTCCCATCTTTGCAAGCGTTGATGTCTTTCGCGTTTTATTCCACATCCTCGAACATTTCAGACCTCATCAGGGAGAGACTCTACCAAACGCAGTTGCCGCCCCGGTAGGTTAGTTGGTAGAGCGTTGGGCTCCGGCCGCTGCAGCATGCGTGGCGCTGTCCGGGCTTGGATCGTTCCCTGAGACGCTCCGGCGCTCAATAGTTTACCCGACGTAGGTCGGCTGGCAACTGACTGCTGAGAGGGTGACCTGAGCGGGGCGGCCGTCCCTGTGCTTTGTGGGACGTTAAACTTGGCTTCTAAATCAGCTTATTGTGGGAGTTGTTTCGGGTGGTGGGGTCGTCTCCGTGAAGTCCTTGATGACTTTATGAGACTCCGACTCCAACAGTCAACTGAAACAACTTGAAAAATTTGTCAGAAAAAGCCGGTCCACACGGGCTCCCGCATGGGGGTTCTTGGCTGCGTGGGAATCTGCTTAAATGAAACTGGCATCGCCTCGGCAAAGAGTTTATCAAGATCAGGCGCGCCCAGCGGCCTAGGAACACACAATTTTGAATGGTTTCCGACTGCCCCGAAGTATAAAAGCACATATAGGATTTAGATCCATAGGGATCCAAATTGCAGGAGCTAAAGCCTAAAAAGGACCTTCATGATCCGCAAACGCGTTGTGGAGGTTGTAGGTTGAAGAGAGCGCTGCGGCGAGTAGGTCACGCACGCGCCGCCTACTCACTCCTGCTCCTAAGCGGTGGAACGCTGAAGTGCCGGTGCCTGCGGTGTCTGTCACCGAGAGGTGCACGGCACCGTGAGGCACGTGCTGCATGGGCGGATCCAGGAGAAACTTTTGGAGGGGCTAAGCCAACGTTTGGGGGGCTAAATGAAGAACAAACGCAAAAACATAGTATTTTGAAAGAAAAACGGTGCTTTCGGAAGTGGGGCCAAAAGATACTATTTTCGACTTTGGAGGGGGCCACCGCCCCTTTGGCCCCCTTGGATCCGCCAGTGGGCACCAACAGGTTGAGTTTGGCGACTTGGAGATTGAGAGAGGTCTCCACCACTGAAGTATCTACTGGAGCAATATTCTTCAATATCCATTGATCAAATTGTCACCTTTTAAGAGCGTCAACTTTGTTGTGATATACTCGCCCGCATAGTTCTGCGTATGACGCAGTCTTTTTTCCAAGTGACGCGTTGCCAGCCTAATCTCTGCGAGAATTTTACACCTGTCGCTTAGCACGGACATTGTGCTCTTTCTATTTCTGTTACAACCGTTACCGTTTTATTTGTCTGGGCATTTGTTTTACGAGCTATGTTTGATATTTTTAGACTTCGACAGCTTGTATTATTCAGGGATGTCCGCTGAAGATAGTTACGGACGTCATAAAATGTTGGAAGTCGGCACGATCTTAAAGAGAGTGTCCCACTTTTATTATGGGTTTTGAAGTGTGTCCAGAAACCACAATTGGCTCATTTCATTTTATCCAAAGCTCGAATTAAATTCTTCATCCAAAGCTGAATTAAATTCTCGCATGTTTCCAAGTTCAAAACAAAGGACGCTATTCTACTGTCCCAAACTACGAAGTAATTCACTTCCCTCTGTTAGCGAATGTCACGTGATAAATGTTACCAAATACTATGGCTTCTGCAACGTTACATGCCGCGATCTACCGCCTGCAGCCGGATTCGTGATTACACGCGATGATTGGGTCAACCCAGGGTAGAAAGACAAGAGGGCGATATTTCTTAGGGTGATTGAAAATATTCAATCGCATATATGCAACCATAACGTGGGTTCCTGGTTTTCGGATCTATTTTCTCTATAAATGTCCTTTTTAGAATTTAGAAAAGTGGTCCATTTCCCTTTAAATCCCAGCAACGATGGTGATGAACACAAGCAGGGAATTCTCCGACTATGGAACGGTGAAAGTAGCTATCATTTAATCGCGGGGATCTAAGTGTTTGCATCCGAACCACATTCTCTTAGTCAGGTAAGAATGCAGACAGATTAGAATCTGGCGGTCGTATCAAGAACATACTTAAAATGTTATCATGCTATAGCTATTCCACTTTTTTAAATCTAGCACAAACAAGAGTTAGTGCTGCAAAAGGACCATGTTAGAGCATCACAAGGTCGCTGAACAAGTCCAGTGCATGCAGCGAAGATGTGCTGATTTCAGTGCAGTCATCATAACGTAAGCCATATTAGTCTACAAAATCAAGCTAAATTCTAGCGTTGGGAGACCCTTGCGTCATATTTGTACCACTTATTTCACGAGTGAGTCAAACTTGCCGAACAGTGATGTCAAAATCCTTCCGCATCAGAAAAATACCCAGTTTCAAGTCAGATCAGACAAGTTCCACAAACTCGGAGGCTCCGGATTGCAGAGAGTGAAAATGGCATCTCTATCTCACGTCCACAAAACAAGTACCTACTTGAACAGAAGCTAACCAAGCATGCATCCAGACACAGAAAAGTACTTAGCCACCGGATTGTGAAAGCTACCGCAGCGTGCGGTCAAAACGAGGCGCCAGCACAGAAAAAGCACGTGCCTTGTTAAGACTTCGAGCAGTTTTTGTTCGTGGCAGCACGCGAAGATAATGACTAGCAAATTTGATCTGTGTTTTCGAGGTGTGTTTTATGCAAGTCCAACGGTGGTAAACGCAGGATCAGTGGCGGATTCAGAACTTCATTTGGGGGGGGACTATGGGCTCGAGCCTCACCCGCCAGTACCTCAGGGCAGCCCCTCGGCTATGTATTAACTATGGGGGTTAGAACATTTTGGGGGGTTTGAGCCCCCCTAGCCCCCTTCCCTGGATCTGCCACTGCGTAGGGAAGCTTCTATAGGCACTGTTTGGAGAGTGGCATTGTCTGGGTTTTATTTGAGAGGCATACGGTAGGAGTGGGGCGATTCGCTAAATAGTCGCCTATCGCTTGGAAGCACTTCAGTTTGCGATGTGACCTGTCTCACTTTCTGAACACTACAGATCAAGCTTACGTAAAAAAATGTGCTCAACTGAGAGAGGGAAGACTGCAAAGCACCCGATGAGAAGGTCGAGCAGGGTGGAAATTTAACAAACGCCGACTTGTCCGAATAACACTCTCTCTTGTCTAGACCGACAACAAAGCTTACGAAGCCAAACAACAAAGTGCCAACTTTCAAGTGTACACCCCAACGCACAATCGGCAACAGCCCGCCCGATTTCCACGCCGAACAAGTTTGTTCTAGTTTCTTCCCGGAGGTTGGGATACAATATTATGTTCGGAATAGCCCACTTGTGGTGAGATAGCTAGGTCTGGCCGTCACAACCCTTCAAGATCACACGGGAAGGTCAAAGTGACATGGTTGAAAGTGGTTGTCATGATTCTAATTTACTTGGCAGATCACAAGGGAGAACAAAAGTAACATGGTTGGAAGGAGTTGTCAATTCTAAGGTAGCTTCCCAGGTCACAGGGAAAAGTATTAGTGACATGGTTGAAAGCAGCTGTCATAATTCTAAGGTACCTCCCAAATCTGACGGGAAAGCTTTAGTAACATGGTTGAAATTGGTTGTTATAATTCTAAGGATGAGTTCGTTACAGCCAAGAAAATTCAAGTTCAATCCGGACCCTTCTCAAGCTTACCCGCTCAATCCCAGCCGATCCCAATGGAGCCATAGTGATTGATCCAGATAAGATTGACATACGAACAATTTTATCAGTCCCAAAATGTAAAATCCAGATCTGGATCCGAAATTTCTGCTGATTTTTGTGAGATTCTTTCTGATCTTCCCCGATAATTTTCTGATCCATCCGATTTAATTCGGGTATATTTTGGGGACCCGTTCACGCAGGCGATGCCTGATGCACTTTTTAGCTCGAGGACAATAATACGCGTCTTGTTACGGTTTGCAATGATATGGCAGGCACTAACAATTATACTGTATACGTATGACTTCCCTAGGAGGGCACGTGCGCTTCAGCATTTCCAAATCTCCTTTGAATAGAAGACAGATTCCAAAGCTGAGGAAGATCGGCGTGAAAGGCACGTGCCTCGGTCGTGCGCAGAGATGCAAGTCTCAAACCGTTTCCAAAGCACGGACTAACTAGTCCAAACCGTTTCTAAAGCACGAACTAACGAGTCCAAACCGTTTCTAAAGCACGGACTCACTAGTCCAAACCGTTTCTAAAGCACGGACTAACTAGTCCAAACCGTTTCTAAAGCACGGACTTACTAGTCCCAACCGTTTCTAAAGCACGGACTAACAGTTAAAACCGTTTCTAAAGCACGGACTAACTAGTCCAAACCGTTTCCAAAGCACGGACTAACCTGGAGGGCACGCGCAATTCCTTTCGGAGGTCCTCCGCCGTATGTGTCCCGAAGCAGCCGCAGTCCTTCCACCATACCTCCTGCTACCGTACACCTCTCTCCTCACTCTCCGCTCTGCCTGCTCATCGCTCTCTCCATCAGATCTCTCTCTCCCCACACCACCAAAATCCTTCCTCTCGTCCTCTAACACGTCACCATCATCACCCCACAGCAACACATCCGCCGGCGGGCTCAGAGCTCGCTCACGAGCTTCATACACCTCAGCCAGCTGCTGCTGCACCAGCTGCAGCTGCTTCTCCAGCAGCTGCACTCTCGGCTCTATACAGCTGCTTACATGGACAGCGTATCCGACAGCTGCCACCAGTAGCGTGAAATACGTCACACCGGCCGCACACGCGCTCCACCGCTGGCAACGAGAGCCAGTAACGCTCCTGGACTCGACAGACGACTTGTTGGCGGACATGGTTCATGTGTACATGTTGAAACACTGCTGGAAGATGCACGCGCTCCGATCACGCTTGGGTTGTGGTTTTCGCCATTGTATCCGTTACCACATCGTGGTTTCAGCGTCGCACCCCACCTCGCCGCTGCTCACTCGCGACTGAGGTATGGTGGTTGGCGCGCTGGTTACTTCGCGCTCGGCCGCCAGGGGCGCTGGTGTCGGGACTGGCAGCGGTGGCGGCTCCACAGGTAAAGGGGGTGGTGGATGCGCCACCGGAGTCGACACAAGAAGCTGAGCGGGGACAGATTCGAAGAAGGAGGAAGGATCGGTCGCCCCACCCCTAGATCCGTAGAGCCTCGCACTAAGGATGATGGGCACCCTGGATACTTTTAAAATGCGAGAACTGTGCGGCACAATTGTGCTAAAACTGAATTGAGGAGACAATCCAAGCAGGGGCGTCCTGTTTTTCGAGCATGTTCCATTGTTTGCTGCCTGTCTATTGACTCCAGGTCTCCGCCCCTATCCGAATAGCGGCAACCCGGTGGCTAAATTTGCTCCAATACTGTCCCCTAAGTTTTGAAACACTCACGCATTGAAGACGCAGAAAAGAATTGCGTCAGGATGGAAGCCCTCCGAATGCACAAAAGGCGTTCACTAGCTGGTATGACCTGCCCTCTGTACCTGAATCTTAGACCGGTCACTGACTGAACAGTCCAAACTTGTTCTGTAGTTGGAGGTGAAGGAGGATAAGCGGGGAGTATGAGGTGGGATTCCTCCTGCCCTTGGATAACATTTGACTCCACAATAATCAGAATCAGCTGCACTATCTCGCATGAGACAAACACTGCCCCAGTGTGCAGTGTAAATCCAAACACGGCTAGGGTGCTAGGGGGGTGCGCCCCCGCCAAAGCCTCTGTATGTGCACTTGATTGTGGAGTAGGGTGTTTCAGCCCACCATAGTAAAATTTTGTTTGTTTGGAACGAAGTCATATCGACTTTCCCCCAGCTCTATACGTAAAACTGAATCGATTGACACCCTTAAAAGCAAAATAAAAGAACATTTAGAGGTCGCGCACTTTTATCACCAAAAACCATTACACTTGAAAGAGGCGCATTCTTTCTTGGTGCGCTTGGGTAGAGCCCTCCGATGGAGTTCCACCACCCGGAGCAGGTACTGCTTCTGCTTCTCGTCCTTGACGAATCCGTTGAACCTCTTGATGAGGGCGATCTCCCTTTCCTGCTGTTTTTGTCTTGAGTCGAAAGTTAAAGTCGTTGTGGCGTCCCATTTGATATAATGATCCTTCCCATATGAAGAAGGAGTATTGCAACAGATTCGACGCATATGTTCTAAATTCAACGTAAGAACATATTTCAAGCCACATCAAACGATCAAACAATTACTGGTCAAACCAAAGGACAGGATAGACAACCAGAAAAACCAGGCCCAGTATACAAGATGGAATGTAATGACTGTCCAAAAATATACATTTGAGAAAGCAAAAGGATGATGGAAGTCCGACAAGACGAACACCGAAAATCTCGACAAAAGCTAATCTGAGGGTCAATTGACGAGAGAACAGCGGAGGCCACAGCGGAACATTCATTCAAGAAGGATCATTATATCAAATGGGACGCCACAACGACTTTAACTTTCGACTCAAGACAAAAATAGCGGGAAATAAAAGAGGCAATTTACATCCAAACCAGCAAGGAACCAAAAATGAATAGAAATATCGGCAAAGTTACCATCTTATCTGGATATTTGGACCTCTTAAAACGCCAGCCAAACAAGAGATTGAATTGAAAAATAACACGTGCTAAGCGCTAATAATTCTAAAATGATTCGTCATGTTCAAAGTTAAGATTGTTCTTCCAAAGTGCACCCTGTCTTCGTGTTTTTCGCTTAGTTAGGTTCATGTCATAGTGTTATTTTCATCTCCTTTGAAAACGGGGGCGGGATGCTCCCGAAATCTTTCGGGTTTTATACTCAGGCTAGTCATTGTGCAGTAATGTGTGTTTTACTTAATTTGAAGAATATTTCAGATGTGAAATAGAAAACTAAGCAAAAGAAAACCAGCGCCAGTATCAGTGTGGAAATGTGTACATTCATAGGCGTAGGAACAGGGGGGGCAGGGGGCCATAGCCCCCCCCGTATTCTTGATTCTTAACCCTTAACCCTATGGCATTGACTGGAAAGAAATGACTTCCAAATGCACCTTGGCCTCCCCAATATTCTGGACGTTCCTACGCTTATGTGTACATTTGAATACATTTGGCAAAAAGCTGCCACCTCTAAATATGCGACCTCTAAATATCACCAAAATACATGGAAATTTCGCACAGAAGCTTGTAAGCAGATGAGGTTTGAGGGGAACATCGATATGCGTCGAAATATTGCATTTCGGAACAATGAAACACCCTATTGTGGGGTGTAAATGAATTGGTCTGAATTTGTCGCAAAACCTTCGGATATGACCCTAATTGGACCGAAATTTTCTTGATCATAACACTCAACTCAGTGGTGGATCCAAGGGAGGCGGGAAGGGGGCTCAAGCCCCTCCCCGAAGTGTCCCAGTCCCTATAGCTAATACATAGGCCAAGGGCTGCCCGAGGTACTGGCGGGTGAGCCTCAAGTCCCCTAGCCCCCCCAATGATTTCCTGGATCCGCCACTGACACATCACCTCATCTGCAAGCGAAGTAACTAACCTATGCTCTTGAGCGGGGAGCATATACCCTTCTATACTTCCAAAATGGAGGCAACCTATGCTCATAGGTTACTCAAGGCATTATGCTGGGTTGCTTAGGTAGGTTAGGTATGAACATAGGTTCATGAGGCCTTATGAGCATAGACCAATTCGCTTACACGTCACATCATCTTCATCTTCCTTCAATCAATCTGTAAATCTCCTTTATATTTTCCAGAGCTGACAATCAGAGTTTTCTTCAGTAATTTTTTGCTGGAGGGGACGGATTCAGAGATGCGGCGATGGTGAGTGGGGTCAAACGGCAATACCGAGCCCAGTGACTGCGCGGGTAAATGCCATCGAGACAATCCATCGCCGATAAATTTCTGAACACGAGCCCGTTCATTGGATCCGTGCTGTTTTGATGCTGGAAATTACACTTCTGTCCCACGATATATCATTGTATTTTATGGTGATCGGCTGGAGGTTAGCGTCTGCCCGATGGCTTCTTTTCCGCCTGGTTAGCGTTGAATGGGCGACCTTATCGCTCCTGCCACTGACTGGAGCCACAGGGATGGCGACAGTATATAGGGTTTCGGAGGGGGAGCGGCATCGGTTGGGGTGAATACAAATATGCGGTTCGGGGACATCAAGGGAGCGGGATAGCGGCAAAGGGCGTACGAGATGATCAAACTACGCCCTGTCTGATTACTTCATATATTTTCAAACATATGTATCGGTGTCTTTTTACGTCATGAACCATAGAATAAAATCAGATGCACTTTCCATTCATCGGCTTGAAAGGTCGATGCCCAAGTTTTTTTCCGCCTAGCGAACGTAGACTAACCAACCTAACTACCACTCCTGGTGTCCATTGTTTCATGGTTTCAAACATGCGTCCCTGCCATTTGCCGATCCGAAACAGTAATGTTTCTGGGATTGAGAAAGAGAGTAAAGTCTCGGAATGGAGGGGGGGTATATACCACCTGGGCGTGTCACTTCTTCGTTCTGAGGTTCATCATCCTGAAGCGATTTTTTGCGTTTTTCGTAAGGAATATGTTTCAAAATTCTTACTGGGAAGCAGACGAACAAATTTAACCAGAGGGGTACCTCTGTCTGGAGAGATGTAGGACCAAATAGTCAAATGAAGATCTAAAACTGGAAATTAATGAAAAGCGCCGGATATAATTAATAAATACTATATATAAATACTATATATAAATACTATATATAATAATCTATAGATATATATATAATCTAAAATAAATACTATATATAATTAATGAATCCAGCGCCGGATTTCTTCCTCTGCCAAGGTCATCTTCTAAAGTCAATTTCACGGCGCCTATACCGCGCAGTTCTCTCTTGTTGAGGATGTTCAGGGTCCTTGACGCGACAAACATCATAGGCGCCCCGATATCCTTGACAAGGGGCGACTCCTGATGAAACTAATAGGAGACCAACCTCCTGGATCCACCCCTGACCCGATTCTGGCCACGATCGGAAGCAGTGGCGGATCCAGGACTTCATTTCTGGGGGGGGCTAGTGATCTCGAGCAATTGTCTCAGCTATCCCGCTATTGTCTCAGCCTGTATTGACAGTATTTACTGTAGGCACTCTGGGCATTTTGGAGGTTTAAGCCCCTAGACCCCCTTGTATCTGCCTGTCTGCATCCGATGCGCCCGTAAAACCGGAGAAGGTGCTTCGCGCTGTGAGAGCTTCAGTGGTGGGTTGATGGCGCCTGCTGCTCAAGTAAGTCGGGGTTTACTGCCACAGGAACGAGGGGGTAAAGAACAGAAGCTGTTGAGGCAGAGGTATAGCCGTATATCAGCGTTGGAACAGCTCCAGCCGAAGCACAGCTCCAGCTGAGTGAATGGTGCTCAATTTTCCATCTGGTAATACCGGGGTGGCATATATGGAGGGTGTAGTAGCTTTGATGATTTACTCGTATGCCGCTGTTGGCAGTAGGGCACATATCTGGTTTATCGGCGCCTTACACAATGTGTAATCGCTCACCGACTTGTGAAATACACAATCTGATCTCGACAGGACGCATATCACTCGTCTTAATAGCATAAGTGTCGCCACCGGCAAAAGTGGGGGGCCAGCCAAACTTCAACCTGATGCTGACAAAAACTTCCAACATCAGTACCAAAACTGTTCGAATTTGGCTCCTCGTTGCCTTCCGCAGCAGCTGGATATAAGAATGTCCGGCTTTCTCTTATTTTGACTGAGATCAGGAAATTTTTGGCCAAAAGTGGGGGCCTCACCCCCTTTTTCCGACGCGTATGCTTAATAGTGTTCCGGTACAACTTATTAGAAATGAATCCACTTACCACCAGACCAAATTAGTTATTAATGGAAAGTCAAACATTGGCGGATCCAGGATTTTATGTTCATGGAGCGCAACGATCAGGAGGCACCATTTGGGCCAAGGGATCAGGGGAAGATGCTGGTGGCTCGATCCGGCCAGGTCCCTGGTAAAGCGGTTGAATTTGACCCACGCTAAGCCAGTTTTGGCCGAGCTTCATTAACTGCACCATATTTCCTCACGAGGATACTCTCCTCTGTTGGGGCCATTCCTTAATAGTTTCATTTATCGGGGTGGAGGGGTGTGCAGCTAGGATCATGACACCAATACGTGCGTCTTATAAGCAGGATTTCAGGGGGCACCTAGGCAGTTTCAGTTCAGTTCAGTATATTAAGAAACAATCTACACGAGGTAAAAATAATGGGGTGGCTTTTCGTGTTTCCACGTCAGTCAATTAAAAGAATGTACCACTTTAGATAAGATAAAAAATGTGATAAGTTTCTAACTTAAGATAAGTTTCTGTGGGACACCGTGTGCTCAATCAGGGAGGTACTTGTCCCTCGTCCTCATTCAGCCTTCTGAACCCGACTATATATCACTTTCGAACCCAATACCACTGTCTCTCGTTCTGATGGTCAATGGTTGTAAAACATGTTCAATATTAGCAACAGACACGTGCTGAAATTTTGGCCTAGCTGTTGTTGGCTCTGCTCATCATGTCTCAGTGCGAGGCGGTTTCCACGTTGTTCTTTCGTCAAAAACTCGGTATAAGATTGTGGAACCCTGCGGCATTTGTTTTGCTACACTGTCGGCTTGGCATGACAGGAAGCAACGACGCTGATAATAATTGTAGAAAAGCAAGATGTATCAATGTCAAACCACTTAGGAACGCATTCACTGCAGCGGAGAGAGAGAGAGAGAGAGAGAGAGAGTCAGTCGGTCAGTCAGTCAGTCAGTCAGTCAGTCAATCTGAGTGACTGAGTGACTGACTGCGTGATTTGGTGACTGACTAATTGCGTGAGTTACTGACTGACCAATTTAGTGAGAGATTGACCAACTGATAGAACGATCGACTGACTGACTGAGTGAGTAAGTGAGTGAGTTGGGTTAAGTTGAGTAAAGTCGAGTTGAGTTGAGTCGCGGACTACTCACTGGTGCTTAACGCTAGTTGCAGACAGGTGTCCCGGGTTCAATTCTTGGCGGGATGATCTGATCCTGCAATCACTATCTTTGGAGTGAGTGCTATCAATCGTGACGCTCCTCGACATCAGAGTTATGTGTGCTGTCAACATTAATGATTTAATAATGATACCTTCTCAAAAGTGATTCCAACAGAAAATACAATTCAAATGATTGCAATGGAACCACAGAGAAGCTGAAACAACTAAAGGAGGAAGGAGTGCCACCTTTAAGGTCCGTTTCTCCGACGGCATGCCAGCGCCGGTGACCCTTCCTGCCACCGGCTTCTGAGCTCATTGTCGCGTGCGTTGCTTCTGCGTTGGTGTGACATGAAGGAGGAGGAGCTGTACGAAGTGTTAGCAGAAGGGAACCATCGTACACGGGACTGTTCCTGCCTCCTCTGACTATCGATCTGCCCCGGTTTCAGCGGTGAGTTCAAACGAGGTTTGGTTTAACAATAGAGAGAGAGTAGAGAGAGAGAGAGAGAGAGCTCAAAGTTCTTTATTTACCTGACCTAATCAAATTGTCTCACACAAACCATTTTCACAGTGCTGAAACTTATCACCCAAGCGAGGGGTGGTTTTTCGGAACATGTTGACGGAGGCGCAACTATGGTGTATGAATATTGGAAGTCCTTAATCAAAGTTTGTCAATGTATTGAATCTGCTTCCAATTACTGGTAAACAATTTATTTCTCCTCCAAGCTCTTCCCAGTACATTCCTGCCACCACCGATTTTCGCACCTCATCAGAGCTCCTCTAAGCTCCTCTCATCTTTTTAAGAGAATGCGCAGGAGCAGACCTGATGTCACATCATACCTGCCCTTCCTTCCCAGAAAGTTAATCTATGCATCTGGGCCAGTTCTGACCTCCAGGTCAAGGCGGCACGCACACTGGTGATTTTGTGGTTCTCTAATGTGTTAATTACGGAACAGCAATGACACCACAGCCACCCGCCTCTGCTGTTGGTCCGGATGGGTGGACTGATCGCTCACCCCTGTGACTGGCCCGGAGGGGCGGAGTGATGGACCGGACGACCATTCTACGACCGTGACGGGTGTTTATTCCCCCGAGCGTGGGCGTTAGCATGGGTAGGTGTCTGATGCATGCAGAGATGGGTGTTAGTGGCATTGGACAATGGTTGTTGAGCTGCGGTTTTATGACGCTAAGGCTGCGGGCTTCATGTGGCTGCCACCCCCAGGAACAGTAGACTGCATAGACTGTCCGATAAGTAAAATGTTTGTCCTCGGATATCGAACCGCCCAGGATTGAGAACCCCATTTGCAGGATTTGAGAACCCCATGTCCAATCATCTTCGTAATCGTTATCGTTGGGGAATCCTTAAGACTAAGTGATAATTAAGCCTGGGCCGCTAAAATTTCAATCCTGGCCTATTCAATATTATAGGAGAGAAATCGTATTTTCAAGACAGATTGTACCTACTCGGGGACAAAGGTACCAACGAGGCCTTAACAAGAAGAATGAGAGAGCTCTCATTAGTTGGATTTCCATTCGTTCTCATCCGCTCATCTCATCCCGATGAAGCTCTTCATCGATGCTACCCGCTAGACGACTGTTCCGAATTCAACAGAGATCGAAGACCAGTTCGCGCTGCCATCAACTTCAGCCGCCTCGCCAGTGCGTTTCCGATACACCGGCTCTGACCAAGCGGTGGGAAAGCAGCAGTCAGCTGACTGAGAAAACAGCAGTCAGCTGACGAGGAGGAGGTTTTTACGACGTCGTCAATTGCAGAATGGCGCTGGTGGGTGGCATAAATCCCAGGGGATGGTGCAAAGTAATTGGTGCTGGTGCTGTTTTTTATCGAAACATCAGCAGTGTTTTCCTGATTGGCGGTGATTTTTTTGCTCTGACACCACACTGTTTTGTACACTGTTTTGCTATAGCACTATCACAAACGTCCGTTTTGTTTTGCCTATCACAAACTTTAACCATGCTTCCACTACTAAACTGATCACCTGCGTCCACAAAAATAACTTTAAGCCTGCTCCCACTATTAAAATGTGATTGTTGCGTCCACAAATATAACGCTTTACCAACATTACACAACAAAACTGTGATCACTTCGTCCACAAAAATGTTCTAACATGCTTCCACTACTAAACTGATCACTGTGCTCACAAAAATAACGTTTTCCCTCCGCTTCCAGTCGGTGTTCACTACGCCCACAAAAACCGCCTGGTGAATTCCCGTAAGCTACACGCTTAATCCCTGTGTTTGTGTCAGAGACGAGTAGTTTGTGGAAACTGGACTGAAACAAGCGGAGAACAAACAAAAAACGAGGGCTGATGATGACCCGCGGGAGAGAAGACGAATGTTTCAAAATAGAGCAGTAGAAAGAAGACTGGGCGCCCTGTGGTTTTGAACAGAGGCGGACCTAGGGGATAGCAACACAATGTATCTGATCCCCTAAACCCCCGATTTTCGGCCATTTTCTTGTAAACTTTGATAGGTTGTGGAGTGCTGAGCTACACTATTCGAGATCTGGCTACACAATGACTGAGAATCGGATATTTGACCTACCTGATTCTGATGAAGGGCTGTGCCACAATATATAATCTAAGAGTATTTTACATCCAGGATTCAAGCAGACAGACCAGTATGCACCTTGTCAACTCATTTTCTTCTAAAGTAATATTTTTCACGATTTTGGGCCCACCGCTCCCCCAAACCATCAGCCTAGATCAGGCTAAGACTAGTTCACAACGTTTTGCATGTAATTTTCGCTCGCAGGTTATCACAATCAGCTGACTGATAAATCACTACCCACAATGCGCGGTCACACGCCTAATATTGATTATCTTAAGCAACAATAAATTGCTACTTGCTTAAAGACCAGCGTAGCCCATCCAGTTTTGCTATCTACAACCAAAAGCTGATGCGACTGACAAGTTTCCTTCTCAATCATATACGCACCATCTTAACCTTTGACCGTTCAGTACGCACAAGATCACACTAAGCTTAGGAGGGTGGTGTCAATGCATATAGATGATCCTAGGGAAAGCTAAGCACGGAGAATCGTTGTGGACTTATTTCACCATGTAATTGAATAGCGGTTGCATGCAATTTTTCGCCTGCGGAAACGTTGGAAACTGGCCATTAGGTTGCACTGTGGATGTGAATGTTCACTGAGTAAGTGAATGACACATGGTCGTAGGTTGAGACGTAAGTTAAAATCCCCATTAAGCACGTTTTCCACATCGTTAAGCTGCTAACTTGACCGACCACGCCACATATCAGCCGTTGGTTTTCGAAAATCCCAAACAGCAGGCAAGACAAGCATACTAACCTCACCACGAACCCAGACCAGAACTTGTCAACGCAGCAAATAATAGCAAGTTCCGAGTTATTAAAACATGCTGATGGCTCAGTGGTGACTGGGCACTGCCCAGTGGGCAAGATAGTTGTCATTGTTCTTTGTTCATACGTATCAGATCATGCTAACGACAGCTGGTAAAGATGCTTAGTACTTGGAGCAGATTTTAGCTGTTCAGAGATAAAAATATACCAACTCGCCAACAATGTTGGTGACAAAAGTAAATAAGGCTGGTGACAATATAGGTAAGATTGCGCACACCTCAGTGAGAGAAGTTGACGCTCAGTCTACCAGTGAGCTGTTTAAGTTTTGAAATGTCTCACAATGTCTAGCAAATAGTCCTCTTTTGGTCAAAAGCTCAATATTCTTGGCTTCACAAGTTTGGTTTGAAATTCCATTGGTCACACTTGGACACTTTTTTCGACCTCTGCGTTCAATGCCCCTGATGCTGCCGTCACAGTCCAGCTTCGGGGCAAATTCAACAGTTGGAACATGCCTTCCAGTGGCTGCATGAGCTGCTCACGGACGTTTGCAAACAGTCAAAAACTTAGCGCATCCTTCTCCAATCGCCTATTTGCTATCTTCAACCGTCGTAATCAGCTAACTTTCATCCAGGCACGTTTTCAGGTGTGGATTCCGGAGGAGCAAATGCAAATGGAATTTGGATATGGAAACCACGAATCATTTTCACCTTATAGGATATTCACCTTATGGGATATTTAACCACGAATCACTTATTTCACCATGTAGTTGAATAGCACTTGCATGCAATTCTTCGTCTGCGGAAACGTTGGAAACTGGCCGTTAGGCTGCACTGTGGATGTGAATGTTCACTGAGTAAGTGATTGACACATGGTCGGTGAGACGTAGGTTAAAATCCCCGTTAAGCACATTTTCAGCATCGTTAAGCTGCTAACTTGACCGGCCACGCCACAATCAGCCGTTGACTGTCGAAAATCCCAAACAGCAGGCATGACAAGCATACTAACCTCGCCATTACCCCACACCAGAACTTGTCAACGCAGCAAATAATGGCAAGTTCTGAGTTATTAAAACATTTTGATAGCTCAGTGGTGACTGGGCAGGAAAGTTTTCATTAATCTCTGTTCATACGTGTCAGATCATGGTAATGACAACTGGTAAAAATGCTGTGTAGTTGGAGCAGATTTAAGCTGCTCAATCAGAGGTAAAAAAAGTGTCAGCTCGCCAAAAATGTTGGTGACAAAAGTAGATAGATTCGGTGACAAAACAGGCAAGATTGTGCACACCTCAGCGTGAGAAGTTGACGCTCAGTCTACCAGTAAGCTGTCTAAGATTTGAAATGTCTCACAATGTCTAGCAAATAGTCCCCTTCTCGTCAAAAGCTCAATATTGTTGGCTCCAAAAGTTCGGTTTGAAATTTCATTAGTTACGCTTGGACACTTTTTTCGACCTCTGCGTTCAATGCTCCTGATGCTTCCGTCAGAGTTCAACTTCGGGGCAAATTCAACAGTTGGAACAGGCCTTCCAGTGGCTGCATGAGCTCCTCACGGACGTTTGCAAACAGTCAAAAACGCATTCCATCCTTTCATTCATGTATTACACACACTTCCACACTTTAATGAGGTGGCTTTTAAAGTGTTGTCGTGATGAGTATGAAGTGATTATAAACTATGGAAGGAGATGGTAAGAATGAGGAAAGGTGAGGATAAAGAGGATGGGATCCTACCTTCTCTAATCACCTATCGGTTATCTTCAATCGTCGTAATCAATTAGCTTCCAACCAGGCACGTTTTCAGGTGTGGATTCTGGAGGAGCAAATGCAAATGGAATTTGGATAGGGAAACCACGAATCATTTTCAGAACCAGCGTTTTCACAAATCTTCTTTAGACCTAGCACACAGATTGCTCAGAAAATTCAGCTTATAGCTCCGGCAGACACCAAAGACGCGAAATTCAGGTGACAAGTATCGCCTCACACAATATTGCAGCCGGTGACGAACACGAAAGCGCACTCGGCCGCGCCGTCAAAGTTGGACGACAGAGTCACAGAGCGTGCCGAACTTCTTGAAAAGGAGGGACGTCTGCGCTTCATAGTGTATATATGTATCATAAAGTGGATGATGCAATGATACAGGTTACAGAAATGCATGGTGCGTTTCCATCATTCGTGGCCCAGTTTGTTAGTTGAAGGGAAGATGTCGGAAGGCTCAAATTTACTCTAGACTTAAAAGGTGGATAAAATCTGGAGCACAGACAGTGGCATTCTGGCGGCTAATGTGAGTCTACTGATTACTATAAAGCTTTCAAAATTGCACACTACAACCTAGTTTGAAAAGTGTTTCCCTTGTGCCACTAAAACAAAGTTGTCTTCAGACGGCAAATAATATCGCATGTCATCTTACTGGAGAAGATAACTGAACACTGCGTGGAAACCCTGCAAATGAGAAGATCACAAAAATAAATGAAGATGCGTGGAGTCTAGGATGAGGAAATATTTCTGTAGAAAATTGTGCATTTGTCACTATCTGCTCTACGCAGACACGGTAAACTGGGCAGAGAATTCAGTCTTAAAATCTTCAAAGGCCATTCTTGCATAAAGTTGACTTCAGACTGTAGCGCGGGTAGAGACGCTCTGTTTCTCTACATTGACATTGGATCAGAGACACTGAGAAATTATCCCTTATCCTAGCGAGGTTTTTATGATTATTTCAGTCGGTGCAGCTTGAACGGCATTGAAAATAACACAAATAAAGGTCACAAATGCGCCCTTTATGATACAAAAAGCTGCCCCCCAAGGTGGTAAATCGGCCGTCGAGCTTTGGTAAAATCATGGTAGAATGCATAGCCCTGCTTTTGTCCTCAGATAACTTCGTTTCGTTTCCTCTTTCTCTGAATTTTATAATTCTATAATTTGAAGAAACGTATCGTGGGTCGTTCCAGAATACTTGAATTCCTAACTCATAAACCTCACTCGTATCTGTCGCCAGACTTGTAGAATCACTGGTGTTATGTTTGGTTGGTAACAGAACCCCTATCTGCGCCAGAATTGTCTGCTGTGGAATCCTGTCGGGCCGGATTCTGACATTACACACTTCACCGGAGTACAATTGACAGCCTGTTTCGAATCATACGGCAGGCTGGGCACAGTGGAAGAGAGCGTGATTGAGTTTTCGCTATTCTTAACACAGGATACAGCTAGTTTACTTTGTTGGCGACTCTCGTGTTCATCAAATGTCATTGTCCAAACGCTGAGATAGATTCTCCGAGCTCGGAATGAATGTAATTTCTGAAAACACTGAGGACGAACTAGGCCCCATTCGACATGGTGGGTTGGTACTATGATCGCAGTGGCGGACACAAGAGCAGAAACAGCTAGGGGCTCAAGCACCCTCTCCCAAAATGTGTAGTATATCCTAGTGACTTGTAGTGCCTGTAGTATACCTGCACAGCTGAAGGTCTTTCGAGGTAATTGTGGGGCAGTCTCGAGTCCCTTGCCCTGCTTAAAATGAATTCCTAGATCCGCCACTGCATGACTGGATTCGTTCATCAACAGGGGAACCCCTTGCCGGACGTTAAATACACAAGGAATGGCAGGTGCCGATTCCTGGGGAATTGTTTAACGTTTCATGTAAAATAGCTTGCATTCGGGTCAGGTTTATGTCGTGAATGATGCTTTCTTAAGAATCCAAGATTTTTTTAAAGAACTACGTGGACGCCAGGGAGTCACAAAACTACTTATGCCAAAGATACTACTAAGAAACCAGGAAGCAACTCAAACGCGAAATCAGGGTTTTTCTGAAAAGCGTGCCGCTTCTATCATCCTCCCAACTGCTCGAAATTTGCGTCGTGGAATCCTTTTGTCCTTTAGATGTATCTATAATTCGCTCCTTGGCTGGTATTGTAATGCATATCCTACATTTGAGGGATACTTTAACGGTGAAAATATAATTCTGGCATTGGATAAAGCGGTGTAAACTGGATGGTACCGGAATGTAAAGAATATATTCTGCCGTCCCTCCTCAACCAGTGCCTCTCGCCTCTGGCAATCACAATCAACTGTCGGGGGAGGTGCGAAAATAGCAGGACATTAAAGTTTACGACCACATAACCGCAGCAGCAATCCATGCAGCATGGTGTACCGTACACTGCACACTAGTGATGCTAAAAAAACAGAGAAATATGGGACAGCGAACGTGACTTTTTGCATCATAGATCCCCCCGGCAGCGTGTGGCTTGTTCTGAATAACGTGCCCTGGAGCGGAACTGCTTTGAAACAAGATGAAGCCAACATGCAGCAATCTGCGGCAAACACGCAGAATAATCGGGCAAAAAACACCGCTGAGAATGCTGCATTCCAGTCGGTCCCAGGAAGCAGTATTATGGGGCGTTACGTGTCGAGCGGTCCCGTAGTTTGGGGCCCGGGGCGGCGCAATAGAGGCTAACGAGATGTCTTGACGTCGCTGCAGCGCTGGGTCAGCAGGGTACGGAGAGAGGGGAGGGAGAGAGGGAGGAAGAGAGGGAGGGGAGAGAGAGAGAGTGAGAGAGAGAGAAGGAGAGAGAGAGAGAGGGAGGGAGAGACAGAGAGTGTTTGTGAGAGAGAGTTCCAGAGAGTGTGTGAGAGAATGTATGATAGAGTTTGAGAGAGAGAGAGGGGAGAGGGAGAGAGTATAATAATAATTGTTAGGGTTTAACGACGCACCAACTGCCAGGGTTATATGGCGTCGCCAACTCTCACCCTGTTGGAAGGGATTAGAGAGTGTGTGTGAGAGAGTGCCAGAGAGTGTGAGAGAGTGAGAGAGGGGGAGAGAGAGAGAGTGAGAGGGAGTGTCAGAGAGTGTGTGAGAGAGTGTGAGAGAGTGTGAGAGAGTGTCAGAGAGTGTGTGAGAGAGTGTGAGAGAGTGTCATAGAGTGTGTAAGAGTGTGTGAGAGAGTGTATGATAGAGTGCGAGAGAGAGAGAGAGAGTACTTATGAACAAATAAAGTAAAAGAAGGAAGAGGGTAAGATGGAGAGGGAACATTGCCTCGGGAAAAAGAGAATAAGACTTGAAACAAGAAAGATAGGGAGAGAAGGCACAGAAAAAGAGACTACTTTGACTAACGATCGTTTTAGGCCACTTTGGGGATTGGCACCAAGAACTGGTGAAACCAAGGGCAGGGAAACAAAATGTAGACGCATCCATGTGACTAGCAAACATTTTTCCAGCCAGAACCGCAATTATTGGCGATGATTTAACGATTTGGCTTTGCATGAAATGTTTTTCCGCGCGGTCGTGCAAAGGGTACTTCTTAACTTTGAAGGGACCCATATATTCAAGATAAATGGGGTGATTTTACAACGTTGTGGGTTTATGATTTGAAGTATATCAGCAAATCTTGTGGAGTCTACGATCAAGATTTTACTTTTGTTTGTGGAATCGTAAGATTCAAAACATTATCAGTTGCTAAAAACTCTGCGTATGCCACTCCGAGCCCATCTCACAAGCGGCTGCGTGTGATTCGATCAGTTCAGATCATCTCTCAGCTGACTAGAGGAGTGATTGAAGCGCCGCCTATCGTGAATAGAATCACGCACCGGCCGTCCGGCTAAAGCACGTGCATACATCACGCAGGGAGAGAGAGGAGGGAGAGAGAGAGAGAGAAGGGGGAAGAGAAAAAGAGGGTTTAAGATGTGTGTGGGAGGGACAGAAGGGGTGAGATGTTAACAGGGAGGAAGAGGAGGAGTGAATAAGTGACTGAGTCGAGAAAGTCTGACATTATTTCGAACTATACATCCTAAACAAATTATTTCCATACTTTCTTCATAAATGCCCAATCAAGCTATTACGGTCTTGGCAATATACCTGAAATTTGCCTCCCCATCTGCGAAAGTTACCAGTCCGGGGTCTCTTCCTTCTAGTTGAAATCCGTGGTAACTCCCCTGCCTACGCATGAGAGTTGGTGCTCCTACTAATTGTTTTTGGAAAATTCCGTCATGTCTGTCTCTTCGAGAATTTTGACCCTGCTGGCCTCATCTCCTCGATCGCTGCACTTAGTTAGCGGGACTCATAGTAGCGTTCTGAAAGGCGCCTGATCCATCCAACTAGTGGGGGAGACATTCAGTGGCATTTTGAGCTTATAAACTAAAGTCGTTTTTCTGCGATTTTGGGAGGGTCTCAGTTGGTATTTAGTATTATTATTGCTGTTATTAGTGTCGGTGGTATAGACTAGAAATAATAAAATCATGTTATTCAGACGAAGTCTGGGGATCTCTTCTCAATCCAGAGAAATTCAGGATGTTTTTGCAGTGACAAGGTAATGCAACGATTATACAAACCGTAAGGGAGACGCAAAATCCAAGAGGATGGGGTGAGGAAAAGGGATGAAAAGCCTTGTGGTTTTACACTGCATCAGCTTCAGGGATCATATGACGTGGCCAACTCTCCTCCTGTTGGGAAAGTGTTATGAAATCAGCCCCCAACCACGAATCAGGAGCCGCCTTTACCGTGACGTCACGCTGGCGACAAAGCTTTCCTTCACCCAATAGGTCCCATGTTAAAATTCATCGATTTCAGCCGGCTCTCACAAGTACAGTATGAGCTGAAGGAAATACATTGGGCTTTCTCCACAATTCTGCATTAAATTTGTTTTCGAAATTGACCATTTGAAGGTGATATTGTCAGTTTTTTACGAATAAGGGCATTCAAAGTTGGCTCTGCACAGCCGCTCACCGGGGACGATCGATGCCCCCCCCAGGTTTTTCGGCATAGCAGAAAAACGACGAAGCGCAGCACCGCAGTTGAGGTCTCTACCTCTCACCCCATCATTTTCCCACCATCCTTGAAATTTTTTTACCCTGGGTCACCCAAGGTCAGGTCACCAGGCGAGGTCAACCAAGGTCACCTCACTTCAACTTTTGAGCTCTATAAGAGCTACATTTCGGAGTCGATCGATTTGAAACTTCCTACACTTCATCAACCCTCCAGGATCTAAGAGATGTATATTTGGGATTTTTCGATTTCGTGACCAGAGGTCAAGTCATGAACTGACCTCTCCCATTGAAAAGCATGGGAAAAAGCTGTTTTTTATAAATTTTGCCAAAGTTGTTCTCAGTTCGACTGCTGAAGTCGGAGTCTCACTAAAGTCATCAAGGGACTTGTAACGGAGACCCCGACCCCACCACCCGAACGAGAAACTCCCACAAGGACGGGTTGATTTAGAAGCCAAAGTTTAACGTCCCACAAAGCCTGAACGATGGACACAAAGTACCCGCCACTCTCCGTTAAAGCGAAGGTGGCTCAGACCCCCGTCAATGCTCGTGTTAAAGGGCTCCCTCTCCCATGGCAAATGATACTTTTCGATACCTTGATACCATATTGGTTCCATATCACCTAGCCACAACAACTATGCGGCTAAGCCAAAGTAATGGAAAGAAGCAAAGCAGCCCGAGTTATAAGATCCAACTGGTGTTGAAAAATAATAATGCGCTCGACGGAAATATACAAATATTAGCATGTGGTGACCGTAGACTTATTTATTCTTTCATTTTAAATCTTCATTTGAAATGTTCTCGCAGCATCAGGGACCATTTGCTTTGTAAAAAATTCACGCAACTTCAATCAGTCTAAACGAGCACTTCACGTTCGACGAAACATCGGCAGAAAGCCTTATTTTGCAGACTGCCCACGTCCTAGCTCGTCCCGGCATGAAAAAAATAATACATATAAATGATAATCAATCCCTCCCCAGCCGCGAGTTTCCAAACCCCCGTCAGTTCAGCTTTGTTTGTTGTTTTCGATTGTGGAACTAAACGCGCCGCTTATGCATCAGCTACTGCTACCATATTGGTGCCAAATCGTGTGACGTCACGTTGGCGACAAAATTTTCTTCGTGGATCAACCTTATAAGTAAAGTAATCTTGTTATGAAATATCAGAAAGACTTATGCAGAATATCTGCCGAGATTCAAACCCGCATCAGCGGCGTAAATAACAAACGTATTCCTTATCCAAGGGAATCCAGGGGTATATTGATGTCATCAAATCCCCAAGCGACCTTCTGAAAGTCTACCCTTACTTCAGACGATATATTTGTTTATTTGTCGGCAGCAAATTGCGACCAAATGTTTTCTTTCCTGTCAAAGTACCACAATGCAAGACTTTGATCCTATCTTACTCATGGTGTATGGTATACAACTGCGTCGCCTAAAATATTTGTTTAAAATGATTGCTACAATACTTGGCTCATGCTCCCTTTTTTATCAACCTTATTTGCAATTGCTACTTACGTGTATAACAACTAACCACATTTGTTCAGTGATAATGGATTACAAGTGCTAAGATATATTCGGTGACTAAAACTATTACAAGCTCTTCAACTGTAACGCCTCTACTTGCGAGCTTCTGAAATCACCATTTTTAACCGCTCCTCGGCCGTATTCCTGTTTGGTCCACCACTAAAAACGGTCGGATTTAGCTCCCCACTGGCCATCAAACTTCCATAGCGTCTCTCGCGGCGTAAAGCACCCACTCCAGACTTGTTTTTACGGGCCAATTCGAACCCAAATCGGTTTTCAACTCCGCAAGTGTTCAACATGGACTCTTAAGTTCAGCAGTGAATACGGCTAAGTTTAGCAATCTGGGGACGCACTGTGAAGGCTGGCCATCCATTCAGGACCATTTCAGAGGTGTTTTAAAATCAATGCGAATATGGCGTTTGTCTGATGAGTTGGGCTTCTAGTTCAGGGATACCTGCGTTTGGAAGCCTGGCCTCTGGTGGAGGGTGGGGGCGGGAAAGGGGAGGGGTTGCAGCAGGGTCAAGCGGTAGCATCTCACAACCAATGTTATGCGGCACAGCATCTCAAAGGCAAGGTCATGTGTTACAGTATCCCTCAGTGTTGAGCGGCGCAGCATCTCACAGGCAATGTTGTGCGGTACAGCATTTCACAGGCCGTGTAATGCGGTACAACATCTCACAGACAGTTTAATGCGGTGCAGCATCTCACAGACAGTTTAATGCGGTGCAGCATCTCAGAATCAGTGCTGTGCGGTACAGCATCTCACAGGCAGTGTAATGAAGTGCAGCATTGCATCATGGGTGCAATATTTTGTCAGTGCCAGGGGTAGCATTAGTCTCTTGTAATTATATGGTAGGGACGGATCTACTGGATATGGCAGAAAGGGATCTTCTGGGTATGGCAGTGACGGAATCACTGAACATGAGAACAACGGATCCTCTGAGTATAGTAGGGACGGCCACCCCCTCTCTGCTGGTGTAGGAAGACTGGTGTCCGGGGAGCAGGGAAAACGATTATATCCTCAGCCCAAAATAATTATTTTAGCATTTTCAGGATCCGTTAAAAGGGAAAACCGAACCATCTTTTGTAGAAAACACCTGCAAAGTCTGTCACTGCACTGCGCAGAATTGATAACCCAGAACCCAGATCAGCTCAAAACCCAGTTTGCGCGTCTAATCAAACCCTGAAACTGCGCCGTTGATGGCAGCTGCTCTTTTTCCAGGAAGAATACGAGGTTTGTCCCTGATTTGTGTTTAAGTATCTCAGCGCACACTTTACTAAAGGATAATGTGGGGATCCACCAACATTGATTGCGTTTAGGCGTGGTTACAGTTGCACTGGGGGAATCAAGCTGATTTCGTGCCACATTCCACATAGTGCAAAATCTGGCCATTGAAAATAGTACTGATCATGTTAACACGCGCATTGACGGGGGTCTGAGCCACCTTCGCATTGACGGGGGGGCGGGTACCCGCCCCCCTAAGATCTCGAGAACCACGGTAGGTAGCAAAAAACGGTAAACGGCGTTGGGCTGCCCATCCACTTCTCCATCGAAAACATTTGAACCATTTTTTGTCAGGTCACATTTAAGGTCACGAGAGGTCAAAACATGCCCGTCATAGGGATAACATGTAAAATTCAGTTTTTCGGGAATTACATCTGAACAAGTAAAGATAGAGCAAAACGACTTGAACTATATGAATCCTCTTAGCAAGCCGAATCGAATGATATATAATTTGACCTTGCTAGGTCAAATCAAGGATTTGACCTGACCTGAGGTCAGGTCAGGGTCAAATTATATAAAATGCATATCATTAGAACCGCAAAGCCCAGGCGAGTCTAATGCAGCTAAAATAAATGCTCTATCACCATCCGTTACTGAGTTATTCCGTAAAAAACCATTTTTCCCATGTATTTCCAATGGAGAGGCCATGCCTCGTACCTGACCTTAGGTCATCGATATCAAAAATACCGGAACATATGTTAGAGAACTCGGTAGGGCCATTATGTGATATGAGTCTCAATCGGATAAGTTCACCCTGCTCCGACTTATGCTATCTTGAACTTTTTTTATGTCGGGTCACTTGACCTGTACTGGTGACCTGACCTGAGATGACCTAACCTTAAAATTTTCACAGAAGTTGTAAAAATGATGAGGGAAAAGGTATACCAAGTACGGCGGCGCTACGCGCCGCCGTTTTTCTGCTATCTCCGAAAAACCCGAGGGGGGCGGGTACCCGCCCCCGTCAATGCGCGTGTTAAACTGTCAGTTCAATGAAGCTGAATATGTTTCCGAGCCTTACCAAAATAGCGGCACGCTTTTTCAACTGGTCACACATTCCATAAAGCTTTCAAGTATTTCAGGTGTCAGTTGAGGCGACGGCCCCTTTCAACCTAGAATAACTCAATCGTAAATCCAATTTTCCACACAATGGAGCTAGTTTGACAGATTGTGAAGTCAATAAGGCAACAAACTTTCAGCAGCGGCTGTTGATGACGGTTGCCATGGTTACGCGTGCCGCTGGGCGGCAACTCTAGAAAAACCGATTGTACTGTGGAGTCTGCGTATCTAAGGCCTAGATTTCCAGGTCGTCAAGTTTTCTACTAGTGAAATAAAGCATGGCTTGAAGTGGAGATGTACCAAGCACTTAAAAATAGTATCCATTCGTGCAAAATATCAGGGTTAAAATTTAAGGTTTTTGGATAAGTTAAGTTTTTTTAGATCTTTCAATAAAAGCCATGGAATACTTGTTTGCACTTTAATGTCTGTGAAGTGAAATATGTTGACAAATCTAGTAGCTTTAAAGGTATGTTATACAAAAAGTATACTAGTATTTCAGTTCTTCTTTCCATTTTTGATCTTGCAAGCCGAAACACATAAAAGAGAAACATGACAGGCCCGAGAGAGAATAAAAACCAATGAAACACATCGTGAGGGAGTGGGGTTGGGCAAATATGGAAATAGTAACAATAGAAGGAAAGATCGCATCTCAGAGCCCGTTTTAGCCGCTGGTCAAGGCCTAAATGCAACACTGCCGATCGCTCCAACAGTTGCAGTCATGGCGTCGAAAGCAGCATGGACGTGGGAATCTTCTCCCCTGGCTTCGTTTAGGAATCGTCTTATTAAGGTCCACCGTTAACCTTGCCTCTGGCTTGTCTTTACATTGTTTCTTCTCTCAGACATGTAACTAAGTTTCAACAGCTGCTGAAAGGCCTCGACAACAGGCAAACGAATAACAGGTGAGAGATTAATTGACCATTTTCTGACAGCAAATAATTGCTGAATTTTTACATCTCACCACGTGATTTTGCACAGAACACTGCAGTTATTGATATATTGCAAATATTTGACAGTAAAAATAAAACGTGGTCAATGTGTGACCTGAGCTAAATATTTTAGTCAGCATAGACGCATGGACAGACGATTTGAATATAAATGTTGAAATTCTCCCGCTCTTTCAGATCTCCCCACCAGACGCATTATGCTGAAGAAACCTTCCCGTCTTTTTGTTTGAAGGTGCATAAAAAATATGCCTCCTAGAACAAGACGTCAAGGTGAAATACATATTTCGAGCTGGCCATCCTCTGCCATAATTTCAATGAAACGATCAATCCGAACCCGAACATTCCCATCCTTTCTTCACAGCGCTGTAGAGGACATCATGGTCAAGAACACTCAGATTCGCGCCCACCCATTTCAGAAATATATGACGAAATCGGCAAAATTATTCGAAACAATTTCGGCTAAAAATATACCATTCGGTAATCTTCTATATTTTAAAAGTCGATAGAATGATGTAAGTGCTTCTGCACTGAAACGTCTGCAATTTAAACCTTTACTTTTAGTACTCAAGCAGGCAAGGAAAAATATCATATGACAAAGATCAGAACTCAAATTCACCTCCAGATCAGAAACTATCCGAATTCTCAGGATCATGCAGTCTAATCCGCCAATAGATTGACTCGAATGGATACTGGTTCAGATATTTGAACCGTGACTCTCTCTACACTGCTGCCCCAGCCCTTCTGTGCCGTTCAATAACTCTGCTGTCAAAACACTCACTGGTTCATATAGTCTCTCTTCCCATGGGGGGTGCAGGGTAACTGAGAAGAAAAGCGCTTTGGAGAAAGGGACGGAAGGCAGGAAACGCTCTATTGATGGAGCGCATGCGACAAATGCGAACTAGGCTACAGTCAATGGCGTGGGAGAGGGGGAGGGGACGCAGGCTCGGGAAGGGCACGTGGCATTAATTTGACGTGTGAATGGAAGTCTTTTGCTTTTAATTCGATAACCATATGTTTGGAAATAATTTTCAACTTGGGTAAAATACTCCATAATAGCACCATCGTTTTTTAGTTTTAAGACAAATGATATATTGAGTACCGGGTTTTCCGGCATGCTTTACACTTCGCTATCTCAGTTAAAATCACGTTATAAAGGTGCCACATTCCCTTCAATGGGAACAAATTGACGGTGGTGTTTTTCCGCTTTTCCCTATCATTTGCTCCTTTATTTAATCGGCAGGCTACCAGCCCCAGAATACAATGTAGGCATCCTAACTCACTATAAGCTGCAATCCATGTTTTGCGACGGCAGGTATAAAACTGCAACAATATTGAGCTGTCTTCGCCGATATCAGTTGTAGATTCCATAAGCGGAGGATGCGCCTCTCAACCTTGATTGACAGCAGCCTTTCTATCATAGGGAAGGAAACACAACTCCACTATTCTCTAACACATGACACCTAAATTGGCTTCCATTTCAACCACAGTAAACTGGATTTCTCAGTGTCATCGCGGTCACATTTTCAACACTTCAGCCTCACATCTTTCACAGCTCTACTGGCTCACCAAATATTCAAACTTCAAAACAAATTTCAAACCCAATGAGCCACCGGTTTGGAATCCCCCGGAGATTTTCCTCACAACTTCGTATAAGTTCGCTGCAGGGAAGTTTGGTAGCAAGAAAGTTTGATAGCAGGAAAGTTTGGCAGCAGGAACGGACTCGCCCTGGGAACTCTCCGAGAAAACGGAAGAAGCGAAGTCAAGCGCCGTAGGAGTTGAGTGTGTGTGACGCAAGACTGGGACGAGGGAATCCAATGAAGTTATTTTACTTATCCAGTTTGATGTGTCTGCTTTTTATCAGCTATGTATTTATCTAATATTCTGCCACAGTTTAGGAAGTGATGATTGATAGGAATCTAACGGCAAGATGTATGGCTATGCGTGGTGGGGCATTGGAAGTTGAATGCATTAATTTTCCTTTGTTCCTCGACCACAAGTTTAAGTACGTTTTTGGACGTTAATGAGATTTAACTTAAAGAAATAAGTCGCAAAGAAACTATTTTCCCTTGCCTTTACCGGAATGTCTGTATAATTTTGTACTTTTGGTGGTGCGTGAACACCGCTGAAATAAAATAAAAAAAACACTCAAAAACATCGGAAAACACCTCTGAAGCTTTTAAGTCATATCTGAGTTCGGCTCATTAATATGGATTAGTGCAAAAGGCCATGTACATACCTACAACGGACGACAGTGGGGAGGGGACCCCCGTAACTGGACAACAAGAGCAAATAACCTAAAAATTGTGTTACTCGATCGATGACTTTCACCTTTTCTTATACTTATTGACGTGGAGTTACGCAATTCTTCCTTATGTGTTTCAGGTGAACTAGCATTTTAGCACCATCCTGGGCAAACTATTGAGTTTTAACTTCGCCTTCCATCCCCCCCTTTCAACTGTGGCTTTAACCAGGTGTGAGTCCCCGCCCCGAGAAAAAAACTGTGGCGACGCTTTTGGTCACTAGCACCTCTTCAACTGTCCTGGCGGATTCATTGAGTTTTTTTATAAATTTTGTCCAAGTTGTTCCCAGTATGACTGTTGAAAGTATGACAGTCGGAGTCTCACTAAAGTCCTCAAGGGATTTGTCACGGACACCCCGGCCCCACCACCCGAACGAGCAACTCCCTCAATGAAGGGTTAATTTAGAAGCCAAAGCTTAACGCCCCACAAAGCACAGGGACGTCTAAGGAGGAGTTCAACCGCTTGTGGGTTTTGAGTCTCGCCATATACTTCAAGTTTTCGTGGTATGGTCACAGAAAGGTGACGCGTGCTCAACATAAAAAATGTATCGAGCCCTGACTGAAGGTTCGGGCCTCTTTCTCCATCTGATACAGAGCAATGCAGCCCTCACCTCCCTGAATTGGGCATGTATTTCGATAATGCTTCCGTAAACTCTATATAAGGATGATTATAAGTTAAACTCCTCCCTATTATATTATCATTAGTAAACGCCTCCCTATTATAAGTCACAAACGCCTCCCTCCATGCCTTCATCGACTATTTACGGGCTCCATTTCTCTCTACTAAAAAGCTCGTTTTGAAGCTCTTTCTCCAGCGAACTCGGCCGCCGTCTGGTCTGTACCAGAGAGCAGCCTTAGCCATAGTGAGCAGATTATCCAGCCCATAGAGAACAAATAATTGCAAGGAATCTTTAAACATGACATTCGATTTAAGAGACCACGTGCATACGAAAAGATGCTGCCATTTTCATGCTGAATTTCACGCTGAATCTCTCGTAAAGCAACTATACACGCCTCCACCAATCAGCGGCCGCCATCCGCCAGAGACTGTATGCCCGCGGGGCACAGAGGTGAGCGGGGTCACGGGCCGGAGACGGCTGGCCGGGTTAGAGCCTCGGTGGGGAGGGGGTAGCGGGGTGGATTATAACTCGTATGTGTGCAGTGGTGAGGATGCTGGTTGAGTTCTTAAGTGCGTATTGTTGAAGTGAGGTATAGGGGCGGGTGCATGCGCGGAGTAGGCTGTGTAGGTGGGTAAATGTGTTTGTGTGGTGAGCGGTGGATTGAGTTGAAAATTAGAGTTGATAAAATGAATCTCGTATGTAAAGGTGCTTACACAGCAAAGTTGCTGGTACGGATTTCGAATTCGAAGTGTTTTTTGATATCAGAGTACAAAGCTTCCTATTTTAGAACTGGGGCCATAAGTTCCATCGTAGTTCCGGTCAAGCACTGAAAGGGGTGAATACTTACAACAGGACAATCATTTCGGTATGTTTTTTAGAGCAAACAAATGTTTAGTCCAAAAAACGAAACCTCATGGGTATATAGTTTGTCGGCTTTTGTCTCGTTTTCTACAATGTTGGATTTTTCTCGCGCCATTTTCCAAGCAGCTGGATAGGACGAAGCGCACGCCCCCGCAAGGGGTCAAAGCTCACGGCCCAACAGTCTCACATGTGTTGGAGTGACAGCAGGCGAGAGTTGCGTGGGTCTAAGTACGTACAACCCCGAGATTCTAAGCTGGTTTTAAGTTGGATATCGACAGCCGTGTAGGGCTGTGGATTTCTTTATGTTTCGGTGTGTCGGGGCACACCCAACGGAAGGCTCAGCTAGTGTTAAAGTACCACTGAGATACAGGGGCGGATCCAGGATTTTTCGCTAGGGGCCGCAGCGCTGGGGGGCGCCACTTTCATGGTCAGGGGGCGCCATTTTTAGGCCGACTGGGGGCGCCAAATTTTATGTTCTTTATCCATTTACAATATTTTTGCGAGCTGAATCAGTTAAGCTGCGTCCCGGTGGGCCTCCGAGTCACCTTCACCCTGGTGGGGGTGTTTGAACACCCCTCTCGAACTCGGCTCCTAAGCAGGATAGCGAAAAAACGCGAACCCTGGTGGATAGCTCATACAAATTCATGAAGACACTATATCAGTCACTTTTTGGCTCAGGTCAACATTGAGGTCATGACAGGTCAAAGAAGTTGGCATTTTGAGCAAAGCTGTTGGACTCTAGCGTCTGACAGCGTTGAGTTAGAATAATTTTGTATGCACTGTTTGCTCTCTCTCGTCACGGCGAATCGAATGATGTATAATATGAGCATATTAGGTCAAAACACAAATCACCTGACCCCAGGTCAGGTTAAGGTCACTTTTTAGCTTAGCATAGTCCATATGACTATGAATCGACTGGCAATAGCAATCCAAACGCAATGGTATGAACATAAAAGCTGTATCATCGTTTCATGCAAAGTTATTGACCTAAGTCTGAAAACTGCTTAAGTAGCTTCGGATGACCTCTCAAAGGTCACAGGCCAAAAATTGCAGCATGAACCTTAAAAGGGGCCTAGGATACTTCAATTTAGGGAATATGAAGGTAAATACCTTAATAATATACCTTGATAATATTATCACCTTTATCTACACAAATACAGTCCATTTTCTGTATTCCTCTGTATTTCCAATGGAGAGGTCATGGCCCGTATTTGACCTTATGTCATCGATATGAAAAATCCCGGAAATTTTTGGAGAACTCGGTGGGGCCATTGTGTGTTATAAGTTTCAATCCGATACATTCACCCATTTCCTACTTATGCCACCTTCAACATGTTTTGAGGTAAGGTTACTTGACCTGCACTGATGACCTGACCTGAGATGACCCAAGCTTAAAATTTTGGGAAAACTTGCGGAATCAATCAAGAATAAGGTGTGCCAAGTACGGCGGCGCTTCGCGTCGCCGTTTTTTCCTTACCGCCAGAAAAATCGGAGGGGTGTTCAAACAGCCCCCACTGGGGCGGGGGCTCAGAGGTAATTAGCCTCATATATTCTTTTGAAAAAAATTGGGAAACATCATAGCTTTGAATGTATCTAAAATACATCTCAGCAGTGCTAAAAAGTGAAAGTATCTCTTTGGCGTTTATTTTAGTGATGCACTGGGACCCACGGTTAGTAAAGACACTTTGAGACCCGGGGAGACTGCATGGGGACTATTTTCTCCCCAATCGGTGATCAAAATTATCTTCAGAAGCCTTAAACAGTTTGTAGAAGACCAACGAATATTAAGAATAGGCCCGTCTGTGTGCATTAGCACACAGGGCCTTAAGTAACCATAAGGGTCTAATAAACCACTAGGTCAGAGCAATGATCCCAGTTCCCTTCATTCTGAGCTAGCCAGCCACAAAGGATCTATGACCTAAGTTTATGGACTTTGGCTTACTTCAAGACCCCAGTTATTGTAAGCCTTTCTAAGGCTATATTCTAATATTATGTCCTCCGAAGACTTGACTAAGACAAGCAACTTGCCGTATTTCAATGTGGTACTTTGACCTCCTTCCGTGCGTAGCCACGCTCGACGTAGGACAAGCGTACCCGGGGTGCAAAGGGACCAGTACCGACCTAGCCTACGCAGAATATCAGAATGCCGATCTAATGTGCGCACTACGATCACAATGCTGATTTGGCCCCACCTGCGCAGTGCGGGCGCATGCTGGAAATCAGAATAAAATATCGACGTGCGTGCGCCCATTCTTATGTATTCTTGGCATCATGATACGGCCCCTGGCGACCCTAAGGCAAGCAAAGGCCCAGTTTAGGGATACTCCACATCAGAGATCAACTCGGAAAAATGTGTTTGTGTCTCCCTTCAGCGGCATCTACCTGAATTTTTGCAGGAACTATAACTAGCTATAACCAGATTTTGGCCGTTGTCCTGTCTTTGCTGTGCTCTGGCAGCGACATAGGACCCTCGACTGACCAAAGTGAACTCGAAGTCGTTCACAGTGTACACTTGTACACTTTCTGGCTTTCTCCAGGGGTTCGCTAACTGGCAAATTAGATCCTAATGGATTTAAGGTTCCCACCAGTCCCACTCACAGCAGTCAAAGACCGTCATGGATGGTTCCCCACTTGGATGCAGGGGGCCCAGCGACTTCCCGATTATACCTCAGGTCACCTCATGACCTTCCACAAGAATATGGCAGGCCTTACTGGTCACGGAAAGACCTGTTGGGCTCGGAGTACCCTTTTTATAGACTGTTCGTTCAGTTCCAAATATATATTTACGATACAGAGTGCTTTTATGGTCACCGAGGATATCGCCCTGTCCGACAAAAAAGCATGCTGGCAAGACATGGCCGGACTGCGACCGAAAGATCTGCTAGTTACAGAGATTCCTGTTGACCTAAGATTGCCCTATTGATAACGAGGAGACTCCTGGTCCCAAAGGACCTGCTGACCGTAGAGTGCCCTACTTGTCACAGCATACCTCGCTGGCCACAGAGGGCATTCTCGGTGGCAGACAGAAGGCTCTTCTGACTGCATTGGGCCTTGCCGACCACGGAATGATGTGCTGGTCATGCTTGTCACAGAGGGCCCTGTTGAAACTGTTGAAAACAGGTGACCCACCTGATTAAAGAGTGTTCTTCTGCCCCTAGGGGACCCTGACGGTCACATATAGGGCGTCGCTTGCCGCAGAGGGTCACGCTTGTAACAGCAAGTCATGCTGGTCCCCGAGATTTACGGTTGGTCATAGATTGGCGTAGCCCGGCTGTCCTTCGCGCGATCTTTTCCCTTCGGGTGCCTCTCATGCGACTGCGCTAGCCGCCCCACCCCTTTGCTACGTTTCTGTTCCTCCCTACTATAGTTTCATCACCCAATCAACTCTCCTTCCCCGATCACCAAGGCATTTTCCAGCTCTATCAAACCGGCCGCAAACTCAACCTATCCAAGGTGATGATGTTAGAGATCGCACCTGACCAACCCCCGTCTGCGACCTGGGCTAATGCCCCACCGGCGCAGGAGAGCCGCATGACAATGTGCTGAAAGCAAACCATATTTCCTTCTCAATGTATCTCTTCATAAGCCTGTAAGTCAGTTGTATCATTAGTTTCTTTGAAATAACTAATAAAGAGCAGGCGGTCACTCCAGATTCGAACCGGGCCTCACTGATCAAGAGACAGGGCCTCTAATCACTATACCCCCGTGCCACACCATTCAACCTCCCACTAGCCGAACACCTGTGACCCGTCAGGAGGTCACTGGCCGGTACCAATCAGCCGACAATGTCGGGGCGCTGGCGGCGGATGCTGTGTTCGTCCAGAAAAGGCACGATATAAAGGTGCTTCTAGAAGACGAACCAAACATTATTTTGGGCTGAAAATACTTGTATCGTCGGCCTAGGATCCTAAGCTAGCTTCATGCCAAATTTAATCCACTTCCATTGATTTTAAGGACTTGAAACCATGGTGAGACACAAAGGTGGTCCGAGAAAATTAGCACCTTGAAATACCCTTTCAGACGAATTACTCAAAAGCCGTCGGAGATAAGTGCGTAGGGTGAATGAATGAAATGACTGCAATTAATTTTCCAATTCAAGCATGTCAATTCGGAGCTTGTGAGTGACATGTGCTTGGAACCTAGAAGCTAAAAATAAAAGGTTTTCTACTAAAATTATGTTTATACGTATAAAATAATAAATTTCAAAATCACGATATCCATCTCCAAATATCAGGCGTGAGCAATGTTCTTTCATTATCTGAAATGACAAGTCAAATCGGCGCATTAGACCACGAGATATTAAGATTTGAATTAAATGTGCAAAAATGCAGTCCTCCGGCAGAATGGCAAAAACTAGGTCAGAATTTTACGTTTTCCACTGGAAACTATGCCTAAGCACAATCAAATTCACCTAGCTGCCTCCAGGTGACTGTCTTTAAACTAACTGAAGCGTGCCTCCTGACATTTCGAGCTTTTAAGTCGGCCGTCAAATTTCAATAGCTTTTTTACTTGTATCAGAAATACTGCGTTTTGGCGTAATAATTATTGTCAGACCAGTTCGAAATTTTTATCTTAGGTGGCCTCTGTTGCTAATTCAAAAGGAGGAAAATTTCAAGTTGGTCGATTAAGAAATCAAAATGAGGAAAATGAAAAATTGAAAATATTTGTTCCAAAATTTCTTAAAGACTATATTGAATTTAGATTCGGGGCCTTAGTTTGGGCGTCTAGCGTAAACGGGCTATCACCTTACACAATTACAGAGTCCTGACATCAAAGTTGATGTCAGGGCTCTGCAATTGTGTAAGAGCCTCTGGAGAAATCGCAATCCGCTTCGCTCCATGAATTTTTGTCATGCGGCTCTGACACTGACCGAGCTTACCTATCACTGATCAACAACCGAGAAGGCTGGGTACATGGACGATCCAGGATTTCGATAAGGGGAAGCGACGTCTCCGGGGGCGGTCAGACTACCATTTGGGGTCAACCTTTGGTATCATGGATCTTTGTGATGCTAATTTTGCATATTTTTGATGCCATTTGAAAAAAGCCGATTAAAAAACACGTTGCCAAGAAAAGGAAGAATTTCACAAAGTGCCTCTAGTTAAGCAAGCAACAATGAAACAGGGCACCTTTTACCTGTATTACGTTTTGAAGCAGACTTTGCGCAGAGACGGCCTTTGGAGATTTTGCGAACCAGTCGTTGCATTTTACCCTGTCTGCGCAGAGCGGATAGTGATAAATCCATAATATTATACATAAGGCGAAACTTTTTGCTGTTTACACTCTTGTGGGAGATGACGCAACCGAAATTCTGCAGGTGCCTCCTGCCGATCTCTCAATGTTTTTCTTACACAGATGACGTGGGAATTTCGCATTGCTGTCTGGACACAGCCTTTCATTAGTGGCACTGCCAAAAAAACCCTCGGCAAAATAAGTAAATGATCGAAGTCAACAGCGTATAGGGTAATCAGTAGATCCGGAATGTTTTTTAAACACATTTAAGGGATATTGGTATATGTGCTCAAAATTTGTCTCACAAGAAACATTATTTTTACCAGTCCCCTATAGGTATTCCATCGTAGCATGTTCTTGTCGCAAAAGACAACACAACTACATATCGGACGGGCACACGACCACACATCGGATGGGCATGATGGAGCAAAGTGACACCGATCGGTACCCAAAACAAACATTAAAAGAACTCGGGGCAATTGTTACCACTCAAAGCTGAGAGCTGTCCATGTGCCATGGGAGTGCCATGTTGCAGTGGGATGCCCTAAGGCTGAAAAAGATCGGTTAATCGTGAAATTGGGGCACCCGAACACGAAGTAGAGGACATCCGAAGTTGAAGGCGGTACACGTAAAAGTGGGGCGCCCCAAGGCTAAGAAAGAACAGACAATTGTGGAAAATGGGGGCGCAGTCATGCACTATAGGGCAGTCAAAAGTGGATGAGAGCGATCAATTTTACGGTGGGCCACTTTAGAGCTAAAAGGGACGGTCAATCATGATATAGGGGTTCTGAACCACAAAGTGGAGGGCGGCCAGAGATGAATGAGGGCAGTCCACGGTGAAGTGGGGTGCTCTAAGGCTGCACAAGACCGGCCAGCAGTGGAGAAGGTTCGCACAATCATACAGAAGAGAGCGGCTAAAAATGGATGAGGGCAGTCCATGTTACAGTGGGGCACCCTAGGGCTGAAAAGCGGTTCAGTTGTAAAAACGGGGAGCCCAGTCACAAAGTTAAGGGCGCATGTAGGTAAATGACGGTGGTCCACGTCGCAGAGGTCCGCCAAGCGCTGAAAAAGGGTGGCCAAACGTGAAATATGGGGTTCTCTACCATAAAATAGAGAGCATCTGGAGGTGAGTGAGGGGTCCACATTGAAGTGAGGCGCCCTAGATCTGCAGAGGAGCGACCAATAGTGGAGAACAGGAGAACAATCATGAAGAAGAGGGCGGCCAAAGGTAGGAACGGGCGGTCCATGCTGCAGCTGGGTGCTCTGGAGCTAAAAAGGGCGGCCAATCGTGAAATATGGGCGCCTAACCATAAAGAAGAGGGCGTCAAAAAATCGATGAGGGAGGTTCACGTTGAAGTGTGACGCCTATTAGGGACCCGGGGGCATGATATATGAGGGGGTGCTTAGGTTTATAAATGAGTCCAGCGGTGATGCAGCATGGGAGTGCCAAAAGTTCAGTGTGGTACAGTGGTACACCCTGTGGGACGCCGGTGATCTATAGCCGGGGAAAGTGTGGTGAGTTAGTCAGTTAGTTATTTGGGCTTTCGGGGTGAGGGATGGTAATGGTGATAGTGCATCGGGGGGACGCTGATACTTCACCGAGGCGATACCGAGACTGGAGTTATGGATACCGGTGCTGCAGGCAAGGGGCGCCTGCGGTACATAGGCGTGGAACCGTCAGTTGAGCGTCTGTGGGAGCAAATAATCCATCATAGGGACACTGGTAGGGTAACAACAGGGTAGAAGGGGGTACACGAATAGGGCACTGGTTGGGCAACAGGGAGGAGAAGACGGTGCATGGAAAGAGCGCTGACAGCGCAATTTGGTCATCAAGGAGAAACCGAAGCTGAAGTTTGGAGCTTCCGGTGATACAGCTTGGGGGTACTTGCATTCAGTGAAATTTGTGGGAGCTGTCAAGGGTAGGCGCTGGTAAGACAACGGGCCACGTTTGGGATGCAAGAAATGCAAAGTAAAGAGAAGCTGCATGGGGTTTCTGGCAGGGATGTGTTTGGGAGGGGGGTGCGTTCATGGAGCTAACGATAGGCACCCATCATGCACCATGGAGGCGGTGGAGGCACAGGGCATGCTGTCAAAAAATGGGGCGCCCATAGTGGCGCGTGGCGGGGTAGAGGGGGAGTGCTGGGCGCCGGTAGAGCAAAAGTAAGATACCAATGATGCATCAACTAATCAGCAGAAATGTGTGAGCGCCTATAGTGAAGTGTGGGGGCACCAATGGAGCGACAGAAAAGCACCAATGTGTACCATGGGGGCCGCCAGACCGAGCAGTTTGTCGAAATTTGGGGGCACTCCCGATGAGCCCACGGCGGGAGATGAAGGCGCCGGTGGAGCATAGCACAGGTACCAATGATTCATTATGGGGGCGCCAGTGATACAGACCGATGTGTCAAAAGATGGTGGAAAGAGGCGGGGGAGGGCGCCCATAAAGCTAAAAGCAGACAACAATAATGCATCATAAGAGTGGGGCTCGAGTGGTATAGGAGGTGCTGTTGAAAGGTGAAGACCCCCTCAATGGGGCATGGGGGTGCAGTTTGAGATTGAAAAGAAACGCACCAATTATGCACCATGGAGGCGCCAGTAGTATAGAGTGGATTTTCCTAAGGTGGGGGCGCCCGTAGTGAAAAGTGGGGGCGCCGTTGGAGTGCACAGAAGACACCAATGATGCCCAATGGGGATGCCGGTGGTAGATGCGGCGTTTCAACACATGGGGCGCCCACAGTGACGCGTGGGGGCGCCGTTGGAGCAAAAACGAGACATCAATGCTGCACCATGGAGGCGCCAGTGGTATAGAGTGGATTTTCCTAAGGTGGGGGCGCCCGTAGTGAAAAGTGGGGGCGCCGTTGGAGTGCACAGAAGACACCAATGATGCCCAATGGGGATGCCGGTGGTAGATGCGGCGTTTCAACACATGGGGCGCCCACAGTGACGCGTGGGGGCGCCGTTGGAGCAAAAATGAGACATCAATGCTGCACCATGGAGGCGCCAGTGGTATAGAGCGGATTTTCCGAAGGTTGGGGGCGCCCGTAGTGAGGATTGGGGCGCCAATAGTTTATAACGGGATGCCAAGAAGTGGGAGAGCCCACGATGAGGCTTGGGGGCGCCAGTGGAGTGAAGCGAAGGCACCAATGATGCACCAGGGGAGGGGGAGCGACGGTGGTATAGAGCATTTTGTTAGAGGGTGGGGGCGTCCGTAGTGGGGAGTGGGAATCCAGTAGTACATAGCGGGGAGAGAGAGTGGGGGCTCACTGGTATAAAACGGGCTGGTTAAAGGTGAAAACCCCTCAGTGAGGCACGGGGGCGCCATTTGAGCAAAAAGGCACCAATAATGTACCACGGGAGCGCCAATGGTGAAGATCGGCTCTAAAAAGCAGAGGCGCTCACGGTAAAGCGTGGGGCACCGGTGAAGTACACAGAAGACACTAATGATGCCCAATGGGGGTGCCAGTGGTACATGAGGGTACCAAAAGGTGGGGCGCCCACAGTGACGTGTGGGGGCGCCGTTGGAGCTAAAAATGAGACATCAATGCTGCACCATGGAGGCGCCAGTGGTATAGAGCGGATTTTCCGAAGGTGGGGGCGTCCGTAGTGAGGATTGGGGCGCCAATAGTTTATAGAGGGATGCCAAGAAGTGGGAGAGCCCACGATGAGGCTTGGGGGCGCCAGTGGAGTGAAACGAAGACATCAATGATGCCCAATTGGGGCGCCGGTGGTACATGCGGGGTTCCAAAGATGGAGCGCCCACAGTGACCCGTGGGGGGTGCCGTTGGAGCAAAAACGAGACATCAATGCTGCACCATGGAGGCGCCAGTGATATCGAGTGGATTTTTTAGAAGATGGGGGCGCCCGTAGTGAAGAGTGGGGCACCGGTAGTATATAGCGGGATGTCAAGAGGTGGAAAAGGCTTGGGGGCGCCAGTGGAGTGAAACGAAGGCACCAATGATGCCCAATGGGGGCACCGGTGGTACATGCAGGGTTCCAAAAGATGGGGCGCCCAAAGTGACGCGTGGGGGCGCCGTTGGAGCAAAAACGAGACATCAATGCTGCACCATGGAGGCACCAGTGGTATAGAGCGGATTGTTAGGAGGTGGGGGCGCCCGTAGTGGGGAGTGGGGAGAGAGAGTGGGGGCTCACTGGTATAAAACAGGCTGGTAAAAGGTGAAGACCTCCTCAGTGAGACATGGGGGCGCAATTTAAGTAAAAAGGCACCAATGATGTACCACGGGAGCGCCGATGGTAAATATCGGCTCTAAAAAGCAGAGGCGCCCACGGTGAAGCGTGGGGCGCCGGTGAGTACATAGAAGACACAAATGATGCCCAATGGGGGCGCCGGTGGTACATGCGGGTTCCAAAATGGGGCGCCCACAGTGACGCGTGGGGGCGCCGTTGGAGCAAAAACGAGACATCAACGCTGCGCCATGGAGGCGCCAGTGGTATAGAGCGGATTTTCCGAAGGTGGGGGCGCCCGTAGTGAGGATTGTGGCGCCAATAGTTTATAGCGGGATTCCAAGAAGTGGGAGAGCCCATGATGAGGCTTGGGGGCGCCGGTGAAGTGAAACGAAGGCACCAATGATGCCCAATGGGGGCGCCGGTGGTACATGCGGGGTTCCAAAGATGGGGCGCCCACAGTGACGCGTGGGGGCGCCGCTGAAGCAAAAACGAGACATCTATGCTGCACCATGGAGGCGCCAGTGATATAGAGCCGGTTTTTAGAAGATGGGGGCGCTTGGAGTGGAGAGTGGGGCGCCGGTAGTATATACCGGGATGTCAAGAGGTGAAAGAGGCTTGGGGGCGTCGGTGGAGTGAAACAAGGGCACCAATGATGCACCATGGGGGCGCCAGTGATACAGGGCGGGTTGTCAAAATGTGGTATTTGCATGCAGAGGAATTACCACGGGGCGCCAGTATTTCTGTTAGGCATACAAATGTGGAGCGAATGGAGGCGGCCCCCGAGGATGCCTTAGTGCCGAGGGGGCGCCTTACCAGCGAGGGGGCCGCGGCCCCCGCGGCCCCCTGGATCCGCCCCTGCTGAGATATTATCTTTTTTTCATTTTTAGGACAATAAATTGTCGTTATCAAGTTCAAGTTGCCCTGTGTGAGGCCCAAAATGACTATTATACGACATCTTTTATGAGAGAGTTTTTTTCTTTCGAACTCAGGCACCTGCGATGATTTTTCGAAAGTTAAGTCACCACCAGTGATTTTTTTCAAAGCTGGTAACAGCCTGTATGTGGTTAAGACTATTCACGTTGGGGTGGGAGTGAGGGAAGGCAGAGGGTTCAGGTTTCACCTTCAATAGACAATTTCCAGATTACAGTCACTTTGGGAATGAATCGAAAAGTTGTAATCCAGACAGTGCGGATGGCATCAATGAGCCCGAGTTTGATGTGTTTTGTCTTGTTAGCAACAAGTGAAAATTGGCATGCCTCCTTCACTTTTTACAGGCAGAAACACTAACAGTAAACACCGAGCTAACCTGGTGAAACACCTAAGCCCTCGGTCATCATCCATAGCATCAAAAGTCATCATACTTCCGCTTTGAAGCTCGCGCACAGAGCGATCCTCGTCTCCTGGCTCCGGGCCAAAACCCACGGCCACCACCCTGCCCTCCGGCGTCGACCTGTGTTTTGGCTCGCAGCCAGAGCCAGGGGCACTTCTAGAAATTTTCCCAGAGAGGGCGCTGCAAACTGGCTCGAACTGGTGCTGGGGTGTACACAGTTACACATGGAAGACCTGGAGAAAATATATCAACGGATTGGTAAAAAGAATATGGCACCCACATGAGATTTAAGCTGAGCTAACCGCTGCAGAAAGTATACCGAAAACCCCCTTGTTTCGGGTGGTAGATACTAGAGGGCCTTGGTGTGCTCAAGACCCCCCACGAATGTCAGAGTGCTTACAGCAAATGCATACCTGGAGGCTGTTCGGGGTAATGGGAGGAAGGCTCGAGCCCTCCTCTCCCCCCAATGAATTCCTAGATCCGCCACTGCAAGTTGATTATCTCATTTCTCTCAGATTTACGTTTTACGGAGCAGCAGCGTTTCATGAGCGTACTTCTTTTCACTCACGTCTCCCCTACACCTACAACCGAAATCCCCTACCCCACGGGGCTAGGACTTCGGTGAAGGGAGGGAGGTCTAGCCTGAGGGAAAGGGTGCATTTTGTGCATTCTGAGCGGCTTGATGACGGCGCGATTTTTTGTCTCATTTTTGTGTGTGATTTTTATGTGTTTCAAAAGCGTCACCGGGAAGCAACATAGAAAATTTGGACAAATATTCTGGAACTGCAAGAGCTGCCGTATTCGAACAGAGGTCTTCAGCTGACAGACGACGGCTGATGAAAACGCTGCAAAAGAGAGCGCCCTTGCCAGGCTCGATATCTAGAGAAAATGTTTTAAGTGCATGTACAGGACAATTTTCTCAATTTAAGGGAGTTTAGGGCACCTTCGTCGTCCGACAGGAGGTAGCTACAGGTACCGAACTGGACGACTATCTTCGGATCCGTTCCTGTTCTCCCTACAATCGTAAAGGTCGTCTTTGACTGTTCGGTGATAACCGGGACCGGTGGGTCTTGAATCCTCTCAGCCCTACCGGCCGCCTTTTCATCCACAAGTGGTGAGGTTTAGGATAAATAAATGATCGAAGATGGGTTTGCGATTTGTTCCGTCTCATGGCTCACTGCAAATCCCATGTTGCTGCATTCACTTCAAATTTGATGACAAAATTGATTGTGTCCCCAATGCAAGCCAGCCATTCATGTATTTTCTCCTGAAATAAGAAGTCCCACAAAACGAAAAAGTGCATGGGGGAAGTGTATGTATAAACACAAAACTGAGAGGTATGCCTGGGTACAGTATGTAATTTCAAAATATACCGTTTAATCAAATCCCGACTTTGTTCAAACTTTGCCTGACTGGGACTTTTCTGTCCCTTTCTGACATGTTCTGCCCCACGCTCTCATTTCCCTGGATACGCCACTGGCGACGACCACCTCGGTGTTTCTCATGACTTCCTCGCGACGACGGAGCCGAGCCTGTTGGAGGCAGACGTTGCTGAGACGGATGAACGATCTCGCTGAAAGGTGGCGCCGTTTACGTTGGAGCCGGGTGGATGTTTGTGAGCCGGTGGAATGACTGTGAGTGTTGATGTATTGGGGGTAGTAATGACCTAGTTGGATGAACGGGTGCAGGCATTGTTACTGTGTGTTCTAGTATGGTGGGTGAATGATGAAACTAAAGGTGATTAGTAGTGTTGTTCGATGAAATATTAGGCGGAAAAACATACATATTAATGGTCTTTGACAAAATGAAAACTGTTTCAACTCTAGTTTTGAATCCGTTGACAGAATTCCAATCGATAGGGCTAGAAACGCATATCGTTATATTCTGTTGCGGTGTCTTCCTAGTGTTTGCTTAGAACGATAAGAAAATCCCTCAAGTCACGAACTTAAATTTCAAATATTTCAATCAGAACACTAAGGTTTCGTGAGCCTATCTCAGTTATCTGCAACTCAAGTTTTATCTTCACCTCCATTTCAGGTCTTAATGTTCCCATTTTTTCAGCAAGAGGCGGGCAACACTCGACAGACACGCTTTCCTTTTCCTGCTCTACCATTACAAGTTCGGTTCTGTTCAGAAAGTTAAGGAACGCTGGTATTAAAGCGTTCAGTCAGACAGCCCCGAACCAGTAGCAGACCAGCCTCGCCAGCTGTCAAACAGCTCTTCTTAGGCGAGTTTGGTGCTGACTCGCAGGGTGGTGTCGGCATTATTTGGTTAAGCAGTCCATTAACGGATTACGCAGGGCCTTGGGAGTGTCGGAATGCAGATTATCTCCGCTGGCGGAAATGTTCCTGCTTTTACAGCACGTGAGAGCAGTAGATTTATGCTGAAGTAGCTAATCCTGCTAAAAACACTGATTTGGTTGCATTTGGGAATGGTTGGGTTGGCTTTGGGAAATAGTGAATCCGATTAAAAAGAAAATACGAGGAGGAAATGAAGTCTGCTACCTCTTCTTTATTATCTAATATGAAATCCATTTTACCGCGACAAGATTCTTGGGGGCTAGGAAGTCACGGCCACATGTGTAGCCACTTCCCAAGGCTGTGGGATTTCAACATTATCTGCAACAGAAAATACCAGAATATATCCAGCGTATTACCGGCGTGCTTCAGCCGAACATGTGCTAGGGATTTTTCGCGAAATTCATTTTGGTCAAATTAGTGTTTCTCGTCCAAATTGAGCCAAAGATGTTGGCAATATCATTTTGAATGGATTCCACACCTCGGTGTGAGAAAGAACATGATACTTCACAATGAATCCCAATTCATTTAACGTGCTGATCGTCTCAATCAATGTTTTACTTAGCTGTAATACTAGAATTGCGCTTTTTGCGGTGCTTCAAGTCCAATGCATTTCTTTGTATCCCACAATTATGTGCGAGATTTTGTATTTTCTGTTTCAACACCTCCTCCCAGCAGCTGCAACTTCTCTTCCGTCAGTTCTATCTTCGTCCGAAGAAGACGAATTCGCGTTGTGTTTGGCTGGCTGTTTTCCAGTCATTCCCAGTGTGCGTCTCTCACAACCAGAAATAGTAAGCCTGTCTTAACTGATCCTGGATTTTCTTGTCAACATCATCCGCCTTCTGCGTCAAACAGATAATGGCCAGTCCATTACCGGATTAGACCAACGTGCCACGTGCCAGAGGATAGTAAGCCCAGAAGTCACGAGTTTTAGTTTTTTATTTTAGATGAAGAGGCCTTGTGACAGGATAAAGGTTGTGATGTGGGCTAGTCCTTGAATGCTGTTTTACTTCACAGTTGTGAGTTTTCAGCACTAAGTTTAAGCGTACAAATTGGAAATGATTTGGTGATTGGGATCATCATGTGGTTTTGCTACCGAAAAGGGCATAGCCTGAATGAAAATTGTGACGAGGAGACTTTTACAAAAAGACTGATAAGTATTAATTTCCCCGGCTACAAATGCATTGAGTTGGAAACTAACAACATCAAAATGCCCACATAACATTCAACAGTCTCTCATTTCAGTGCTCTTCTTTGCCCCACTAACGATAGAAGCAACGAGCAGTGTAAGAATAGCACAACATGAGCTTACTCTCACGGCCAAAAACCTCACCGAAATACGACCCCTTAGACAGGTCAACATATTAGCCACAAATTGTCAATAATGTACCCAAACGCCACAACAACGTCATGAAGGTAAAAACAGGCACGTTCCCTCTCAATCTACTCCTCCATTAAACTGGATTAAACATCAGCACCCTCGGACTGCACTGCGCCAGCCTTTGAAACGTTAATACGACATTAAAAAAGGCTGCCCGACCGTTGGTGCACGGCGCCCCCGACAATGACGCTTCTTACCCCGCCCCGCTCCATGATTGGATTTGGCGCCCACCTGACGAGTTTAACCGCCCAAGAATTGGAGCCCTCCTGGTCCAGGTAGCGCACCGCCGACCCATGTGCCCCCCCCCCCTCAGAAATTCTGATCCGTCTTTGCCTGGAACGTCTGGACTGGAACAACAGGCTCGATGCTGCTTGTGATCGGTACGCCTTTGCTGGAACAGGGCTCTCAGTTTTTCTCTGGACAGAGTTACATCGCCTCCAAGCAGTGGCGGATCCAGGGGGGGGCAAAAACGGCATTTGTCCCCCCCGAATGGAAAAGCCCGGGGCAAAACTATTTTTTACCCCCCCAAAGTGATCGACCTCCTTTTTCCCCGACTCCTTTTAAATTTATAAGCAAGATTTTGGTGCTTCAACTCTCAACTTCAAACAGAACCAGTTAAGTTCAGTGAAAATATGGGGCCTTGGATAGGAAAAAAGTATCTTGAGCTCATATTTTTCAGCCCGTTGATTTTTTTTTTGCTTCTCGCCTCAAACACCCGTACCGGGAAGTCATATTTTAGCGCAATTTTGCGCTGCGTGACTTTTTTTTTGCTTTTCGATTTTGGTTTGCCCCTCCCAAACCGACCGGCTAGATCCGCCACTGCCTCCAAGTTCTTCATAGAGTTACTCTATGAGAAATTACAACATTTCTGATTGCGCTTACAGCCGATTTTTCTGAGATTGAGCCAGCCTAACAATTTTTGCATGTCAGGAGGTATGACGTATTTCATGAAACAATCACGGAACTTGACAGTTATCTACTAGTTTTTTAAAGTGTGAACTTGTTACATTCTCCACACGTTTCCTTTCTAAGGCTCTTTGAATTAGGAATTCAATGATTTAGTTATATATAATTTTATTAGGGTCACTTCCAACGGCCACATTTGCCAAATTACAGGAAGTGATTTGTAACTTCTAATAAATACATACACTTCTGAATAAAATACATTTGCGTGAGTGTTTCAGGAATCTTTCCACCGAGCCTGATGAGGTACGGACGACGGTCTCCCGTTGTGGAAATCAAACCCACGCAAACCCAGGTGACAGAAGCAGATCCAGGACCTCATTTAGAGGGGGCTAGGGTCTCGAGCCTCCCCGCCATTGCCTCTGAACAACACCCGGTCATGCATTGACTATTGGTACTATGATATTTGAGGGGAGGGCTTGAGCTGCCCTATATCTGCCACTGCCATGCGATACCGGTCTGGTTGCAGGCCATGAAGCCACTAGGCCACCCAGCACTATTTACTATGTTCATGCCAATAATGACACAGCTTGACTTGTTTGTAACGATGAACAAGAATGGTGAGAAGAATTCCAAACAAGTCCAACGTATAACGTGTAACGATGAGCAAGGATAGCGAGAAGAGTTCCAATGATATCATCTGGGCCAGCTACGGCAGCCGCAATGACGCTGAAATGGCCTAGTAGCACTCACATATATGTGAGTGTTCTAACTATACAAGTGTTCTAATTATGTCAGTGTTCTAACTATGCAAGTGTTCTAACTAGGTAAGTGTTTAACTATGCAAGTTTTCTAACTATGCTAGTGTTCTGATTATGTAACTGTTCTAACTATGTAAGTGTGCTAGCTATGTAAATTTTCTAACTATGTAATTGTTCTAACTATGTAAGTGTTTTAACTATGCAAGTGTTCTAACTATGTAAGCGTTCTAACTATGTAAGTGTTCTAACTATGTTAGTGTTCTGATTATGTAAGTGTTCTAACTATGTAAGTGTTCTAACCATGTAAGTGTTCCGACTATAGATAGATTGTTCTAACACAGCTGTGTAAGTGATCTGGGCAATCTCAGAGGGCCAGTGTTGCTAACCGAACTGAGTCCTGGCTACCAGTAATATACATGGATCCAGGATTGCCGATCGGGGAGGGGGCACCTTCCCGGGGGGCGCCATCCGGACCAGGGGCGCCACTTTTGACCGGCAAAATGTATTAGGTGGGCGCCAAATCCTATCGGTGGGCGCCGATTTTCGCATCCTGGGGGGGGTGGGAAGCGACATTTCAGGGTGCGCCATCGACCTTTCAGGGGGCGCCGTGACCATTTCAGGGGGCGCTGAGGGTCTATGCGGGGGGGGGGCACGTGCCTCTTTTGCCCCCTGGATCCGCCTGTGGGTAATATTTAGTATCATTGTCATTTATCTGTGTGGATCTGTCACGTGCCTGTCTGTTTCAGTCCCGTTAAATGCCGTGATCCTGAGCGCCTACTGCCGAGGTCAGCGCCCGAGTTCAAGTCCTGGCAACTTCCTCAACAAAACCTTGTTATCTGGTTCTTGCGAATCCTACAATTATTTTGTACAAGGACTCATATGTTGTCGAGGTAATAACAAAATATTGATTCCAGCACGTTGTGTGTCGGCAAAGATGTTTACACTCTAGCTGGACCGGGGATATTCCTACCAGAAAATGGGATTATTTAGACTTTCCGAAACAATCTTTCAACTTTTTTCCGAAACGTTTTCCAACGGATCCCTTAAGGCCCAGACTATATCTCCCAGAATAGAGAAACTTTGCTCACCTCTCTACTCTTTCTTGAAGCGCCGTTGAAACATGCCCTGCCTCAGCGCCCAAAAATATTTAGGTCACGTCTTAACCCCACTAAACCCCAACTTAGCCACAGGTTTGGAGCACCGGCATCAAATCTGGCATCTCTACCTCGGAATCTGTCAGCCTCTGTCAGCTTGCCCTCCTGCCGGAGCGCGGAGTCTGAAATCGTGTTTGGCATTTGCATTGGGCCGGACCGAAATTAAAGCCATTACTGTCTGCCGGTGTGTGCAAAGAAGATTTAGCCAAACGAGCGTCGAGCGCAGAGAGACTGTTGAATTCGTGATCAGAGGAATAGACTGAATCAAACTAGGGTAAAATAAACTAGTTGCTAGTCGAGACACGGCTTATGTCAAGTCCTGACATCTGCAGGTCGAGCTATTGGGATTACTCATTGGAGTGTTGTAATGACCTGTTGATCTAGATCTTCTAGGTGATTTTTGCCTTTCTAGCTTATTTCGTCGATCGATCAACTTTGACACCATTTCCGTTCGTAAGCTTTTAAAGTTGGATTGATATGCAGTGGGCCAGGATGTGTTAGAAACTACACACTTTTCATAAACATTACTGATTTTAGCCAAATCGGGAAACAATCGGAAACTTGTGTTATCAGTATGTGAGGAAGAAAACAAGGAGCCCGAATTCGACAAGTTTTTTTCTTTGAGGAAAACGTTCTTTGGGAAATTGAATATTGAAATGGAAGGAATTTGAAGATTCTTTGGGCTCCTAGCTTTTTCGCGGTAACGCTTCTGACGCTATCACCGCTTTGTGTCTGATTCGCAAACTTTAATTGTAGAGGGAGGAAAGCGGCAGTGTCGTTATCAGTTGTGAGGCAGTTGCGTTATCAGTATTGAGAGAAAAGAAGGAGCTAGAAAAGACAAGTTTTTGTTTCTACGAAGAGCTTCTTGCAAGCAGGAAATTTGAAATGATGTGGCCTCTTCACTTTTCTTTTGGCGATGACGCTTATAATGCTGCTAGCTTTGCGTCTGAACTCGTGTAACTTTAATTGCGGAGGGAGGGAAAAAGAGGCAGGGTAGACCTTTACGAGAAGTCTCTTGGCGCATATCAATCATTATTCGCTTCCAACTAAGTATCTAAACATCGATCACAGGTCTAATCACCCGCCTTGACGACACTTTCAGAAGTTCTTCATCAAGCAAACTTTCGACAACTTCTACTGGCAGGCGTACGTGATGAATTGAGCTCGATATTTGGGCTTCTTCCAACATAGTTCGGCACTTCAAACGGCCCGATTCTAGGTCTACGTGTTTATCGAGAGAAGCATCTCTATTTGATTGATGAAGTCGTTGTCTAAAGCAAACGTTGCCCTGATGAGACCACTCCTCGTAATTTGCTTAGGATCATATATGGGTCGCTTCTGCAGGTATCGGTGCTTTCTTTTTGCGACTATGTTTGGCGTCTATTAAGTTCTGCCTTCCAGCAAACGCACAGAGTGCAATCCGAAGGGAGGAACGCTTTTTAGTGGTTAAAAGGAGCCTACATGCGTAGGCAGTTTCAGGAGTTTTGGTTGAAGAGGAATACCTCGATCGAGGGGGTGCCATTTCTGAACGGTGCAGCGTATGAGGAGGGGTCGAATCACAATGCATGGGTGCCAATACTTCTTCCTGGCAGGTAAAAGATGTGAGGCGGCATTTGCCATGTGTAGTGAGTCAGTTTCGAGTGCCGAACTGGGTGTGGGGCACGTGCCCTACTCTTTCCCCTGTAGCCATTTACGCTTGCGACCCCACTACAGCATACCGGTAATAAAACTAACTTCCAGCTCTAGCAAAAACGTGAACGTTGCTAGTCCCACAGGTCACAGGGATCTGCATGGGACGGAGAATTGGAGGAGAATTAGAAGTATAGAACTGAGCTAGCTTAACAAAAAATCTCATCAAATGAGACAGCCTGGGATGAAATTCCTCACGTTGCTGGGAATGGGAGATCTTCTCTGTAAATGCCCCAGAAAAAAGAAAATAAGACGGAACCGGACCACCAGAGGCAGGATTTAATGTCATGCCCTAGCTCATTCCCTTCCCCTCCGACGCCACATGAGCCCAGCAGTTGGTGAATCGTTACCCCCCCCCACCCCCCACCCCTAAAGAAAATAACTAGAAACGGAATTGGAAAGAACATAGGAAATGGTAGGAGGAAATGTATGCTTGCTAAGATGTCCTGTGCTGAGCTCTTTATGTTACAGACAACATGGGAAAACTAGGAATTTGATGTACTGCTTAGGCAATATATAAACTGTCGATATCATTAAGAGCTGCCGGAATGATGGTAGCTCATGCACTGCCCGGGCTTCTTGTATGCTGCTAAGTCCATATAAAGGCAATCACCGCCGTGGCGCAGTTGGTTAAGGCGTCTCGGTCCAGTGTGGGAGGTCCTTGGATCAAAGCTGACCTGTGGCAGCATTTTCCTCGACCGCCTCCTACCCAGGAGATGGCAGTACACTGGGTAGTGCCCGCCTTGACTGGGGACTTCCGCTGACCAACCAGCGCCCTTGTTGTTGGGAGAACGGGCTCGATCTGCCTTTAAATAGATCCTCCGGTCCGGTGGCACTGCCCGAGGGCACGGCCTCGCCGCGTGTCACCGGAGCAGTCCTCTGTTCCGCGGGCCCGAGGAATCGGGATAGGTCCACTGCCTGGTACAGTGGGGCGTGTGACAGGACGCGTGCGAACATGACTGTCCCGCAAGGGTGCTGATAAGCGTAAGCCCTAACCTAGCCTTCTGAATCTAACAAACACTTACAAAAGAATACACACAAACACACAAACACTCCTCTCTTAAAGAGACTGAGAAAAGGAAATTGAAGAGTGATCTGGGGCGCTGATGCACTTTTTTAAGCCCTAGCTTAAAAACTTCTGTTTCTTACTTTTCCAATTATCTGCCCTCTACTCCGAGGACATTTTATTTATTTTCTTCAAAATTATTCGATATGCATGAAAGTATTCAAAATGGACCAGGAATGGTATAACCTTCCCACAGACAGAAAATAAACTGCCGGATTTTTGAGACACTTTATAAATTGTATTGGCCTTGAATAAACTGTTTGCCCGATCTTGCAGCTTACACACCGTCTGACTTAACGCATTGCTTGGACATCTCTAAAGAAGCAAACAACTTTTCGAGCACCCGAATATCTCACCTTCTTGCGACGTCACTTCCACTAACTTCCGTGCTTGATGAATATGCCCCTGTCGTAAATAACCCTAAACAGTCAGCAAAACGATCTGTCCACCCAACTGTGAAGGAGCTAAAGCAGTCACTTCAGGCATAGTTCCTTCATTACCATATAAACGCCCCATTAGGTGGCCACCGTTAAACGCACAACTACGCCGCAGATATTTAGAACGTTGGGGAGATTTTAGCATACGATCATTCGTATGGTTGCGTTTTAACTGTCTAGAAATTATGCAAAAAGGAGTGGTTTGCGAAGAGGGAATTCCCAATGTAGGGTGGACCAAAGAGTGAACAAACTCTCCAATTAGCAAAGCACGAATGAATTCATTTGAGTTTATTCTAAAGTAATGCGAAGAATGTTTGGTTCTCCTTATTGCTGGCATTCGTGCGCTTTTACATTATCAATTCCCACATAATTCATTGAGTGACTTTTAAATTATTTCTATGAAAAACTCAATAGAGTAAATGCATGTGCTTATTGTTCAACACTTTTCACTGACTTTTAGCCAATGAATGCTCTGTCATTTCCACCCGAGAGCATGACAACTAAATCCAACCAGGCATGGAAGACTAACGATCCGAGGCAGTTGTGTTCCCTGAATCTCAATTCCGTGAGGCCTTCTAACTGGTCAATTACGCCTGGAATAGAAACTATGTAAATGAAGGAAGGCGTTTAAGGTGATTGATGGTTGTGTACCATCCACAAACTGATGCCTTTTGTGTTCATGTTCCTATAACGAACGGCAGTGGCGGATCTATACCGGTTGTTTTAGGGGGCGGGATCTGCAATCGTAAAGATTTAGTGTTTTTTAATGAAACCAGGAAGAATCGGGGGATTTGAGGAGCAAATGTCTGTTTCCCCCTCTCCCTGGATTCCTTAGTTTTTAATAATGTTTTTAACCTCCTGAAAGACACAAACCCTGGGAAGTGATGTTATTTCACTGTAAAAGAATGGATTCATAGAATATGACTCCACTTTCCTCGGAAACTAAAGCTCGAACAGAATCAACTGTCCTCGAGTATGGGATCAACATCACAATTTACGATGCACGGTGATGATGTACGATGTACGATGTGTTAACGAACAATGTATACATGCCAGGGGCGTAGGCAAGGGGGTGTAGGGACAGCCGCCCCCCCCCTGTGGGCCCGAAGGGCCCCTGAGGACAGGGGCCGCCCGAAGCGTGGCTCACCCGCACTATGCTCTTTGGCCAAATTTGAAATTTAATACCAGCCAGGGCCCTCTTAAGCCCTCTTCAGCACTCTATTCTGTAACAAGCAGGGCCCTTTTTACCCATCAGGGCCCTTTTGGCGCTGTCGCAGGGGGCCCTTTTCGTGGTGCCACGCCCCCCCCTGAGCGAAATCCTGGCTACGCCTCTGATACGTGCACCCTCTTATATACAAGATCTCTTATATTGAGGCCTCCAACTAGCATGCATCTAAAAAGCAGACACATAACTGGTAGACATCTAATTAGTAGGCCTCTAACTAATCATACATCTAGCTGACAGACCTTTAGCATTCAGACCTCTAACATTCAGACCTCTGACTACCAGATCACATGAGACTACGCATGCTGATACAGGGAACAGATTGATTCACTCACCCTCGCCTGTTTTTTAATGAGCCGTTCTGGCGAAGCAGGTGGTTTGTTTAACACAGAGGATCCTGGTGTAATTAGGCACGGGTTTGTGGTTTCAGTCAGGATGCGGCTAATAGTCTGTGTCGGTTACGCTGATAGATCACGTCGTGGGCGGAATTCCGATATAGATGGCGCCACAGCGGCGGAAAATGACTGAGGATCCGTTGAAGGGCTCCTGCTTGGTGGAGATGTCTAAGGAATGGGGAGTGAGAAACAGAACAGGAGGCGAAATGTGGTCTGTGCGGTTTCGCATAGCTAGAGGGTGACTGAAAGGAATGAGTATACTTTGCTAAATCACCTTCATCATGAATTCTAGGCAGATCGGGAGACTGCTTTGTTTTGGAAATATTTACGTTGAAACAAAATTACACTGTATATTTTCTATTTTGACTAGAACAAAGTACTTACTTCAAATGATCGTTCCTCCATCTTTGTCACCGCAAAATCACAATTTAGGGGAAGCTCATTTTTGTACGTACATATTTTAAATTTTTCTAAACATGGCGTGGGACAGCGGATTCAGTCCATATTTTCCACTGAGTGTCGTAGGACGGGTAGCCAGACAGAAAATTCAGACGAGTTGTGCCAAGGCTTTCATCGTATCATAAGTTATTTCAAATTTATTTTATTGGCTAATTCACTTGTTGACATCGATGATATTAGATGCTCTCTCTGGGTGAATAGACGGAATCTTGTTTAATTCAGATGTCATGCATATTATTTTAATCGTGTGAACACTGGTTAACACTGTGATGTGTGAACACTGTGCAAATATGAATTAACTAAACTTGAATAAGATAATTAATATACAAGCGTAATACAATAAACACATACGTCAAGAAAGCAAGAGAACTGAAGACTTCCAACATTTCTTTATAGCCGCGAATACTGCTCAAAAATCGCTTCCACATAGAAAACTCGTGTCCCAGCAAAGCCTCGAATCATCAGCTGTCTTCATCGGCTCTCTAACCGTCTGAAGATTGCTGAAATTTCGGAAGCCTGCCACAAATCGACCCCATTCATCCCCAACTATCATCTGTTCGCTTCAAACAAATGTCTTCTTGTAACAAACGCGTCCAATACAGAGACAGTTGGGATGTTCGGAGGCCTGGGAATTGGCTAACAATAGCAGCAATCGGAACTTGCGGCTGGTTCAGCAGCTCAAGTTCTCAGAATCAGAGGCGTGTGCTGGCGAAACGGCACGAGCGTTAAGTCCTGGAACACATCAATTCCTCTAGCTAGGGTTATGGGTCTCTCTCTCTCTCTCTCTCGCTCTCGCTCTCGCTCTACGCCCTTCTAATTTTGCATGTCTGCTAACCCTATTCCTATCAAGAGGCGGAGATTCCGCCCACCGCTCTATTTTTCCGGCATATCTCAAAAATGGCTTTTGAATTTTTGTTACTTTTCCCAAAACCAAATTTTGCAGACTCTGAAATTTTTGACATTATACAATTTATCAAAGGTTGAACCATCGCCCGGTATTAACCCTCGCCCCGATGGGGAGTGTTTGAACAGCCCCCAAAACCGTAGCTTTAAGCACACCCCCAATTGGCACACCTTATTTCTAATCAATTTTGCAACTTGTCCAAAAAATTATGGATAGGTCATCCCAGGTCAAGTGACCTCACCTCTAAAAAATTGTAAGATGGCATAAGCAAGAAATAGGTGAATCTATCGGATTGAAACTTATATCACCTAATGGGCCTACCGAGTGCTACAACACATAGCCCGGGAAATTTTTCATATTGATGACGTAAGGTCAAGGGCAAACCATGACCTCTCTATTGGAAATACGTGGGAGAACAGAAATTGGGCTGTATTTGTGTAGATACAGCTCCGAATGCTTTCATATTCTCCAAATCGTAGGATCCTGAGCTCCTTTCCAAGTTCATGTTGCAATGTTTAACCTGTGACCTTTGAAAGGTCATCTGGAACTACTTAATCAGGTTTTAGACCTGGGTCAATAATTCTGCAGGGAATGAAGATGAAGCACATATTTTGATACCATTACATTTGAATTGCTATTGCGAGTCGATTGATGCACATATTGACATTGCTAGGCTGGAAAGGGACCTTGACCTGGCCTCAGGTCAGGTCATTTTTGCTTTTTTATTTAGTATGGTCATGTTATACAACATTCGCTTTTCTGTAACAAGAGAAAGCGAATGATGCGTGAAACATTTTTTCTAACTTCATCCTGTCAGACGCTAGAGCCCAGAAACTCTTTGTAAGATGTCAATTTTGACCTGTCGTGACCTGAATGTTGACGTGAGCCAAAAAAATTGAACGTGTAGTTTCTCATGAATTTGTATGAGCAATCCAACATCCTTCGCGTTTTTTTCGCTATCCCGCATAGGAGCCGAGTTCGAGGGGGAATGTTTGAACACCTCCCCCACCATGGCGCAGGAGGCTCAGAGGCTCACCGGGGCGGGTGTTAATCAGAAAAGAGCTACTGTTTTCTTTATTGGGCTTTTTGGTACGCTACCTTGCCCTTGCTTGCCTGTTAATGTCAAAGATCGCATTCGCTATTGCCAATCAGGGCCTTCGGGTATTTCGAGCTAGAAGGGTTCTGTTTGAAACTTTTACCACATTGATTAATGTTTGCCAATGAGAGGAAAATTCCAAGAGCTGGGGATCATTGGTAGGGGCTGCCAACCAACAATGGTGATCAGCTTACATGCAAAAGTAACCAGATTTACATAAACCAGTATTCAGATGCAGGGATGTCCTCCACTTCAACTGAACAGGGGCCCCACTCGCGTCCGGACTCGCCGCCGCTAGAGGTTCCCCTCCGTCGCTCCCTCCCCCGCTGCCGCTAGGAGCTCCCCGCCGTCTTCACCCCCCACCGCCGCCACCGCCGCCGCCGCCGCCGGTTTTGCCGTCGACTATGGAGTGGGTCGTGTCGGAGCCGCACTCTACTCTCCCCTCGCTCCTGGGGCATGCGGTACCCGAATTCAAAACCGTACGGACAAATTCCTTACTTCGATTAAGCCGCGTCCCGGTGGGCCTCCGAGCGACCTTCGCCCTGGTGGGGGTTGTTTGAACACCCCCTCCAACTCGGCCCCCATGCGCGATACTGAAAAAAATGCGAAAGCTGGTGGATAGCTCATGCAAATTCATGAAGAAACTACAACGGTCACATTCTGGCTCAGGTCAATATTGAGCTTATGAAAGGTCAACGAAGGTGGTATTTTGAGGTAGAGTTTTTGGGCTCTAAATACCACCTTACCTGGTCACATCCAATCGAATGATTTATAATTTGACCATACTAGGTCAAAATACAAAAATGACTTGACCTCAGGTCAGGTCAAGGATTTTTTAAACCCAGCATAGTCAATATGGACATCAGTGACTCGCAATAGAAATCCAAACGCAATGGTATCAAAATGAAATATGCACCATCATGTGCAAAGTCATTGGCCTAAGTCTGAAAACTGCTTAAGGAGCCCTAGATGACCTCTCAGAGGCCACAGGCCAAGAATTGCTGCATGAACCTGGAAAGGGGCCCATGATACTACGGTTTGGACAATATGAAGGTATTCTCAGCTGTATCTACACAAATACAACCCAATTTCTGTTTTCCCATGTATTTATAATGGAGAGGTACATGATCCGTATTTGACCTTAGGACATCGATGTAGAAAATCCCGGAATATCTTGTGTAGCACGCGGGAGGCCGATTATATGGTATAAGTTTCAATCCGATCGATTCACCCATTTCATACTTATGCCACCTTAAACATTTTTGGAGGTGAGGTCGCTTAACCTGCACTGGTGACCTGACCTAAGACGACTTGAGGAAAGTTGTGGAATCGATCAAGAATAATGTGTGCCAAGTACGGCGGCGCTTCGCACCGCTGTTTTTCCGTGCCGCCGGGAAAACCCGAGGGGATGTTTAAACACCCCCCACCGGGGTGAGGATTAACTGCGGATAATTTTAGATGTGAGGAGAGGCTCTCGCGGGGATTCGTGATTCAGTGGTAAAGTACCTGCATTCTGAGTTACAATTTCCGGGTTCAAGTCCCAGCAGATCCTCTGAATATTTTGATCTGATGCACCGAATCCGTCCTTACAGGGTGACGCCGTATAACTCTGGGAGTTGGAGCGTCGTCTAAACCCAACAATTATTATTAGAGGCTATCGCAAACGCGCTGCCAAACTTACACCATGTGATGTCAGTCTAGAAGTCAGTTCAACGAAACTCCACCCTCTCCAGTTACAGCAATGGTTGACATTGGTTGAGAGCAGACGACTGTGTGGCTTACGTTAGGCAAGGGCAAAGTTTTGCTGCTTCCGAGAAATAGACTCTACAAAGGTTCTCTGGCTGGAAATGTTCAAATTCTTCGTGGACGGAATAAGCCCATTTATTCTGGAGAAAAAAACATTGCCCGATAATACATAATCGTCAAAATAGTGGAGGAGCTAGTGAATTTTCAACCTCCTGCTAACGAGAAACTTTCCTCTCAAGAAACAAAACCTCGTCAGGTTCAGGCTCCCTGTGACTTCCGTGAAATACTGCCAACACAATTTCCAATGTTTCCCAATGTGTCCTAAATCGGGATATTTAATTAAAATTGGAGGTCTACCCCCCCCCCCACTGGCGAATCCAGAATCGCCGATGGAGAAACCGTGCCACCTTTGGCCGGTAAAACCTATCAGGTGGGCGCCAAATCCTATCGCGGAGCTCCGAATTTTGCATCCTGGGGGAGTTGAAAGCGACATCTAAGGAGGCGCCATAGACCCTTCAAAGGAGCACGGTGACCATTTTTGGGGCGCTGAGTGTCGATCGGGGGAAGAAGGGGGGGGGTGGGCGCCTCCCTTCCTTTGCCCTCGCTTGATCCGCCTGTAGCTCCCATTGCCCCCTCTTCCGTTGCGTTTCTGAAAACATGTTTTATAATGGAAGCTGCAAATAAAGTTATATCACTGTTTCAATCGTTTTACCAGAATCATTCCATAATAAACAGACAGGTGAGGAGAGCCCCGGCAATCAGTGACAGCCAACTTGTTCCGCAACCCGAACATAAGGATGGATCCAGGAGGTAAAATGCCTGACAGGAGTAAGGGGAGCCAGAAGCCTGACAGGAATATAGTTAAGGCACACATCGCGCCTTAAATATTCAAATATTCATCATCAGTTTTTTTAACACGTTTTACCCCAAAAGCTCCAAAGTATCAAAATCACATTTGTCATAGTTGGTACTTTTTAAGCCATCAAAGAGTTGTAAACTGCATATTTGTTGCAACCAGCTCAATTATAATCATCACATTTGTAATTTCAGCAGAAAGATGCAATAGCCTCAACACGCAGAACAATACAGCTACCCTTGCATGTTCGCTGCACGTGTTATGGCGGTGCACAGGCTATCACATTCACACAGGCTATCACTATCACATTTCGAATGCTGTTAATCAGCTTGACTGGCTCATTGCCAAGCAAGTTGTGCAGTATCACTGATATCACACTGTGACCTCAGTGAACCGAGCTGTGGTGACGGGACTGCCCGGACACATCAGACAGACAATTGGCTGGCGAGGCGGTGAGGTGTACAGCTACGACACCCGGAATGCCAACATGTGGACTTTGCTGATGATGCGCTCTGAAGTCGGTCGCCGTCGTTTGTGCTACAGAGGCGTTTTGGTGATTAACCAAATGGGAATACGACCTGGTGCACCCACTTTCGACAAGACCTGAGAGCGGCCCTGATACGCTGTAGTGACGAATAGCGATAAACGTGGGGTTGGGTTGCAGTATGAGACAAATGCGTTGTTTTTTTCTACGTATTTCCTACTCATTTCCTAAATGTCTAAATGTTGGGATTCTGAAACTTCCTTATTTTTCTTGAAACACATCTGAAAAAATCACTTTTAATTTTTGAGGCTTTGTTTCCAGCTGCGTCTGGTTCGGAGCAAAAGATAGGGATGAATGACAAGGACAAATGAATGACACAATAACAGGGACGGATCAACAAGGGTATAGCGAAAGGTCGACCCTGAGGTCTTCAGAGGCACCCCATGTCTCATGCTGTCATGCGCATATATACACTGGACCTTAACCTTAAAATAAACAAACTGTATGATGCAAGCAGCTTGAAACTGACATTTGAACATAATACAGGAGCAGTTTGTTTTCCGCCGTTCTCCATTGTTGGCTGCTCCTTCACTCTCAGATGTATTCAAACGGACAAATTTCCAATGTTGGATTCAAACAATTCGAGGGGTGGCTATACTAGGACTGATAATTATTGATATTTACTCTATGATTCTGATGAAGGGCTGTGCCCGAATATATAATCTTCAGTGTTTTTTACATTTCCAGATTCGAGGGGAGAGACCAGGGAACATCTTAGCAACCCGGACAAATTTCCGTTTAAACACATCATCGCCCCTATTCAGCGAACGGCGCTTCTTTGGAAAAAATAGATCCGATGCTTGCTGATAATATTTTTTGGAGCATGGACCCAAAAAACATCCAAAATCTATGACCAGGAGGGAGCTCCTCTGAGTGGTTAAATGACACCCCAAGGCAGGGGTGGATCCAGTCAGCTGGTTAGGGGTTAGGAAACGTCGGCGAACAGAATTTATAAAAACGTGTCTTTGTTATTTTTAAGAAAAAACGTTACTTTGGGGGCATGGTCGGATTTCTCCTCCCCCTGGATCCGTCTCTGCCCCCATCCTCAGGAAAGTATATAGGCGGTTCCTGAGGTTTCGCGCCCTCCGCATTGAAATATTGGCTGATGTTTGCTCAATAAACGGTACAATACGAATTACTCCTCTCATGTGTTTGTGAGCAGATTTTCCTTCGTACACAAATTCGATATTTGTTTCCAGTCATTTAGTCTTTCAAATAAGGAATTAAATTCAAAATTGCACAAAACAAAACAAAACTGGACAAGCAATTCAAATCAGGGCATTTTCTAATGAGGACTGTGAAATATATTTTGAATTACAAATTACAAAAACAACACGGTCTTAAAACTTTTCTACCGGAAACCAGCCATATTCAATATTGTTCATACAACTTATCGTTGATTCTAACTGTCTCTACAAATCTCGTCATGGCACTGTAGAACTGGGGATGTCGTTTTCTATGTTTATACCATACATGAGGCTTTAACCTCGTTTCACACGGCTCGGGATTCGTCTTCCTCGATTCGTATTTCGGACAATCGTCGATCTTCGCACACCCGTCGAGATCTGTCGCTTGCTCGTGATCGGGGCCCGCTACTGTCTTCCATATTTCCTTCTCAGGATGTTCCTCCTTTAGTTCTGCAGAGAGTTGGGGTGTGTCCTTGGTAGAAGCACCTACAGGAAGAACGTTGAATTCTGTTTCTGTCTCTTTTTCAACACGGCCTCGAACCTGCAGGTGGTAGACACGGTTGACGTCCTGAGTCGTGAGTCCTGCGACTGCTGGAAGAGGATACGTCCGTTCTCTTATCTCGCATTCTCCTAGAGGATTTCTTGTAGCCTTGGGGTCAAATCCTGGCGCCAGCGTGACATCATTATAGAACCAGTGGTACTGCATGTTGGTCAACGGCGGGAGTCGGTATGTGTCTTTAGGTGTTTCAGGAGGAATCATGTAGCGCTTTTTTAGGGCACGGTTTCTTTCAAATGAGCCATAGCTGTATCCATCGTTGCTCCCATACATGACATCTACTTGATGAAGATCCCGATCTGGGAATACGGCAGAGGTTCTACCGCGGTCGCAGGCCGTCCATTTGTTGGGCTTTTTGTTTCGTTCGTTGTATTCAGATTGAATTCGTGGACAGGTGAGTTCTCTAATAGGTCGGTCATAACCGTGAGTAGTAACGCCGAAAAGGTGCCCAGCCATAGGGAGGATCTATAAAGATACTTTGGAAGGTATATGCTAATGGTTTTACAGGGTTTGTAATTTGGTTGAATATGGAAGTTTCACATGCTTAAGAAAATTAGGAGTGTTAAAAACACCACTACCTCCGCCTTGCTTTAGGCTGAGAACTGAGAGTCAGATATCATTTTTTGAAAATTGTTTTGAAAACTGATGAACAGATCAAATTCATCACGTGCTCTTGATGGTAGAAGTGTTCTTGCATGAGACGAGAATTCACCACATTCAAATCAGCCCTCGATCAACTGTCATTCTGGTAGATCAGTCTGTAGAGCTTTGGCCCATGGTCCATTTCCAAGAATCCTTGCAGTGGCAGCACATGGAAAATAATTCTGATTTATTTCTCCAATATGTTCCGGCATGCGATAGTGAACTGGTGGCTAACCTATGAGAGGGTGACCTCGGTTGCAGGCCCGTCCCTGTGCTTTGCGGGAAGTCCTTTTGCTTTGTGGGACGTCCAACATTGGATCTCAGATTTTCCCGCCTGCACAGAACTTACTCGTTTATATGGCGTGATTTTCGTGTCTACACAGGTGTTTTACACTGTGTTGGGCTGCTAATACTAAGATCTGATTTTGCAATAACTTGAACGAAATATAAATAGAGTTCAATGAATAAGAAATGTCTGCGATTATGAACATTATATTCGTTACGATGGTATGACTTATATCAATGAGGGTGAAGCAGATCGTCCTTAATTTTCCCTGCACTCCGAAGTCAGTAACAAGCAAAAGAGATGTTACAAGTAATTTTAACTCAATACCTGCAATAAAAACAACGTCATGCTGAGAAGGCATAACGTCGAAGGAATTTAATACCAATCCCATTTCGCTCATGGTAACATTGATATGTTCATTCAAGGTCTTTACAGCACCTTATATAAATCAAATTTATCTCCTCTCCTCCTCTTCCGTGATAATTATCTGATACAATCGGTTTCAATTCAAGTTTATGACCTACTTAACACCTAAATTCGTGTATAATTGTACGTAATTAACGCCCAAACAGATATCGCCAAGCTTGTTCTCGCAGCCAACTTTATTGAAGGCCATTTTTGTTCCCACAGGTGTGCAAAAGATACAAAGCGTGCCGAGCTCACTAAGATTCGATTTAGATATCCGGCCCCACATATCCATCTAGCAGAATAACTGTAGCATATAATGCTTACATATGCATATACACATAATTATAATAATACATGTATACATATATAATATAATATAAGATATAGAATAAAACGATATAATATATGAAATATATTAATTTATGTTAGATATTGATATAATATACATATTATATATGATAGATCATATAATACATATACATCCAGCGGAATTCTAAAGACCAGAGCTACCGAGAGCCGAGACTTCGGAATCCATCGAATGCAGGAAATAGATAAATAAAATTAATAATAAAAATAAATAAAAATTTGCTAAAATTGTCACTTTCAGATATATCTTGACGCTGTAAAGAACAATCTAACTTTACAAAGTGACAGTTTGCAGAATTTTTAGTTTGGGGATCTTTCTGAAAGAAATTTTACCGGGAATCCGAATTAGCATCAAAACTGAATCGACTACGACTCCAAAATTAGTTTTAGCCACTCGAATATTCAATCTAAGTGTATTTTACATCCAGGATTCAAGACGACAGGTCCGTGTACGCCTTGTTAATTTAATCAGAGAGAGAGAGAGATCAAGATCCTCCATAATTTCAGATTAACATATGAAGAATCCGGTCTATTGATTTATGCTACACCATCCCCCATTACAGTCGATTGATTTAATTCTGTGGTATAATCTAAGCCGTTAATACCTTGGTACCTTAAAACCTCTAGCCTCACGAGAAAATTTAAAGCCATGCAACAATTGGAGACAGCGTAGTAAATATATTTTATAAAGATGATACAGTTATTCTAAGGACATACATATTTTCCGACCTCGTCCGAATAAATTATTGATGAAATATGGAGCACAAATGAAGACCAATAGTGTAAAATTTCCACACATGTATACTACAGATTGCTTTGGTCTCGATTCTGGCTATAAATCGTCAATGTTTGAAGGCCAGTGCAAGATCAGGGTAGATTTTAACCATGGTCTTAGCCGTCTTTATGGTTATTGCCCCTGATTATGTTTCAAGTCATATTTATTTCGTTGTCTGGTCTTCATTGGTGGTGTCAATACCCCAGGAATTTAAGTCAGGTCCATGCTCCAGGTGCCCGAAAATCCTGCACAGGCCCATTTGATTTATTCAGAAAGAGGTAAGCCGCAAAAATTATCACTAAATGATATTATTTTACGCGTCGGGATCTCCAACCCAAAAAAAATCCTATCTTGGTAGCAATTTTTCGGTTTGGACACCTCTATTATCTCCATCAGATCCGGGATCGCCCCCCTGCGCGTACAGGGGTCAGACTCATCGTGACCTTTGATGTGAGGCGAGACCAGGGGCCGTGACCCCGCCTCGTCTGCTGCCAACTTCGGTTTTCTCCTATCGTACGGTTAAAAAGCGGAAATAGTGAGAGAGAGAAAACACGTATAGGTGTAATATTTTATCAAACATTTTGATCCAACTTATACAGCGTCATTTTTACACCAACAAAATCGCACGTGACCAACTAAATTCGTGTGACCACGGAGAGAAAGGTACGGAAGTACCAGACTCACCTTACCGCAGTGACCTCGATTTAAAGCGTTGAAGCGCGACTCCGGTGCGCGCCTGTTTTTAGTGAATAGTGTTCCGCCGGCAGTAGGTGTGCCCACTTCAGTCTGGGTACAGTGGAAGGACGTGTGAGAGAGACTGCGGAATATCTGCAGGCAGCCGCGGTGCCTTGGGAAGATTTTTGGGACTGCAATTGGTAAGTGAGAGAAAATTGTGTGTTTTTGATTGCGTTTGTGTTGCTGTTTTTCTGCCATGGACATTATCGATTTTTGCGCAAAATGTATTTTTGAATGATAGTGATATACTGTCAGACACAATCTAAGTATTCGACTATGTATTTTTGAAGATTTGCATTCCACCACATTTTCAAAAATATAGGTCTTGGGTGTTTTATCTAATAAACACTACAAATTGTATTTATTTGACTTCTATCACTCCTGCTACTAATCTTAGCTCTTCCAGTCGTGGAAACCAGAAACATAAATCTCACGCTAAATAAACATCATTTCTTATGTTCTGTATGATTTAGATGTTCTTATTATCTATAGTATGTGAAGAACTTTTTAAAATCTGTATATTCATGCATTTATATGCCATCTAATATAAGCATCTATACATATTTGGAACCTTTTGTTTTTTAGTACAAATTATAAACATTTGGAAGCCAGAACCTGTTATACTCCTCTAAATCACAGGCAAATGCATGATGTATAAATAAATGTGGTTTATTGTTGACATGATATTATTATCATTATATATGATGGCAAATTATGACATATTATCATTATTATACTATTGACAGCTTATTATTGGCATAGTATTAAAAAGTTCCCGGAAGGTAGGAATTAAACAATATTTTCTTGTATACAATAAAATAAGAAGAAGTAGGACCAGAACATTTTTGACATTTCATTTTCGATTTCGGCCCCTTTTCATTCAACCAGTGTACCACCTGAATAGTTAATGAAAATATTAAGGAGCATACAGAGCTGTCATTCCTTTTTTGCTTGGTGGATTAAGAGCACACTTAATGCTACTTGTAAAACTTCCTGCTGGATGAAAAGACTGTGTTTCTCCGATCAGATCTGCCAATCGTGAACGGAGAAACTTTCTCGCGCGCGCCAGAGGCATGGTCAGCAGCTGAAACTTTCACTCTCGTTTATGATGCAGTCCAGGCACGGAGACAGATCAGACTTCCTCGCGCAGTCTCCTACTGCAGTCACTTTTACTTTCCGGGTCTCAATGAAACTATTTAATTTGTATTTTGCATCGGGGACGCATTAGTGAAATGAGATCATTTGAAACTCTTTTTTGTGCATCGGGCGGCATTGAACTAAAAAGGCGAGATACCCTGGAGTAACAAGGAACATCATTGAAAATTATTATAATTAATTGTTTATTCCTAGTCGAGCTTCTGGGCTGCGTATAATATCATTAACATTCACACTACTCTTGTTAATATATCCTTTATTAAGTTTTGAGCACAGTTTCATATGTATTTTAATCTAAGATAAGCCAATTTCCAATGGCTGAGGAGGTTCTAACACGCAATGCGACCTCGCAATTTTCCAGTAAAGCCTGGGGTTTGATATTTGCTTGCAAAAAGTGGAAGGCGTTTTATGGATCGTGACGAAACGGGACAGAATCGAAGGGCATTTCCGGGTTTCATTCGGGGCAGAATGGATCACAAGTTTTTTAGTTGAACATAAATTTTGAATTATTGAATGTTTCATTCCTCCATTTATTGAAAATCTAGTTTCTAGAAAAATATTTGGATCAGGGGTGTGGATTTATATGTATTTGGGGGTAACCGGGCACCCTGAAAGAAATGTTGAGTTGGTGGGAGAAAAAATGTTGTAAATTTAGCTGTTTATAATTTTTAGGACTTTGAATTGGTTTAAATTTCAACAGGCCTGTGAGAGGGTCCAAAGAAAGACATTACTGTGCTATCTGTTTTTGCGTGATGGTTAGTTGTGTTCTTTCAATTTTGGGCACCCCTTATAATTTGTAAATCAATGCTCTTAAATGAGATGGGCATGAACTACGTATTCACTACACTATTTTTAACGGGGCGAATGAATGTATGACGGAATTTAAAGGGCGGTGCAATTTTCTGCCATGTTAACCTCTGCCACTGGCGTATTTTTTCAGGCGGAAACCATGCGGACCTCTACCCTGCTGCTGATTTGTCTGTGTGGGGTTGGAGTCACGCGTGCTGCCCCTGCGCCCAACGCTTCCTCAGAAGACCTCGGATCGCTCTCCGTCGACCCCGGCTTACACGACGAGGTTTCACCGGAAGGAGCCGAAGTGTCTGTGAAGCAGGAAGAGGAAACGTCAAAGGCTGGACTGCCATCTACAACTGACATTAAAGCTACTGACAATGCGACTGATGTAAAAGAGACATCACAGGGGAGCGATGTGGATGAGCCTCCCATTCTTGGAGTTATAACCACTGAGAGGCGGCCTGTAACCGTCCCAGAAAGACCATCCGCAACAAGTGATATATCCGGATCCTCAAAACGGACTACGGAAGTGAAGCCTCATGAGGAAGCTGCTACAGAGGATGTCGCATCGTCGGGGCCTAACACTGCTGCTATGGAGAATGAAGCACCCATTCTAGGCTCAAGTCGGCCAAATCATTTACCAGCTACAGTCCCGGAAGATCCTCAAGACACAACTGACGCGGCTGGATCTTTAGAACAAGAAAAAGCGGAAGCTGAAGATCTTCCATCGCCAAGCTCTTCCGGGTCACAAGCCACTCATGACTCAGACATCCCTACTGAAGACGAGGCCGTGAAGGCAGGCTCTCCTGATTATGACGAGGAAGTAACAGACAATGTGTCAGATTCAGACTTTATTTCCCTCATTGCTGACGCGACTGACGCTGGCTTTGACCTCCTTCTAGATCTTCTAGACGAGACTGATGCAGATGGTGCCTTTTATGATGACGACGAGCTTCCTATCACAGAAGAGGAAAAAGCCTCGGAAGAATCCTCATCAGGGGACGGCCCACTGCTTCCTGATGATTCATCTTTTGCTACTGAAGAACAGACAATTTCGGCTAGCTCTTCCTCTTCTGGTAGCGCTACAGATACGTCTAAGAATTCCGCATCATCAAGCGCAGGAGCCGCCTCTGTCTCTACTGGAAGTGGTGCATCCGCCTCTGCCTCTACTGGAAGCGGTGGATCTGCATCTGCCTCTTCTGGAAGCGGTGTATCTGCTTCTGCCTCTTCTGGAAGTAGTGGATCTCCGTCTATCCTCATTGATACCGATTACGACTATAAATCAGAATCTGACGACGAGAGTGACTACCAAGAAACATACACAGACTACAGGGAAGACTACGGGGAGGAATCAGATCATGATTATGCAGATTATACGGAAGACTATGACGAAGATTATAATGACTATGATGACTCGGATATGCCAAATTTATCGTTTTCGATTTTCGAAGACGCGGTGCCGCGACCACCTTCGCCTGTTACGGAAAAGGAAGAGAAGGAAGAGGCTTCCCCTTGCGAATGGGGCGTGGTTAATTGCTGCCACGATCCTAACATGGTAAGTGCTCTTCTTTTATCTCATGTTATTTACTTGATGATAAAGACGCCGGGTATTCCACCTAGTTGCAACTGAAGTCATAGCCAAGATTATGAACGGTACTGGGCCTCCTCGAAGCCGAGATGGCAAATTCTGCAAAATCAGTCACGGTATATTCGGGCACAGTTTCCCCTAGAGTCTTGAGGGTGAATAGCTGTCAAAAATATTATCAGGTCATGGTGAGATCACCCATCTCGAATACGGCAAGTGTACCGTCTCATCTCATTATATCCTCCTCGTTGCAGCTGTCCCAAATATCTCAGCATTTTGTAATAGTATCAGTAGACGCACAACTGGTAACACAGCATTTTTCCTCACATCACGAAGCTCCATCCATACTTATTTATTTATTTTATTTATTTATTCAAGTAAATCACCAACAGAACATGATCCAATAACAGGCGAAGTCGATGTAAGTAAAAGGAAAACTATGTACACAGATGAGAGACACACATGTAACCTATTGTCTTGTCTCTTGTCTTGTACTTGTCGACCTATTGTGTCCCTGGCCTCCCATTAATACAGCAGCTCTCTTCCCTTATTCCTGTTGTCCCTGACTGTTATTTTGTGGTCCAAATATCGCACTCCCGTAATCGTAAATAGAACTAGGTCAACACCTAAGTTACCCAACTGGGTAAAGGAACAAGCCTGTTTTAGTTAGGGGCGGTCCATATATCATGTAACTCAAAGGTGTTGGTGGGAGTTAGCCACAACGAGCATTGTGGCCAACTATAAGCATTGGTAGCATTAGGAAACGATTAACATTGTCGTCAAAAGGCGTTACATGAGTGATACAGGGGCTTAAAACTGCACAAATATGTGTTACGTAATTTATGGACTGGCCGTTATATTATTCAAAATGGTAGGGATTTGTGACTACTCGGGCGGTTTTTGATACTGCTAGCACGGGTGTAAGGTGAGTGCTTCAGTGACTGCAGTGGCGTGATTCAGCAAGTCTCATCACTAATTGTGGTTTCCAACTTTGCAGGGGAGCCGTATTAAGTGTTTTGCGCGGCTGGGCTGCCCCGGAGCATGGTTTGAGAGCCTCTGTACACCTGCAATCAAGCGAGGCGTCCTTCGGAAGGTGTTCAGAACAGTGCAGGGATAGCCTGGCTCGGGTTCTAATCTCATCTCTTGCTTAGCTTTTTATTGTTGTGTTTCGTTTATGTAAGCACATTAGGACAACGTTTCAGTTTTCTCGAATTTGTCCAATAATTGATATTGATGTTTTTCATTGACTGTCGACCCAATCTGTGCTCCAGATGTTTTACACAAGCTATGATTCTGAAAACGTCGTATTGTATGACAGTGTAAATTGTGTCTGACTGATTGCATAGGCGGATCCAGGGCAGCCGGAAAACACTTCCCCCGATTCAACCTCGGCACCCCTGAGATGGTCACGGCGCCTCCCTGAAGGTCGGCGTCCCCCTCTCCTTGAAATGTCGCTTCCCGTCCCCTCAGGATACTAGTATTGCCGCTCTTGCAATAAGATTTGCCGCCCATCTGACTGGTTTTGACACCACCTGGTCAGCATGGTGCCCCCTTCTGACCATGTCTCCCCTCCCCCATCGGAAATCCTGGATCCGCCCATGACTGTTTGCGTACGGTTGCAAGTTTTTTTCTGCTTTTGTAAAACTATGAAGCTGATGGTAAAACCCCTTTTTCATCAAATGAGCGTCTGTGGTGCTTAAAACATGGAAGAGCTTGAACATAGATGTGTGGCCCGGTCTGCCTTGTGCGACAGATAACCAAGCTTTTTTCGCTACTTCACGATGAATTTTGGCCTTCAAAGCCTCAATTCACTATGCTTCATGGTTAAAACTGAAGGCACGTGACTGATTGAACAATTGAAATATCGTATGTTGGAATGAGCAGAATATGTCATTGTTGTACATAGATGGTTTTGTCAAATCCAAAGAAATGATATTTCCTTTGTGATTGTAGCAAGTGAGACCAACTCCTGTTAGCCTGTTTCGGTTCCATGCCTACTTTTTTGTGATGCTATTCTACATTGTTGCCTAGCAACAGAGAGTGTTAAGAACAACCACTCCGATCTTGCAGTTATTAATGCCAGTCAGCCTTAGTGATATTGTTTTTCTTTTAACATGCTCGCATGGAGCAATGACAATAGAAATAAGGGTTTCCCATATAGAAGTTATACTTTCCCATGAATTTCACCCTCAGATGGAGAATGACTGGCATCAATCTTTGAAATATAATACTCAATTCATATCATAATTTGTCCTTTATTTTGTTATAGTTACTTTCACTGTTCCTGTGTTTCATCTATCTATCTTTCATCAACGTTGTATTAATTATCCTGACTTTTCACTGTCAATTCTAAATGTACAACCCTACCAGGTATTCTTCACCATGAGCTTTTAGCTTTATCACGAGTGGCTTCGATCCACCAGAGTATTGGTTTCATATGCACTTTGTAAGCCTCGTGTTTCCTCTTCATAATCCCCTCCCCACAATCATCACAACACAAATATTTGGGAGAAAAAGTTAATACATGCACATGGTGACAGTTGAGCCTATCATATACATTATATACATGATCATTAGGCCAATCATGTATATCAGCGGGAGATTGAGTGAGCATTTTCACTTATTTCACAATAAAAAGCTAACCTGCCCAGCCAATAGAAAACAGATAGTACAGATGGTTGAAATAAAGTGGTTCTTTTTGTGCTTGACTGCTTGACTTGATTGCTGGAGATATCGATGATAATATTCTTCCTGAAACTTTAGATAGTTTCTCTACATTACCTGCCTCTCATAAGCTGAGAACCAGCGAGAGTTTAGGCCAGTAAATCTTTTCTGGTCTGATGAAATGTACTCGGAAATGATGTCTATGAAACCTTACGTAAATCAGACTGGAGCCTGTCCGACGAACAACAGAAGATCTTTGAGAATTTAAGAAAACGTATAAAGATAGTAACTAAGACTAGGCATGAATCGGATAGGAAAACGCTAGTCCCACTGTTATTTGTGGTCTGCCCCCCATCTACGTTATTTACTGCGTGACGGTAGAGTATTTTATAGACTGGATATTTCACTAGAGCTTATCATAGATTTGGATGTTTCTTATTTGTATTCCTTATATTACTTTACTTCAGGTTTCGGAGGAGTTGAAAAATCGTTAAGCACATGAGCATTAACACTTACGGGGACCTGGTGACTGATTTAAATGTTTTTTCTTGATTTACATGAGATAAGGGAGGATCTAAGGAGGGAATGCCGCCCCGGTAGCTCAGTTGGTAGAGCGTTGGGCTCCGGCCCGCTGCTCAGAAGCATGCAGTGGCAGTGCATGTCCAGGCTTGGGATCGGTTCCCCTGAGACGCTCCGGCGCTCAATAGTTTACCCGACGTACAGGTCGGCTGGCAACTGACTGGTGAGAGGGTGACCTGAGCGGGGCGGCCGTCCCTGTGCTTTGTGGGACGTTAAACTTTGGCTTCTAAATCAACCCTCCATTGAGGGGTTGCTCGTTCGGGTGGTGGGGTCGGGGTCTCTGTGACAAGTCCCTTGATGACTTTAGTGAGACTCCGACTCCACCAGTCGCACTAGGACAACTTGAACAAAATTTATAAAAAAAATTCTGAAAGGATTCTGATACAGTCACTTTCACAGTCTGTTCCTGATCTTATTCTGGATCGTCCAGAAATCGGCTAGTTTTTTATCCGAAATTTGATTAAGACGCCAATTTGCGGTAACTTGGCTGTATTTTCGGCTGTAGTTTGGATTTGAATCGATAATCCTAGTGTAAAAATTATTAAAAGCTGGATCATTTGGGTCAATTTCGAATATGGAGCGAACTGGAGCTGAATGTTTTTAGCGAACTCGATGTGACCCACCTTATGTATTTGCTTACTTGAAGATGTGGCTGGCTAATAATTGGTTGGTATTCTACCAGATATATATCTGGTATTCTACCAGATATGTAGCAAGCAGCAGCTTGGGATAGATCTGGTGAAAACTAGATAGAGGTCTCATATTAACGCGCAGTGGAGATGTGTTCTAAGCCCCAGGAAATCCCCGAACATGATTGTGCCCATGGGAACTAAATTTTCAACAATTCTAGGAAAAAACCTTCCTCTGAAAATATGGTAGCTATTACAATCAAGTCCCACACATACTACACCCAGGTGTGGGTTCGACCTGGCCCCATAACCCATGACAGGACATAATTTGTTAGGCGACTTATCATTCTGCTCAATTGAGCCCGTCATATCCCATTCCATTTTCTATGCCATTCTCAAGAAAACCCCTTCCGTCCTATCCCAAATTAAACCTGTAAAGCGTCATCCCATCTTATTCTAGATCCATAACATGTATTCATACATACCTTCATGCACAAAGATAGGCACGCCACTACAAAAGGAGGGAACTGATATGTAAAGGATGGCACCGGGGCTAAGGGGCGATGAGTGCGGAGGGGGACGCGAACGGACTAGCACGGACGCGCACGCACGCGGGTCTATTCCATCGCATTCCATCGTTCTGTGCAATTCCATCTCCGTTTTCTGTGCAATTCCATCAGTTCCCAAATTCCCACTCCGTTTCCGGCCACCGGAAAACTCCCTCTGACGAATGAGGAAGTTGAATCAGACTAGGGCGCAGTACTAGGTGCACACGCGTCATATGCGTCGGAAAGGGGGGGCCAGGGGGGCCTGGCCCCCCACTTTTTGGCCAAAAATTTCCTGATCTCAGTCAAAATGAGAGAAAACCGGACATTCTTATATCCAGCCGCTGCGGGAGGCAACGAAGAGCCCAAATTCGAACAGTTTTTGGTCCTGACGTTGAAAGTTTTCTGTCAGCATCAGGTTGAAGTTTGGCTGGCCCCCTCCCACTTTTTGCCGGTGGCGACACTTATGACACGCGTAACCGGACAGCCAGCCATTACTAGGTGCACACGCGTAACCAGACAACCAGCCATTACAAAACCCTCCAGAAGGTCAGCTGTCTGAATCGCGGAAGTCTGCTGCTCTATTTCGTGGGAGCGAGTTACGCCACAGGCGGACGAGTGTCCAGACATTCGTCAAGGGGAGGTATAGCACCAATGTCAACTGATATGGCCTTGTAGTTCAAGAATAAAGGGAGATCGAAAGAAATGGCGATGCTATGTGAACTTGCATTTGGTGCTCTCTAAAGCTTAGATAACTTACTCTGTTAAACGGAGATTCGAACCGCCCTGCCCAGATACCCTCCCGCGTATTTTATTTTCTGTGTTTTGTGTTAAGTCAACAACAGGTACAGCTCTCTTAGCACCGGATTCAAATGTGTAGCGTATTCTACTATGACGTCACTGGCTACGGTATTACGTCACTGGAATCTGCGGGAAAGTGGCAGATCAAACAGTAGCTCTGATATTAACCATAACCAAGTCTATGTTCTGACCGTTTTTTTCTGCTGATCGGGGATGCAAAGCATAAACATCTAGATCTGTATAGCCACAAGTCCCGGGTTCATATTCTGGCTGGTTCTCTGGATAAGTGTAATCTGACACCCGAAATCTCTCCCACTAACGCGAGTGTCTTTCCTTCAGATATTTTCTCCTGGGAAGTGGGAATAAGTGTTTTTCTCAGCTTATTGTCACCAATTTCTCTCGGTATGAACAAATGATATATTATGAATTACGGTAGTCTACGCTTCAATGATCCTGATTTGTCATTTAAGGCTAAGGCTCAGTCTCCCCACCGGGGGCAATTTCGGGGAATAATTTGTTGGCGTCTCCCACCATTGGGGCTGTGCTTCTCCAGTAGTGAACAGCATATAAGTAAGATAATAAGAAAACCTATTCAATTTTCTCAAGAAAATTAGCCCATTTGGAAGTGAATATATTTTTCTTGAGAGCTAGTAGTGGTATTTTATTTCCATTTTTGCGTACATTTGGCCAGGTACGGCAATTAATCGTTTTTATTGTATTATATAACGGAATTTCAAGTTGTCTAGTGAAACAAAAACTTAACACACGCATTGACGGGGGCGGGTACCCGCCCCCTCGGGTTTTTCGGAGATAGTAGAAAAACGGCGGCGCGTAGCGCCGCCGTACTTGGTATACCTTTTCCTCATCATTTTTACAACTTCTGTGAAAATTTTAAGGTTAGGTCATCTCAAGTCAGGTCACCAGTACAGGTCAAGTGACCCGACCTCAAAAAAGTTTAAGATAGCATAAGTCGGAGCAGGGTGAACTTATCCGATTGAAACTCATATCACATAATGGCCCCACCGAGTTCTCTAACATATGTTCCGGTATTTTTGATATCGATGACCTAAGGTCAGGTACGAGGCATGACCTCTCCATTGGAAATACATGGGAAAAATGTTTTTTTAAGGAATAACTCAGTAACGGATGGTGATAGAGCATTTATTTTAGCTGCATTAGACTCGCCTGGGCTTTGCGGTTCTAATGATATGCATTTTATATAATTTGAACCTGACCTGACCTCAGGTCAGGTCAAATCCTTGATTTGACCTAGCAAGGACAAATTATATATCATTCGATTCGGCTTGCTAAGAGGATTCATATGGTTCAAGTTGTTTTGCTCTATCTTTACTTGTTCAGATGTAATGCCCGAAAAACTGAATTTTACATTTTATCCCTATGACGGGCATGTTTTGACCTCTCGTGACCTTAAATGTGACCTGACAAAAAAATGGTTCAAATGTTTTCGATGGAGAAGTGGATGGTCAGCCCAACACAGTTTACCGTTTTTCGCTACCTACCGTGGTTCTCGAGATCTTAGGGGGGCGGGTACCTGCACCCCCCGTCAATGCGAAGGTGGCTCAGACCCCCGTCAATGCGCGTGTTAAGATATTCTCAACAGTGATCCGGTGAGGGTGAGAATGCCTCCCACTCCCCGAAAGCAGGGGGAGAGGACCGACCCCCCCCCAGACCCCCCGGCGACGAGGTTCAGACCTGCGCCGTGCGTCACTCAGCCATCATCGCCACCTCGCGTCAACACCGGGAGGTGCGTGTCGACCCTCCGCGCCTGCGCTCCGATGAGTGATTACCAACACAGCGCGGCCCTGGTGATTGGCTGATTGATGCCCAGGCGGAGGCGTTTCCGGCAGTCAGTCTCGCGCCAGGTAGTGATGCAAATAGTCAATTCAGCGCCAATTGGTGATGTAAACTCGGGTTTAATTAAAAAATCAAAGTCCGTTTGTCGTGGGACTTGGCATCCAAACGTTGAGCTTTCTTTGGGTCTTTTTTAAGTCGTATGCTTTGGAATTGTGACATGTTTTATTAAGTGAAATAAATGTCTTCTTACGTTTTTTTCAAGGAAAATGTTCAAGAAAACATACGAAAGAAATGAAATGTTAAGTTCCATTCTTGAAATTATTTCTATCGGGATGGAGCTGATTAATGTTAAAAATCAAAAGGTTCTGACACTGTATTGATACTTACCGTAGAGTGTTTGACAAAGCTATAATTAGGCGGAGCTGTAAAACAGTGTTTTAAGGGAGAAGAGCGGTGTTTCTATTAAATCAATTTTCTACAGACAGTTACTCCTAATGACAAATAATATTGTAAAATCAGATGTTTTTAGTTCGGGTTTCTTCCAGTTAACTACAATGAAAACTGTACGTTCGAATTTAACCCTCGCACTTGTTCCGGTTTCCAACACCTTTACTCCTGGGCTTGTCACGCTTCCTTCGCCATCGGCCCCTGATTCGTCATTGGCTCAAGATTGAGCTACATCACGATCAACAGTTGTTTTCTTCTAGACTCAGCTTCTATGTCATTAGAACGCCAAATCGAGTGTCGTCTTTAACCGGACTCATCATGACCTTCAGGGACCAAAAAGGTGTTCAGTGTGTCACCATTCAAAATTTCAAACGATAAATGTGTCACCAGCTCAGGCTGCAAAATGTGGCACGTTTTACGTTAGTATGATAGCAATTGATACTCCTGGATCATCCCAGTTGTTAAAACAAAATTGCGAGTTCAAATCACAGGTGCCAATTTTGGCGATTGTTTCGTTATTGGTCTGGAGGAAACATGTCGGCTAATTGTTGCCACCTTGTTCATATTGGGTTGTCACCACTTAGAATGCCAAAATGGTAGGTTTTTCGACCCCTGATGACCTTGCTCACTGCCAAACGCCCGTCAAGCAGCATTACAAGTGGGATATGAAGACAACGCCCGATATGGTGCTGTAGAAAGATGGAAACTGTGTCCAGAAGAAAGTATTAGCTATTTGTGCTCCAGCCTAATCGTATACCTTGCCCCCAAAGTCAGCCCTGGTACTGTTCATGTCTGTCAACTACGTGGCCGTCACTGATGTAAACCAAGCTGCAGTATTTCCGTCATCCTCCCCCTTCTGCCCCGCACAAATCAGTTCACGAACCTTCATAGGCGCAGGAACGGGTGGCAGGGGGCTGGCCCCACAACTTTCTGACTAGGGGCAGTGCCCCCCCCCCAACTTTGAGCCGATTCCGGACCTTTTCGGTTAACAAATCAAGTGATAGGCCGAATCATATTTGACCCCACCAGCGCTAACAAGTTTCGCTCCCCAAAATAGCGAAATTTTGGCCGATTTTCTAAAAAAAAACACTTTGTTGTTACCATTTCTCCCGAGCTGCTCACCTTAAACAGTGCTCATGCGTACGCTCTTGCCTTTGCTAACTCTCCGATTTTGAGTCAAACTCAAGCGCGTGACACAAGACAGCGAGGAGGCCTGGCGGCCGCTGAAGGAAACACTGATACTATAGAGGGCAGCAGTGTAGGACCGAGGAGGGCAGCAGCGGCGATCTACAACTCCTTTCAACACAAATAGCTCTCTCCGGTAGCAGTCAATAAAAAGCCAATCACCAGCTCTAAAACCACACAAAAATCAAATTTAATCGCTGGCAAGCCCACAGTTACAAATACTAGGCCCACACAGAGGATCTAAACGTCCACTCCTTCAAAGACTCCGCTCAGTGTCCCACTTTCATCAATATCACTACTTATGGGTTTTGAACTGATGTAAAAGTTTTGTAGAGCGTGTCGAGAAGCCACCATTGTCATATCTCATTTCACTTAAATCACTGTGTATTAAGTTTCCCCATTGTTTAAAGATAAAAATAAAGGGCTTGTTGTCCTAGTTCAAACCCCGAAGGAATCACTTTCCATCTGGTTGCAACAATCAGATTGGTTTAAATCCCACTGCCACGCAAGTCACGTGATAAATGTCAGCACAACCTTACATGGCGTGAGAACCACCCTAGCAGCCAGCCTCGTAAATGCACGCAATCCATATTTCAACCCAGGGTAGTAAGAAAAAGGTCATATTTTTCTGAGTGATTTAAGGTGGAAACGAAATATGTCTACGTATTTTTAGACTTATGCTGTCCAAAACCAGCCTTTTTTGGAATTCCTAAAAAGTGTTTCATTCCCATAAAAGGCCCGATAAAATTGAAAAGATGTAACAAAACAACAATCTCTCCCGTACTCTGTCACCAGCTTCTTGATGCACCGGTCTGGCGTCCTTCACTGCCTCCGCCCCTGCCTCAACATTCGTCAATGTCAGGGACCAAACTCGAGCAATGGATCCTCAAGTGAATGGTCATGGTGACCAGCAGACGCAGAGGTAGATCTCGCTAAATATTTTGAAGGGAAACTGGGGTGAAGAAAAACATACATTACTTGTGAAGATTGTGTAGAATCGGCTGAAAGAGAACATAATTTCGTAGGATTTTGAGTATTTTAAGAATTGAGTTCATAGCCATGTTGACAACAGCTGGATTCGCCCGAGCAGGGTACAATAGAGGGCCCGAGTAGCTACCAAAACTTAGAGTTAACTCACTGTTTTATGGGTAGGTGCTCACTTCCTATTTTAAAGAGCCAAAAATTATTTTGGAATATGACGGGAATATTTTCTGGGCTGTTGCTGAGACCCTGTTGCTAAATTAAAACTTTTTAGAGACAATGACTGTTTAGCCGGTGTAGCTCACTGGAAACGATCAACGACACCCTCCTTGATAAATATACCCAGTTTTTCGACAGCTGATGTTTGGTAACAAACGCACCAGAATTTTCATCTCTAGCCCATCGACAAACCCCAACCACGGCCCCAAGCTACTGCGGATGATAGAGGTGCAAAACTGGGACTCTTCTCCACCAGCTCCATGACTATTTCCCGGAATACTTCTCCTGCGGTGACTTTACCTCCAACAGCAAAACTTACCAACGCGATAACAACATTTCTAACAAAGCGTTCCAAGTTGTGAACTTTAGCACCTCTAGCCGGACCATCTCTGGTTACGACCGCTCTGGCTGAGTGGTAAATAGATCCTGTTTAATCCCCCCTCCCCTCCCCCACTGCTCCCTCCGTGTGGGGAGGGGGTCATTCCAGTGCCACGCCGCGACGGAGCAGGAGGACTTGCGACGCAGCGCAATGGTGAGTCGGAAAGGGGTGAAGTCTGACATTGTTCTATGTTCTCCCATATCTCCCTAAAGCTGCCTTGAAATAGTGAGTGGAAAAGGGGTGAAGTCTGACATTGTTCCCTGTTCTCCCATAACTGTTCGAAAGTACATTGCAATTGTGAGAATGTCTATCTCTAAGTTTAGAATGGTCAGAGCACCATTGCATCGCTAGTTTTAAGATAGTACCTAAGGCACATTCAAAGGCAGGCCATTTTTTAACATGTTAACTGGGGGGCATTTGCCCCCCCAGTCGGCCGAAATGCCCCCCCAGTGCCCGGAAAGTGGCCCCCCCAGTGAAAAAGACAGGAGATTACTTAAACTGTAACAAATGAAAACTCACCTAATGAAAATAAGACAGAACACCACCCTATAATAATAATTTAGTTTTATTGCTGGTGCCAAATTGGCAGTCCACAAAAGTTGCGTTACATAATTTCCATCCGTGGCTCTCTCCTCCATCGTGCGAAGACGAAACAAAGCGCGTAGTTACGGGAAATCCCGGCAAAGCAACCTCAGCATCAAATAATCACAACACTGGAGATGAACGCTGGCCTACAACCAATCAAACTTCATGCTTTATCCGACCGGAAGCCCAGACCCCAGCCAATGTCGCGAGATTGTATGATACTCTCATTTCACACGCGGTCAGTTGTGAGCGCTTAGAGCTTGTTCGTGGATTAGACGGGACACGGTGTAGTCAAAGCGCGTAAGACTGGTTGCTGGTGTGGCGGTGTGAAGTGCTTCGTCTTTTTATTTATTATTGTGGTGGTAGCGTACATAAACGACACCACCGGTAAAAAGCGAGGGGGCCAGCCAAACTTCAACCTGATGCTGACAACAAATTTTCCACGTTAGTACCAAAAACTGTTCGAATTTGAGGTCCTCGTTGCCTTCCGCAGCGGCTGGTTATACAAATTTCCGGTTTTCTCTCATTTTGACTGAGATCAGGAAATTGTTGGTCAAAATGTGGGGGGTGCCAGGTCCCCTGGTCCCCCTTTTCTGAGGCTTGTAGCATACGTGAAATTTATAGTGAGATCGCTGTATCAATTTGTTGTGCAAAGTCGATAAGTTGTTAGCTGCCTTTTTAAAATGGGAGAGATTAAATATCCAGCCACAGCCCTTCGGTGAAATCATCGAACTGTCTCCCGAGAAACCTTTCCAACAATGAAAGAGCTGGCGACGCCATATGACCCTGACAGTGCGTCGATAAGCCTAAAAATTATTAACTGGTTTTTGTTCTACATTCCCTAGATGATTTTGACAGCAACAGCCACACGTCATAGTAGGTATGTCCATCAAACTTATCTTGATTCAGCCTATAAACCACTCGTGTTGGATACTTTAGGAATTTACTTACCTTGCCACACTCATAAAGCAAAATAAGAAAATAACAGTTTCATTTGGAATACATTGGGGCAGCTTCATGGCTGCCAGGCTGGCCATTTTGTGACCAAATATCTCGAATTGGGCCTTTTTTGCGCTTGGCCCCACGTTTTTTTCGGTTGGCCCTTTCTTGGAATCTGGCCTTTTTGCCCCTTTTTCTAGCAGCTGTCACCTAATTTCTGGTTTTATCATTAACTAATTATTAAATAAATTAAATTATTAAACTATTTCTGGTTTTTCTCTTGTCGTATAAATATGGCTTCTTTTGACCTCATCCGCTCTTGAATACGATATTCTGACACCGAAAAAGCAGCAGAACAGCAGAGAAAAATGGTATGATGGTGGGAGGGAGGGACCGAACTTTGTTAGAAACCCGATCCACAAGTATGATGGCCACCGAAAACAGGACGTGAGGTAGGCAATACTACATGTGCCCTTTGGGTGGAAATTCGATGGTAAGCAATAAATCTTTTTGCTCCTAGTTCCGTCACTGTTCAAGAGCAAAAAATGCATAGTTGGGGAGAAAGCCATAAATGTTAGCGGGGAGAGGTGCGGCCAAGATGATTATGGATGCTAACGAATGTTCTGGTTATGTGGATAAAATCATTTGATAGTCACGCGGGATTGGAAGGGCACCCCTGGCTTCCTATTAAAGGGAATGTGACACCTTTGTCGAATCCTAGAATTTAGTGTAATTAGGGGAAATTTTAGCCGAAAGTCAAGCAGACGTCCATGATTTCTCTGAAAAAATGTAAAATAAGCTCAATATTTTCATTTTTAAAACGCTCCTCTAGGGAAAGAAATAAATGTCTGCCAGTGGATGGTGTCATGATCTGACATCCACTACCATATTCAATACGCTTCAAGGACTTCGATTGGCTGATACTCACCGTGACGTCAGCGTATGTCGTCACACCAACAGCCATAAAAACTGTGGCCTGCTGCTAAGGGTACATGATGGGTGCATTTCAGGTAGGTTTTAGTTTTTTTGTACAGAAATCTCGAGTTCTAAAATAAATGATATATTGAGTACCGGGTTTTCCGACTTGCTTTACAACTTGGCTATCTCCGTTAAAATTACGTTATGAAGGTGCCACATTCCCTTTAAATGAGTAGTGTGCTAGCAAATGTTGCTTGAAATAAATATCAAACTGTCAACAATTAGTTTTAAACAGTGATACAAGTCGCTTTTTTCTGTGGGCTTATGACGACCGCTAGTGGTTGTTTTAGCCTCAAATCTGACTTTTGTGGTATTTATTTGGCTACTTTGGTGAAAGTAAAATTTTGCCCCTCTTTGACCCTTTTTCTAACTCGGTTTTACCTTTTCCGCGGAAAAAATTGGCAGCCCTGGGCAGCATTTATAACCTGGAATAATAAACAAAAATTGAAACATTTTTTAACACTAATGCGTCTAAGTCTTATAAAATCATTTGATAGTCACGCGGGATTGGAAGGGCACCCCTGGCTTCCTATTAAAGGGAATGTGGCACCTTTGTCGAATCCTAGAATTTAGTGTAATTAGGGGAAATTTTAGCCGAAAGTCAAGCAGACGTCCATGATTTCTCTGAAAAATGTAAAATAAGCTCAATATTTTCATTTTTAAAACGCTCCTCTAGGGAAAGAAATAAATGTCTGCCAGTGGATGGTGTCATGATCTGACATCCACTACCATATTCAATACGCTTCAAGGACTTCGATTGACTGATACTCACCGTGACGTCAGCGTATGTCGTCACACCAACAGCCGTAAAAACTGTGGCCTGCTGCTAAGGGTACATGATGGGTGCATTTCAGGTAGGTTTTAGTTTTTTTGTACAGAAATCTCGAGTTCTAAAATAAATGATATATTGAGTACCGGGTTTTCCTACTTGCTTTACAACTTGGCTATCTCCGTTAAAATTACGTTATGAAGGTGCCACATTCCCTTTAAATGAGTAGTGTGCTAGCAAATGTTGCTTGAAATAAATATCAAACTGTCAACAATTAGTTTTAAACAGTGATACAAGTCGCTTTTTCTGTGGGCTTATGACGACCGCTAGTGGTTGTTTTAGCCTTAAATCTGACTTTTGTGGTATTTATTTGGCTACTTTGGTGAAAGTAAAATTTTGCCCCTCTTTGACCCTTTTTTCTAACTCGGTTTTACCTTTTCCGCGGAAAAAAATTGGCAGCCCTGGGCAGCATTTGTAACCTGGAATAACACAAAAATTGAAATATTTTTTTAACACTAACGCGTCTAAGTCTTATTAAACCCCCTCAAAATGAGGTTTTGATCCCCTGAAGACACTATAATGGCCAGCACAAGAAATGCCCCCCTCCACTGACTTTACCTTAAAAAATGCCCTGTGCAAAGGTGCCTGGCACAGAATGCCTTATAAAAAGTCATTGAGGGATTTATTCTGGTGGAAAGAAGATCATATCGGTTTATGTTGCACGCACGATGACCTCCAAGTTGTTTTCTAACTATGATTTCCCATAGATGCATAGTCGGCTCCAGCATTTTCGAGGGGTGCACATGGTCTAGGGTCACCATCCGGACCAAGGGGTCCCTTTTTTGACGGCAAAACTCATGAAGTGAGCGCAGAATCCTGTTGTGGTGGCGTCAATACTCGCATCCTGGAAATTAAAGGGGGTGGAAGCGATGTTCCGGGTGGAAGGATGCCACCAAACGTTCAAGGGTCGCTGCAATCAGTTCAGGGGGTGCTGAAGGTTGATTGGGGGCAAGTGCCCCCTTGCCTCCCCTAGATCCGTCTATGAATAGATGGTGAGTCTGTAATATCCAGAAAAAGACAGATCCAACCTGCTCCAATCTGGTGATTCTTTGTTTCAGCTCTGCGATGGCACCCATTGAAAGTTATCAATAAAGTCAAATTAATTTCCGAAAAGTATACATAAATGAAAATGAAGTCCAAATCCATATTGAGATTCACGTTGTCTAATTCTTTAACTAGTCCTATCTGATCCATGGATTTGACACTAATCCATCCATGGGTATAGGAATATATTTGGATATAAAGTTACTCTTCCGGACTTTGCTGCGTCTCATAACGCTCCACGTCCGCTGGCTGTGCCCGTATTGGCCGATTATACTGAACTTTACGCTGGATAGGGTTTCAGCATGTTTGTTGGGTATTTGTCGAGATACCCGTTAGATATCGGATATATTGTCGGAGCTTTTTGAACGTCGTGTGACTATATTCATCAAAAGTGGCGGATCCTAGGGAGAGCTAAGAGGCCCAATCCACCTCCCCCAAAAAAAATGTCTGCGTACCTATAGTTAGCGCAAAGCCGAAAGCTGCTCCGAGGCAATGCAGAGGGAAGTTCGAGCCCTCTAGCCCCCCCTCCCCAAAATGAAGTTCTGAATCTGACGCTGTTCGTCAGATATGGTAAAATCGTGAAATATAATAAATATCATAGGCATATAATATGGTATTTTACAATACCAATAAGGTATCATATAATATCTAGGGCTCTCCATGGTAAACTGGAGAGCCCAGTCAGCGCTTACTTCATAGGAACGCAGGTTTAAGACATATCTGCTTCTAATCTTGGTAAAATTGCAATCCTAATTTTTTAAGAAAATAAAAGCAAGGATAACCGGCTTTCGTAGTCAGGACAAACAGAATCAACACTTTAATCAAGGAAATTGGGGACCATAAACAATTACCTACATATTTAAAAGAAGTAGACAGGGCAAGATTATACGCATATCTAGATCCTATAATATATTAGATCTAGATGTTTCTGCGCTTTTAGGTGCTGACTATGCTCCCTATTTTACCATAGAGAGGAATATTGTATGATAAGATATGATATTCATATGAAATACACGATATCATATCATTTCTTCGCCTTGATTTTACTACCACTAATGAAGATAGTTGCATGACTTACGAAATTTCCCGCAATATACCTTATGTCTGACCGGTGTCTCGACAAATGAACCCCGTATGTCGTTGTTGAATACGACTACGGTTTATTGCAGCACGCACATCATTATGTTAATAACCATCATCAGCAATGCTTAAATGGAATGTGGTGCCTTTAAAACGTGATTTTAACTGAGATGGCCAAGTTATAAAGCATTTTGGAACACCAGGTACTCAAAATATAATTTGTTGTTGTACTCCAAATTTCCGTAGAGAAAAGCTAAACACCTACCTGAAATGTAGCCAAAACCGACCCCTGCCAGGCGGTCACAGTTATCAGCTGTTGGAGTGACGTCATGCTGACGTCACGCTAAGCAGCCAGCCTATTGAAGCCCATTGAATATGGTAGTAGTGCTGCCAGATCATGACGTCATACACAGACAGATGTTTATTTCTTAACATAGAGGAGCATTTTAAATTCCAAAATATTGAGCTTATTGTACATTTTGGAAAAAAATCATGGATATTTCCATGATTTTTGGCTAAAAATACCTCTAATTACTCTGAATTTTTGGGTTCGACCTAGGTGCCACATTCCCTTTAAAGGTAATGTGGCACCTTCTAACGTGATTTTAACTGAGATAGCCAAGTTGTAAAGCAAGTCGGAAAACCCGGTACTCCATATGTCATTTGTCTTGGAACTCTATATTTCCCTAGAAAAAACTAAAACCTACCTGACACCAGCCCCCGTCGCCGGGCGGCCATTGTTGTGAGCTGCTGGTGTGACGACATATGCTGACGTCACGATGAGCATCAGCGAATCGAAGCCCTTGAAGCGTTTCAAGTATGGTAGTGGTTGCCAGATCGTGACATCATCCACAGGCTGATATTTATTTCTTTTTCTAGAGAAGTATTTAAAAAAACTAAATATTGAGCTTATTGTACATTTTTCAGAGAAATCATGAGTGGTTTCATTGTTTTTGGCTAAAAGTACGCCTAATTTCACTAAATTCCAGGATTCGACCAAGGTGACACATTCCCTTTAAGAGAAGTGTGTGGTGCATTTGTGGAATTTACACTCAAATATCAGATATACGTTCTACACTAAGATGTAGAGCACAGCAACGTGCCTGGTTTAACATATCCCAGGACTCATTACTCACTGCGAAATGGCGCAGGGCGCCTGACTCCTGAGTTAGAGGTCCCGGGTTCGAGGCCCGATGGTTTTTTTTTAATCGATAAAACCTGTTGCCCAAAGCCCCTCTTAAAGGGAATGTGGTACCTTGGTCGAATCCTGGAATTTAGTGTAATTAGGCGTACTTTTAGCCAAAAATAATGAAACCACTAATGATTTCTCTGAAAAATTTACAATAAGCTCAATACTTTTATTTTCAAAATAATCCTCTAGGAAAAGAAATAAATAACAGCCTGTAGATGATGTCATGATCTGGCAGCCACTACCATACTTGGAACGCTTCAAGGGCTTCAATTGGCTGATACTGATCGTGACGTCAGCATATGTCGTCACACCAACAGCCATAAAAACTATGGCCTGCTGCTAGGGGTACAAGAGGGGTACATTGCAGGTAGGTCTTAGCTTTTTTCTACGGAAATTTAGAGTTTCAAGACAAATGATATATTGAGTACAGGGTTTTACGGCATGCTTTACAACTTGGCTATCTCAGTTAAAACTACGTTATAAAGGTGCCATATTCCCCTTAAACAGCACCAATCATTACTGAGACATGATTGTTTCCTGAGAGTGTCAGCTCCCGTTGTGCGCTCCACGCCCTCGCTCTTCACTGCGCTTCGTCTCTGATGGTTTTTACGAGGCCACTGAGTAGAGCTGAGTGGAGTTGTCTGGGCTCCGGTCAGTGGCGGATCCAGGGGGTCTAGGGGAGGCGGGCTCAGCCCCCACTCGAAATTTATGAGGGCTTGTAGTTAATGCATAGGCGGAGACTGTTCGGTGGCGATGGTGTGTGAGGCTCGAGCCCACTAGTCCCCCCGGAAATTAGTCCTGGATCCGCCACTAGCTCCGGTCGATATGTTGCCGGGTTTTGTGAGCAGGACCTTTAGCCCGCCTGCTGCTGAGTGGTGCTGACGGTGGTGGTTGGTTTGTTTCGTCAGCTGTCAGCAGGAAATTATTAATGATAATTAATGAATTTGACACTGATTCCACACCAGGAATGCCAAACCAGCACAACAGCAATCTCTGGCATCTTGGGAAGTGACGGAAAAGATAGCCTTCTAAACAAAACTGTAGGCTGCTGCTGCCGTGCTGTTTCCCTTTTCCAGTATCCCAACAGCCAGACGTCAGCACTAGAAGCTCTAGGACTAGTTCCCGGGGAGATACTCCAGTCTTGTGACGTAGGCACAATGTAGCCCGTGCAGACAGAACTGCTGACAGATGGAACAGGGCTCTAGTTAGAATACTCGCCGCTCATTGGTGTTTTTTATTTTAATTAAGTTTACTTGAAGTTAGCGTCCGATACATCCCCTCAATTCATCCTGACATTGCTTGTACCCAATTCTGCGTATGTTAACATCTTTTGTATTTTGGGGGGCTTATCCTTAGCGAGGTCCATTACATGGGCAATTTTGAGGGCCACGATCATATGACGTCTCCAACTCTTTCCCTCGTGGTAGGGATTCGAGGTCCCTAGCCCCCCCCGTGTGTGTGCCTGGATCCGCCACTTCGGAGAATATATTTCCATGCATGCACAAATTACTTCCATGCAGTAGAATCATTGAGTGGGATTATTTGTAATGGGGGAAATCAGCACCTGTCTCTCACTCCCTCAGCGGTTCTATTTTTTTGTTTATTGGAGGAAAATGTTTTTGCTTCTTAGTTTTTTTTGTATGTGTGTCCCTAATATATATTAATTATTGCAAACCTAGAGGATTTGCAATAATTACATAATATATAAACTATATATATATATATATATATATATATATATATATATCTCAAGTTCATTGTCCAGCCGGTGTCGGATACCAGGGAGAGCTAGGAGGCTCAAGCCCCCCCGCCGAGGTGTTGTGGGCTCAAGCCCCTCCTAAGTGTCTATAGCTTATGCTTAGGCGGGGCTGATCAGAGGCTATGGTGAGTGGGGATTGAGCCCCTATTTCCCCCCAAATAAATTCCTGGATCCGCCACTGTGCCCAGTTGTCCACCGGGGACACAGTTGCTTAAGGTGGATGTGATCCGGTACAGCCTATCCGCAGGCAGTGTACTGCGGCACAGGCGACTCTCCAGGTCAAGCACTGCGGCACAGTATGCACCTGATTAGTGTACTGCGGGATAGTATGCACAGGATTTTGTTCTGCGGGGTAGACTAGTGAGAGCTTGTTCAGTGGCGAATCCAGGAGGGCCAAACGGAAAAGCTCAAGGGAAACTATATTCCCCCTCCTCTCCCCTAAAGTTGTCGACCTTCTTTTTAGTGTACGGGTTGGTGTATGGCTTAGTGTAGTTAAGTATATGTTTGTATGGGTTTTGGTGTTTAAACTGAACCAGTCAACTTCAATGTAAACATTGAATCTTAGTCCTCTTGATATTAAACATTCTTATTTGAGTGCAGGATCCTTGGATAGCAATAGCACGCGTCTTGTGGTCACATTTTTCACCCTATCATTTTTTCCAGAATGGGTCTTTCTCTCAAACCTACCGTCCAGTTAAATTGTAGCGAAACGTTTCACTGTGTGACTTCTCTTATTCGATTTACCCCCCCAACCCACCGGCTAGACCCGCCAAAGGGTGGGTCCAAATAGCGTCCGACGGGAAAAACGTGTTTTCCCGCACCGGGAATCGAACCCGGGCCTCACGGGTGAGAGCCGTGTATCCTAACCACTAGACCATGCGGGAGCTGGGCACGTCCGAACGCTTCCTTTTTCCTACATCGGTTAGACACGGTAGCGATTAAAGGAAATGTGTTATTTTGTCGGAATTCTAAAGAGAACTATTTAAGTGAATGTGGCACCAGTGGTGGATCCAGGGGAAGGGAGCAAAAAAGGCATTCCCAAAACGGAAAACCTTGGACAAAACTTTTGCCCTACTCCCTCAAAGCTGTCGACCTCCTTTTTGCCCCAGCTCCTTTTGAGTTAATAAGCAAGGTATTGGTGCTTCAACTGGACCAGTCAATTTTCAACAGAGCGAGTCGACTTCAGTGTTAACATTTGATCTGGGCCCTCTATATTTAAAATGACTTTTAGATTGACAAGGGGTAAACGGGCCTGCCTCCGAATCCGGGATGCAAAATTTACTAAGATTATATATTCGGGCACAGTCATTCATCTGAATCATGTAGGTAATCTCACAAATTCTCATTCATAGTGTAGCCAGACCTAAAAAATGTCATATGGTGAAAGACATGGCCGCAACATACTTTCATTTGTTCTCCAATGCCCAATGTTTACACTGGAGTTGACTGGTTCTGTTTGAAGTGAGTTGAAGCACCAAAACCTTGCTTTTGAATTAAAAATGAGTCTTGGCTAAAACAAGGTCCACATATTTGGGGTGGGGAACATAGTTTTGCTCCATTTGGGGGTGGGGAATGCCTCCTCCTGGATACGCCTCTGTGTTCATTTGCCCACTGGGGACGCGCTTTCTGTTTTTTTTTTTGCTATTCGATTCTGGCTCCTCAAAATCTCCCGGCTAGATCCGCCCCTGGGTGGATCACTACGCGCTTCTAGAAAGAGCCAACAGGATTGAATTAAGGCGAGTTAGGTCACATTTCAGCTTCTACGCTGTCACAAGTAAGGTTTTCGACATGCAGGCTTCACCATCGTAGTATAGCAGGGCACCGCTTCTTGATGCCTCACGTGCAGTTGTTTGGCAGCCTTCGGGTGGATTTAGTGAGTTTCAACACGGTCTCGTGTTTTATTCACGATTTATTCATCCCAGACTGGCCGGGCTCTTTCGGTCAACATGCTCTTTTGTCACGCCGCTGCTTGGAGAAGAGAGAGGGAAGAGACCGAAGAGACAAAGAGCAAGAGAGAGGGAAGAGACCGAAGAGACAAAGAGCAATTGCATTGCTTTGGCGTAGTGTCCGACAAGAAAAAAATAATTTCCCGCACCGGGAATCGAACCCGGGCCTCACGGGTGAGAGCCGTGTATCCTAACCACTAGACCATGCGGGAGGTGGGAACATTGCACGCTCACTCTAGCCTGAATCCTTTAGACACGGTAGCGATTGAAGGGACTATATCACTTTGTCAAAATTCCAAAGAGGACTGTCTAAGGGAATGTGGCACCAGCCGCCGATCCAGGGGGAGACGGGCAAGAAGGAATTTGCCCTCTAAACGGAAAATATCGGGGAAAACTGTTTTTGCCCTCGCCCCCCTCAAAGCTGACGACCTCTATTTTGCCCCGTGTCCTTTTTGCTTTCTAAGCAATGTTTTGGTGCTTCATTTGGACCAGAAAATTTCCAACAGAACCAGTAGACTTTATTGTAAACATTTGTTTGACCTGGCCCAGAGGGCCCAGGTCAAACAAATTTATAATTATAATCAAAAATTTATATTTAAAATTATTTTTAGGTTGACAAGGGGTAGATTGGCCTGTCTCCTCGAATCCTTGATGTAAAATATACTAAGATTATGTATTCGGGCATAGCCTTTCATCGGAATCATGGAGATGATTTAACGAATTCTCGGTCATTATGTAAACATAAAAAACGTCTTAGGCTAAAAGCCGTGGCCGCAACATGCATGCTTTTGCTCTCCAATGACCAATGTTTACACTGAAGTTGAATGGTCCTGTTTCAAGTGAGTTGAAGCACCAAAACCTTGTTTATAAACTAAAAAGGAGTGGGGGCAAAAAGAAAGTCCACATCTTGGGGGGTTAAAACATAGTTTGGCCCCGAGCTTTTCCATTGGGAGGTGGGGGAAATGCCTCCCTCTGGATCCACCACTGTGTGCAGTTGTCGACTGTCCAAGCGTTCACCGGGGATACGCTTACTTAGGTGGATGTGATCCGGTACAGCCTAGCCGCAGGTAGTGTACTGCGGCACAGACGACTCTCCAGGTCAAGCACTGCGGCACAGTATGCAGCTGATTGTGCACTCCGGGATAGGCTGGTGAGAGATTGTCCAGTGGGGGATCCAGGGGCAAACGGAAAAGCTTGGTGCAAAACTATATTTTTGCCCACCCCCGCCCAAGCTGTCGACCTCCTTTTTAGTGTATGGCTTGTGTGGTTAAGTGTATGTATGTATGGGTTTTGGTGCTTAAGCTGAACCAGTCGATTTCAAACAGAACCAGTCAACTTTAGTGTCACCATCGAACCTTAGTCGTTTTAATATTAACATTGTTTTTGAGTGAGTGGTCCTTGGATAGCAACGGCAAGCATCTTGTAGCCACATTTTTACGGCGTGAGTGTTTTTTTGCTATTCGACTTTGGTCGCGCAAAACCTACCGGCTAGATCCGCCTCTGGGTGGATCACCATACGCTTCTAGATAGAGTCAATAGGGCGAGTTAGGTCACATTTGAGCTGCGCTGTCACAAATACGGTCTTCGACACGCGGGCTACACCCTCGCAGTGTAACAAGTCACCGTTTCTTGAGGCCACACATATGTACAACCGATCAACAGCTTCCAGATGGATTTAATGACTTTCAACGCGGTCTCTTGTTTCTATCCACCATTTATTCCTTCCAGGCTGGTCGGACCCTTCTATTGACATGCCCTTCTGTCACACCACTGAGTGCGGAAGAGAGAAGAGACGAAGAGCAGTCGCATTGCTAAAGTGTAGTGTCAGACAAAAAGTTTTCCCGCACCGGGAATCGAACCCGGGCCTCACGGGTGAGAGCCGTGTATCCTAACCACTAGACCATGCGGGAGGTGGGGAAACTGGCACGCTCCCTCTATCCTGAATCCTTTAGACATACCTAATAGTAATTAAGGGAAATGTGTTAGTTTGTTGGAATTCTAAAGAGGACTATTCAAGGAAATGTAACACCAGTGGAGGATCCAGGGGGACGGGGAGGTGTGCAAAGAAGGCATTCGCCCCCGAAACGGAAAATCTCGGGCAAAAGTTTTGCCCCCTCAAGGCTGTCGACCTCATTTTTGCCCCACCTCCTTTTGAGTTCATAAGCAAGCTTTTGGTGCTTCAACTGGACCAGTCAATTTTCAACGGAACCAGTCGACTTCACTGTAAACATTTGACCTGATCCCCCTTTATATTTAAAATCGCTTTTAAGTTGACAAGGTGTAGACTGGCCTGACTCCTTGAATCATGGATGTAAAATATACTAAGATTATATATTCGGACACAGCCCTTCATCAGAATCATGTCGATAATATCACAAATCCTCAGTCATAGTGTTTCCAGATCTAAAAAACGTCATATGGTGAAGGACATGGGCGCAACATACTTGTTTTTGCTCTCCAATGGCCAATATTTACACTGGAGTTGACTGGTTCTGTTTGAAGTGAGCTGAGGCACCAAAACCTTGCTTGTGAACTAAAAAGGAGTCGGGGTAATAAGGAGGTCCACATCTTTGGGGCGGGGGAATATAGTTTTGCCCCGAGCTTTTCCATTTGGGGTGGGGGGTAAATGCCTCCTCCCCCTGGATCCACCACTGTGTGCAGTTGTCCACTGTCCAAGTGTTCAGGGGGCGCGGTAGTGGAGTGGTCAGCGAGGCTGGCTGCCACGCAGCCGACCTGGGTTCAAGGCCCAGCGGCTTCCCTGAACAAGGAGCAAGCTGGCTCCCGAGAAACCCTTCCAACAGGGAAAGAGTTGGCGACGCCATATGACCCTGGCAGTTGGTGCGTCGATAAGCCCCAATAATTATTGTCCAAGTGTTCACCGGGGAGGTGCTTTCTAACGGCGGATGTGGTCCGTTACAGCCTAGCCTCAGGTAGTGTACTGCGGCACAGAGGACTCTCCAGGTCAAGCACTGCGTCACAGGATGCATCGGATTGTGCACTCCGGGATAGGCTAGTGAGAGTTTGTTCAGTGGCGAATCCAGGGGGGCCAAACGGAAAAGCTTGGTGCAAAACTATGTTTTTGCCCCTCCCCTCAAAGCTGTCGACCTCCTTTTTAGTCTATGGCTTGTGTAGTAAAGTGTATGTCTGTAGGGGAAAATGTGTGTATTGCGCTCCCCCCTAAGGGAAATCACTTGCTAGACGAATGTCTCCTTTTCAATCTCGCTACTGTGTATTAAATTGCAAATTTTGATCATTTTTTTGTCATTAAGAAAACAATTCCTGGCCTGAAAATAGTGTGTTCTAAGAGTGAATTCCAATTTGAGTGAAACTATGCAATGGGCGCATTTGCCAAAGTGTGAGGGTAACTGCGCCCGGGAGAGGGCGCATTTAGATTTAATTGCGTCCTTCCCTTATACCATTTTGAGTCAATGGCACGGCAGAAATAAATATTAGTATTAGAGCAATTGGGGCTCGGCTACCTCCCAAGCGCTTCTTCTGGAGGGCCTGGAAGTCATTTTAATGTGGTATTCTTGCATTCACAATGACTTGTAATAATAAAATCACACTCATACGGAAAGGCTTTGGATTTGATTTTTCAACATATATTTGGATAGGGCGCATTTGACCAGGGCGCAATTACTTTTTCCATTTAAATCAGAGATGTCTGCCTTAAAAATTTACCACCAGGGGGAATCTATAATTTTTGCTTTCAGAATATGCAATGTATTTCTGGGTTTGAAATTAAAGCCATCGATTTTCGAATGTGACAGCCGTATTCTTATTTTTTGGGTTCATAAACCCGTGCTGATTTTTATTTATTTTCCCCCTTTTTAAGAAGCCCCCCCGCCGAGGTGTTGTGGGCTCAAGCCCCTCCTAAGTGTCTATAGCTTATGCTTAGGCGGGGCTGATCAGAGGCTATGGTGAGTGGGGATTGAGCCCCTATTCCCCCCCAAATAAATTACTGGATCCGCCACTGTGCCCAGTTGTCCACCGGGGACACAGTTGCTTAAGGTGGATGTGATCCGGTACAGCCTAGCCGCAGGTAGTGTACTGCGGCACAGACGACTCTCCAGGTCAAGCACTGCGGCACAGTATGCACCTGATTAGTGTACTGCGGGATAATATACACCTGATTGTGTGCTGCGGGATAGGCTAGTGAGAGCTTGTTCAGTGGCGAATCCGAGTGGTCAAACGGAAAAGCTCGGGGGAAACTATATTCTCCCCTCCTCTCCCCTAAAGTTGTCGACTTTCTTTTTAGTGTATGGGTTGATGTATGGCTTAGTGTAGTTACGTGTATGTTTGTACCGTTTTTGGTGCTTAAACTGAACCAGTCGATTTCGAACAGAACCAATCAACTTCAGTGTAAACATTGAACATTAGTTCTCTTGATATTTAAGATTTTTATTTGAGTGCATGATCCTTGGATAGCAAAAGCAAGCATCCTGTGGCCACATTTTTCACTTTATCATGTTTTTTCCAGCTAGGGTGTATCTCCCAAAACTTACCGTCCAGTTAAATTGTAACTAAAAATTTCACTGTGTGACTTTTCTTATTCGACTTACCCCCCCTCTCCCCCAACCTACCGGCGAGACCCGCCAAAGGGTGGGTCAAAGTAGTGTCCGACGATGAAAATGGTGTTCCCGCACCGGGAATCGAACCCGGGCCTCACGGGTGAGAGCCGTGTATCCTAACCACTAGACCATGCGGGAGATGGAGACTATCGTATGCTCCCTCTATCCTGAATCGGTTAGGTATGGTAGCGATTAATGGAATGGTTACTTTGTCGGTATTTTAAAGAGGACTATTCAAGGGAATGTAACACCAGTGGAGGATCCAGGGGGACGGGGAGGTGTGCAAAGAAGGCATTCGCCCCCGAAACGGAAAATCTCGGGCAAAAACTTTTGCCCCTCAAAACTGTCGGCTTCCTTTTCGCCCCAGCTCCTTTTTAGTTCATAAGCAAGCTTTTGGTGCTTCAACTGGACCAGTCAATTTTCCATAGAACCAGTCGACTCAGCGTAAACATTTGACCTGGGCACTTTTTAAGTCTAAAATCGCTTTTGAGTTGACAAGGTGCATACTGGCTTGTCTCCTCGAATCCTGGATTTAAAATATACTAAGATTACATATTCGGACACAGCTCTTCATTAGAATCATGTAGGTAATATCACAAATTCTCAGTCATAGTGTAGCCAGACTTAAAAAATGTCATAGGGTGAAAGACGTGGCTGCAAGATGCTTGCTTTTGCTCTCCAATGCCCAATGTGAACACTGAAGTTGAATGGTCCTGTTTGAAGGGAGTTGAAGCACCAAAATATTACTTAAAAAACTAAAAAGGAGTCTAGGCAAAAAAGTCCATATCTTTGGGGTAGGGGAAATGCCTTCCCCTGGATCCACCACCAGTGTCCTGTTCACCGTGGAGGCGCTTTCTTACGGTGGGTGTAATCCGGAACAGTCTAGCCGCAGGTAGTGTACTGCGGCACAGACGACTCTCCAGGTCAAGCACTGCGGCACAGTATGCAGCTGATTGTGCACTGCGGGATAGGCTAGTAATGGCTTGTCCAGTGGTGAATCTAAGGGAGGGAGGGGCAAACGGAAAAGCTCAAGGAAAAAATAAGTTTTACTCTCTCCTCTTCCCCAAAGTTGTCCACCTCCATTTTAGTGTATGGTTTGATGTATGGTTTAGTTTGGTTTTGTGTGAGTTTATATGGGTTTTGGTGTTTAAACTGAACCAGTCAATTTCAAACAAAACTAGTCAACTCCAGTATAAACATTGAATGGCAGGGCACCGCTTCTTGAGGCCTCACATACAGTCGATCGAAACTTCCAGGGGGGATTTAGTGAGTTTCAATGCAGTCTCGTGCTCCTATCCACGATTTATTCCTTCCAGACTGGTCGGGCTCTTTCATTAACATGCCCTACTGTTACACCGCTAAGTGTGGAAGAGAGAAGAGACCAGGAGCAATTGCATTGCTTTGGTCTAGTGTACGACGAGGAAAATAATTTCCCGCACCGGGAATCGAACCCGGGCCTCACGGGCGAGAGCCGTGTATCCTAACCACTAGACCATGCGGGAGGTGAAGGGAATGGCCCCTCTATCCTGAATCCCTTAGACACGGTGGCAATTGAAGGGAATATATCACTCTGTCGGAATTCCAAAGAGGACTATTTAAGGGAATGTTGCACCAGCCGCAGATCCTGGGGGAGAGGGGCAAGAGGGAATTTGCCCCTAAACGGAAAATATCGGGGAAAACTGTTTTTACACCCCCCCCTTCAAAGCTGTCGACCTCTTTTTTGCCCCGGGGCATTTTTTTGTTTCTAAGCAAGGTTTTGTGCTTCAACTGGACCAGTCAATTTCCAACAGAACCAGTCGACTTAAGTGTAAACATTTGACCTGGGCCATCTTTATATTTAGAATTGTTTTATGTTGACGAGGGGTAGACTGGCCTGTCTCCTCGAATCCTGGGTGTAAAATATACTACGATTATATATTTGGGCACAGCCCTTCATCAGAATCATGTAGGTAATATCACAAATTCTCAGTCATAGTGTAGCCAGGCCCAAAAAACGTCATAGGGTGAAAGACGTGGCTTGCAACATGCTCTCCAATGCCCAATATTTACACTGAAGTTGACTGGTTCTGTTTGAAGTGAGTTGAAGCACCAAAACCTTGTTTATAAACTCAAAAGGAGTCGGGGCAAGGACAAGGTCCACATCTTTGCGGGGGTTGGTAAACATAGTTTGGCCCCGAGCTTTTCCATTTGGGGTGGGGGAAATGCCTCCCCTGGATCCACCACTGTGTGCAGTTGTCCACTGTTCAAGTGTTCACCGGGGAGGTCCTTACATACGGTGGGTGTAATCCGGTACAGCCTAGCCTCAGGTAGTGTGCTGCGGCACAGTATGCAGCTGATTGGTGCACTGCGGGATACGCTGGTGAGAGGTTGTCCAGTGTTGGATCCAGCGGGGGGGCAAACGGAAAAGCTTGGTGCAAAACTATCTTTTTGTCCACCCCCAAGCTTTCGACCTCCTTTTTAGTGTATGGGTTGTGTAGTTAAGTGTATATATGCATATGGGTTTTGGTGATTAAGCTGAACCAGTCGATTTCAGTGTCACCATCGAACCTTAGTTGTCTTGATGTTTAACATTGTTTTTGAGTGAATGGTCCTTGGATAGCAACGACAAGCATCTCGTAGCCAGCTTTTTTGTTTATGTTTTGCTTTTTGGTTAGCTTTTATCCCCCAAAATCTACCGTCTAGTTTAACTGTGGCCACACATTTTACCGCGTTACTGTGTTTTTTTTGCTACTCGATTTTGGTCGTGCAAAACCTATCGTCTAGATCCGACTCTGGGTGGATCACCATACGCTTCTAGATAGAGTCAACAGGGCGAGTTAGGTCACATTTGAGCTGCGCTGTCACAAATACGGTTTTCGACATGCGGGCTTCACCCTCGCAGTGTAACAAGTCACCGTTTCTTGAGGCCACACATATGTACAATCGATCAACAGCTTCCAGATGGATTTAATGACTTTCAACACGGTCTCTTGTTTCTATCCACCATTTATTCCTTTCAAACTGGTCGGGCCCCTCTATTGACATGCTCTTCTGTTACACCGCTGAGTGCGGAAGAGAGAAGAGACGAAGAGCAGTCGCAGGATCCAGGGGGACGGGGAGGTGTGCAAAGAAGGCATTCGCCCCCGAAACGGAGAACCTCGGGCAAAAACTTTTGCCCGCCCCCCTCAAATCTGTCGAGCTCATTTTTGCCCCACCTCCTTTTGAGTTAATAAGCAAGGTTTTGGTGCTTCAACGGGACCAGTCAATTTTCAACAGAACCAGTCGACTTCACTGTAAACATTTGACCTGATCCCCCTTTATATTTAAAATCGCTTTTAAGTTGACAAGGTGTAGACTGGCCTGACTCCTTGAATCATGGATGTAAAATAAACTAAGATTATATATTCGGGCACAGCCCTTCATCAGAATCATGTAGGCAATATCACAAATTCTCAGTTATAGTGTTTCCAGATCTAAAAAACGTCATATGGTGAAGGACATGGGCGCAACATACTTGTTTTTGCTCTCCAATGGCCAATATTTACACTAGAGTTGACTGGTTCTGTTTGAAGTGAGCTGAGGCACCAAAACCTTGCTTGTGAACTAAAAAGGAGTCGGGGTAATAAGGAGGTCCCCATCTTTGGGGCGGGGGAATATAGTTTTGCCCCGAGCTTTTCCATTGGGGGTAAATGCCTCCTCCCCCTAGATCCACCACTGTGTGCAGTTGTCCACTGTCCAAGTGTTCACCGGGGAGGTGCTTTCTAACGGCGGATGTGGTCCGTTACAGCCTAGCCTCAGGTAGTGTACTGCGGCACAGAGGACTCTCCAGGTCAAGCACTGCGTCACAGGATGCATCGGATTGTGCACTCCGGGATAGGCTAGTGAGAGTTTGTTCAGTGGCGAATCCAGGGGGGCCAAACGGAAAAGCTTGGTGCAAAACTATGTTTTTGCCCCTCCCCCTCAAAGCTGTCGACCTCCTTTTTAGTCTATGGCTTGTGTAGTAAAGTGTATGTATGTAGGGGAAAATGTGTGTATTGCGCTCCCCCCTAAGGGAAATCACTTGCTAGACGAATGTCTCCTTTTCAATCTCGCTACTGTGTATTAAATTACAAATTTTGATCATTTTTCGTCATTAAGAAAACAATTCCTGGCCTGAAAATAGTGTGTTCTAAGAGTGAATTCCAATTTGAGTGAAACTATGCAATGGGCGCATTTGCCAAAGTGTGAGGGTAACTGCGCCCGGGAGAGGGCGCATTTAGATTTAATTGCGTCCTTCCCTTATACCATTTTGAGTCAATGGCACGGCAGAAATAAATATTGGTATTAGAGCAATTGGGGCTCGGCTACTTCCCAAGCGCTTCTTCTGGAGGGCCTGGAAGTCATTTTAATGTGGTATTCTTGCATTCACAATGACTTGTAATAATAAAATCACACTCATACGGAAAGGCTTTGGATTTGATTTTTCAACATATATTTGGATAGGGCGCATTTGACCAGGGCGCAATTACTTTTTTGCATTTAAATCAGAGATGTCTGCCTTAAAAATTTACCACCAGGGGGAATCTATAATTTTTGCTTTCAGAATATGCAATGTATTTCTGGGTTTGAAATTAAAGCCATCGATTTTCGAATGTGACAGCCGTATTCTTATTTTTTGGGTTCATAAACCCGTGCTGATTTTTATTTATTTTCCCCCTTTTTAAGAAGGCATTTGCAAGGCAGATATGAAGACAAGAGTCAAGCGCAGACAAGAAAATGACAAGAAAACAGAGTACAGAAAGAAAGTGCCCAACTGCACCCCCCAACCACGAACATCGAGAAAATCAGCGATCATGCGCGAAAAAAGAACAAGACAGAGCAGGTCAATACAGTCCATCTTGATAGTTTTGACACAGTTGGCTACATCGCCCTCCAGCCATCGCCGCCACGCGCATTCGCACCCGTGCCCAATTCCCCAGCATACCCGCGTGAAGGAGCGGGCCCAGACCATGGGCAGATCGTCAGCGCCACAAGGACTAATGCCGAGACGTCGAGCGGTTTAAGTTAAGGTAGCAAGCCACAGGATTAAGTTACGGCTGATTCAGTTAAGATGAAGTACTGAATTTATTTCACTAGCTGATAAAAATACATTCTGATGCACGAATTCATTGAAACGTTGGGAAAATATATGGATTAGAGGTGAGAACTGGATTAAGCTGCCCAAAACAACTTTCTCTGTTATAAGGGGGTGAAATTAGTTGGGGGCGCAATTCACACACTTTCCCCTATGGGTTTTCGTGCTTAAGCTGAACCAGTCGATTTCAAACAGAACCAGTCAACTTCAGTGTCACCATCGAACCTTAGTTGTCTTGATGTTTAACATTGTTTCTGAGTGAGTGACCTTGGATAGCAACGGCAAGCATCTTGTAGCCACTTTTTTATAAATTTTGTCCAAGTTGTTCTCAGTTCGACTGCTGCAGTCGAAGTCCCACTAGAGCCATTAATGGACTTGTCACGGAGACCCCGACCCCACCACCAGAACTAACAACACCCACAATGAAGGGTTTATTTAGAAGCCAAAGTTTAACGTCCCACAAAGCACAGGGACGGCTGCCCCGCTCAGTTCACCCTCTCACCAGTTGTTTGTTTGTTTTTGCTTTTGGCTAGGTTTTATCCTCAAAATCTACCGTCTAGTTAAATTGTGGCCAAATATTTTACCGCCTGTGTTTTTTTGTTTTGCTATTCGACCTTGGTCGCACAAAACCTACCGGCTAGATCCGACTCTGGGTGGATCACCACACGCCTCTAGATAGAGTCAACAGGGCCAGTTAGCTCACATTTGAGCTGCGCTGTCACAAATACGGTTTTCGACATGCGGGCTTCATCCTCGTAGTATAGCAAGTCACCGTTTCTTGAGGCCTCACACACAGTCGATTAACAGTTTCCAGATGGATTTAATGACTTTCAACCCGGTCTCGTGTTTCTATCCACCATTTACTCCTTTAGGCTGGTCGGGCCCTTTTATTGGCATGCCCTTCTGTCTCACCGCTGTGTGCGGAAGAGAGAAGAGACGAAGAGCAGTCGCACTGCTTAAGTGTAGTATCCGACAAAAAACCTGTTCCCGCACCGGGAATCGAACCCGGGCCTCACGGGTGAGAGCCGTGTATCCTAACCACTAGACCATGCGGGAGGTGGTCAATGTTGGAAGCTCCTTCTATCCTGAATCGGTTAGACAATGGTAGCGATTAAAGGAAATGTTTACTTTGTCGGAATTTCAAAGAGGACTATTCAAGGGAATGTGGCACCAGTGGAGGATCCAGGGGGACGGATTGGTGGGCACAGAAGGCATTCGCCCCCTAAACGGAAAATCTCGGGGAAAAACTTGTTTGCCCCCCTCAAAGCTGTCGACCTCCTTTTGCTCCAGCTCCATTTTAGTTAATAAGCAAGCTTTTTGGTGCTTCAAATGGACTAGTCAAATTTCAACAGAACCAGTCGACTTCAGTGTAAACATCTGACCTGGGCACCTTTTATATTTGAAATCGCTTTTAAGTTAAAAAGGTGTAGACTGGCCTGTCTCTCCGAATCCTGGATGTAAAATATACTAAGATTATTCATTCTGGCACAGCCCTTCATCCGAATCATATAGGTAATATCACAAATTCTCAGTCATAGTGTAGCCAGACCTAAAAAAGCGTTATATGGTGAAAGACGTGGCTGCAACATTGGCCCGGCCATAAGGGCCCCAATACTTGCTTTTGCTCTCCAATGCCCAATATTTACACTGGAGTTGACTGGTTCTGTTTGAAGTGAGCTGAGGCACCAAAACTTTGCTTGTGAACCAAAACGGAGTCTGGGCTAAAATAAGGTCCACATACCTATTTGGGGCGGGGAACATAGTTTTGCCCCTTTCATTTGGGGTGGGGGAAATGCCTCCCCCTGGATACGCCTCTGTGTTCATTTGTCCACTGGGGACGCTTTTGTGGTGTGGGTGTCTGTTTTTGTATTGCGAGATTGGCTATTGGCTCCTGGCCTAAAATCTTCCGGCTAGATCCGCCTCTGGGTGGATCACTACGCGCTTTTAGAAAGAGTCAACCGGATTGAATAAAGGCGAGTTAGGTCACATTTCAGCTTCTACGCTGTCACAAGTAAGGTTTTTGTCACAAAAAAGGTTTTCGACATGCAGGCTTCACCCTCGTAGCATGGCAAGGCATTGCTTCTTGATGCCTCACATGCAGTCGTTTGGCAGCCTTCAGGTGGATTTAGTGAGTTTCAACACGGTCTCGTGTTTCTATCCACGATTTATTCATCCCAGATTGGCCGGGCCCTTTCGGTCAACATGATCTTCTGTCACGCCGCTGCTTGGAGAAGAGAGAGGGAAGAGACCGAAGAGACAAAGAGCAATTGCATTGCTTTGGTGTAATGTACGACAAGAAAAAACATTTCCCGCACCGGGAATCGAACCCGGGCCTCACGGGTGAGAGCCGTGTATCCTAGCCACTAGACCATGCGGGAGTTGTTCAAGGATTTATAGAGGACGGTCCCTCTATCCAGAATCCGTTAGACATAGTAGCGATGAAGGGGAATGTGTCGCTTTGTCGGTATTCCAAAGAGGGCTATTCAAGGGAGGGCCGAACAGGGCTCACGTGGCGCTTCTACGGCCAGTAGGTTTGGGGAAAAGCAAAGTCGAAAAGACGTAACGCGGTGAAACATTTTGCCATAACGTAGCTGGACGGAAGGTTTTGGGTGTGTAAACCTAAACGTCAATAAGCCAACAAAGCGTCACGGGTTGAAAGATATGGCCACAAGATACTTGTTTTGCTCTCCAGTGCCCAGTACTTACACTGAAGTTGACTGGTTCTGTTTCAAGTCAGTGAAGCACCAAAACCTTACTTTTAAACTAAAAATGAATCGGGGCAAAAAAGGAGATCGACAGCTTTGGGGGAAACATTATTAAATGCCTCGTTTGCCCCTCCCTCTGGACCCACTACTTGAGACTTGCTGGCAAATCTGTGCTGACAGGCCGAACAGGGCTTATGTGGCACTGCGGACCCTCCGCTGTTTTTTTTTTAGTGACACGGTTACAGGCTAGGTATGATTGAGTACAGGCTAGTTACGGAGTACAGGCTAGTTACTAGGTAGAATTGCAACCAATTGACACGATAATCAGTTAGGTAATGGTTAGCACTGTTGCAAGACGACATGACAAAGTGAGCAGTTCCTACCTCCAGAGACGAATCTAGGACTTCATTGGAGGGGATGCTGGGGGGTACTTGAGCCCCATCTACTATTGTCTCGGATCAGGCTCCGCCTATGCATTAGCTATAGGCATCAAACATTTCGGGGGCTTGGACCCCCTAGCCCCCCCCCTTTATCCGCCACTGACTCCAGCCCAGGGCTACTCTGTCGCCCGCCCTACCCTGTGCCTATGTGTCGATCCTTACTGAGCCCCCGTTGCTCCGGCGTGGTACCAACAGCTGACTGTGTTTATGTACAATGTACAACACTGAGTATCTGTTCTTGCGGCGCGCTCAACTCTGGCAGGGGCGGAGCTAGAAGTGGGGCGGTGGTGGGCACTACGCTCCCACCACCGTGCTCGCACGTAGTAAATGTGGCACTTCCACACTTGACTTCTCAGTGGCCTCACTAACATAGCATGCGATGATCTCGGTTTTGGTTGCCTTATCACTGATATGCTCTCTCTTTTCCTCATTGGAAAGTTGCTGAATCCGTCCATGACGTCTGGCCGCGTTGTTTGTGGATGGTGCAAGGAAGTTGGCGTTGGCGTGAGAAATGTTTTGCCTGGAAGCAGCGGTGGTTCCAGGACTTCATTACGGGGAGGTTAGGGCCCTCGAGCCTCGCCTGCCATTGCCTTTGATTAGTGGGAAAGAAACGGAAAGTAATCGCACTGCTTTGTGTAATGTTCGACGTCCAAAATGTGCTTTCCAGCACCGGGAATCGAACCCGGGCCTCACGGGTGAGAGCCGTGTATCCTAGCCACTAGACCATGCGGGAGGTAGAGGAAGCGGCACGCTCCCTCTATCCTAAATCCTTCAGACATGGTAGCGATTAAAGGGAATGTGACACCTTCATACCGTGATTTTAACTGAGATAGCCAAGTTGTAAAGCAAGTCGGAATACCCGGTACTCCATATATCATTTGTCTTGGAACTCGATATTTCCGTAGAAAAAAGCTTAAACCTACCTCTGAAACCTACCAGCCTCTGCCTATGAACTAGCTATAGGCACTTGGAAATTTCGGGAGGGGGCTCAGCCCCTAGCTCCTTTCCCTTGCATCTGCCACCGCCTAAAAGTAGGGTTGCTGGTAGACGGAACAATGTACAAATTTGTAACATATTAGAAGGGAAATAGAGAAGCGGGTCAATAACCCCGAACAGTCCCAAATGAGTGTTCCAAGTGAGCAAAAATAATGATTATAAGTTTAAGTCAGACAGTTTACGGCTAAACGCTCGCCAGAAGTGATCCTCAACGTTGTAAAAATACGCCTGCCAAGACACCCATTCTTGTGGTTAGTTATGGATTTCTCCTTGCTCGGGACCTTCAACACAAATGAAAGAGTGAAGAGCGGAGGGCCAAATGTCAATTTCTACCTGATGTCGATTATTTGATGACACTGCGGCCTATGACCTAATTTACCAAATCGCAGGTGCAAATTTAGGGAGGAAGAGTGGTATAATGCAGCCATGGGCCCGCAAAGGGTCAGACTTGTACCAATTTTTGGTTGATCTTGTCAGATTCTCTTCTAATACACTGTTTTTTATTACTATTTTGCTCCAGTTACTAACCCCCTCCTCTCCGTGTTTTGTCTAGATCTGCCTTTCGAAAATCAGGTATTAACCGAAGGGTTGCATGAACTGCAAACATATTTTTATTAATGTTCGTGTCACAAAACTATAGAAGTCCAGCATAATGATAATGATGATCTTACGCAAGAGCATTACAGATCTAACGCTCTTGCCGATCTCGCCAAAAAAACACGATGCCGCCACTTAAAGGGAATGTGGCACCTTAGTCGAATCCTGGAATTTAGTGTAATTAGGCGTACTTTTAGCCGAAAATAATGAAACCACTCATGATTTCTCTGAAAAATGTACAATAAGCTCAATATTTTGATTTTTAAAATACTCCTCTAGAAAAAGAAATAAATATCAGCCTGTGGATGATGTCACGATCTGGCAACCATACTTGAAACGCTCCAAGGGCTTCGATTGGCTGATGCTCATCGTGACGTCAGCATATGTCGTCACACCGGTAGCTCACAACAATGGCCGCCCGGCGACGGGCTGATGAGACGGTTGGTGTCAGGTAGGTTTTAGCTTTTTTCTACGGAAATATCGAGTTCCAAGAAAAATGACATATGGAGTACCGGGTTTTCCGACTTGCTTTACAACTTGGCTATCTCAATTAAAATCACGTTATGAAGGTGCCACATTCCCTTTAAGTGCAACGAGATATTCGCCTCTCAGAAATTGTTTTGACCTCAGTGCCGAATTCGGGGAAGAAAAATAAATTTACCCCACAAATCCCCGATTTGCTTCATTTTCTTTACAAATAATGAGTTTACAATATTGGGCCTTGTTTCTCCGCCCCTCTCCTCAAACCACCGGCCTAAACCCGCCACTACCCAACCTGGTATGAATCACACGTCACACACGTTCGAAGCACTTACACTCTGGCCTCTGAAAAACCTCGGTTCATGACTGGTTGGGCTACCATCTGTAGGGCTCAATGGAAAGGGCTGGAATTTCAGACATTTCTGTTGTATCAGTTCAGTTTGGAATTACCTCAAATCGATTCTTTTTAAATTTATAAATTCCACGCAGTGTATCATGTGATAGGCTGTCAGCAGTTTCTGTCATGTTTGACACGTAATTATCAGGACTACTAAAGCTCTTCAAAGTCTCTAGTCCAGTGCAAAAAGGACTTCAGTAGGCAAGCAGCTGCTTTTGTGAACGAAATCTTATCCGGTGCTGTTCCATCCATACATATATTTACACCCAACACATACACAGAGCATACACGCCTAGCTAAAACACACAAGCGCTTGATCCAGTTTTCTAACCAAATCGTATGCACCCCCGGCGCGGGGCCCCTAGATGACGCCGGGGGGCAGCAGCAAGGCCTTGACACTAGGGTTAAGACTAAATAAAAACACAGCTAAGAAGTACACACTATCACGATAAACATTTGGTAAAACAGCGCAATTGCCACACATATCTATTCCCACAGTTCAAACCGGTCGGTGCGGAGGCCCGACCCAACGACACGACGCACACGACCCCACACGACCACCGCCCACACCAGGCCAGCCACCACAGGGCACCAGCCGCACAGCCGCCACAGAGGCAACGGCACCCCCCGCGCCACATGGACCGGGCGCAGCGGCCTCAGCAGCCGCAGAGGGCCAGCGCACGGTCAGCGAGAACCGAGCCGCCACCACCACCAGGCCACCGCGGAGGCTACGACGGCCAGGGGTCACGCCAGGCCACCAACCGGCGGCCGCGAGCCAACCAGCCGCCGCAGAGGCACCGGAGCCGACAGCACGACGTCCGGGGGACCGGGCGCAGGGGCCAGGCGCGGGCCAGCGGGCGGCCGCGCGAGGACCGAGCCGCCGCACGCCATCGGGACCACCGCGCACCAGCACCGCGGAGCGGCAGGGGGCCGTCAGGTCTCCGGGGTCGGAGCCATCGACAGCGCCCCGCACACGCTCCTGAGGGAAGAACAAAGGCAGATTAATAAAAAGGAGTGAGGACATGGTCACAAAAACGCCACGCTAAAGTTAGAGGCAGATTGATAGTCCAGGAGGCGACTATCTGTTGGAGGCGACTATCTGACTGTTGACTTCGCTCAGCTGCTTGCCAGCCGAGGGACACTTCGTGACCCTCGGCGCCGACCTGGGGAGAGGGAGGGGTGAAACAGCAGCTGGACTCCGACCAGGGGAGGGTGAGGGGTAGAACCAGCTGGACTCCGACCAGGGGAGGGGAGGGATAGAACGGCAGCTGCTGTAGATGCTGTCCGTTTGAGGGGAAATCCAGAGGTCGAGAAAAGGGTAAGTGTCACCAACGGAATTTGAAGCTAAACCTGTGATTTTCTAAACTCTCTAAGTCCTACTAAAACTTAGAGAACGTATTGATAGACTGAGCATCAACTACTCACGCTGGTGATCACAATCTTGCTGGATCTTGCTGAATCTTGCTGAATTTTAATGAATCATTCCATCAATCTTATCTTGCTTCATCAATTCAATCTTGCCGAATCGTTTCATAAATTTTTGTCACCAACATTTTTGACGAGTTGGCAGATTTTCCGACCTCTGGGGACACCAGACGGGCGTTCATTCTAGAGGGTTGTGTCATGTGTGCCCTTTTAATGATTGTTTGAGCCCGCAGCTCAAACATTGGCGCCGTTAATATTGCACGTCATCGATAGAGCGTTGGGCTCCGGCCCGCTGCTTAGAAACATGCAGTGACAGTGCATGTCCAGGCTTGGGGTCGACCTCCTTGAGGCGTTCCGGCGCTCAATATTTACCCGACGTACAGGTCGGCTGGCAACTGACTGGTGAGAGGGTAACCCGATCTTGCCAGTCCCTGTGCTTTGTGGTACGTTAAACTTTGGCCTCTAAATTAACCCTTCATTGTGGGAGTTGCTCGTTTGGATGGTGGGGTTTTGGTTTCCATCACAAGACCTTTGATGACTCAAGTGATGCTCGAACTTAAAGGGAATGTGGCACCTTGGTCGAATCCTGAATTTAGTGTAATTAGGCGTACTTTTAGTCAAAAATAATGAAACCACTCATGATTTCTCTGAAAATGTACAATAAGCTCAATATTTGGTTTTTAAAAATACTCCTCAAGAAAAAGAAATAAATATTAGCCTGTGGATGATGTACGATCTGGCAACCACTACCATACTTGAAACGCTTCAAGGGCTTCGATTGGCTGATGCTCATCGTGACGTCAGCATGTCGTCACACCAGTAGCTCACAACAATGGCCGCCGGCGACGGGGGCTGAGGGGGCTGTTGTAGGTAGGTTTTAGCTTTTTCTACGGAAATATCGAGTTCCAAGACAAATGAAATATAGAGTACCGGTTTTCCGACCTGCTTTACAACTTGGCTATCTCAGTTAAAATCACGTTGTGAAGGTGCCACATTCCTTTAAAAATCCGAACTTGCAACAACTTGGTAGACTCAATAACTTGGTAGATAAAAATGGTAAAAGATCAGCTTTAAACGTATGCCACAGTCAATGTGGGGTGACACTTAACGTCATAATAGAGTGAGACATCCAACGGAAATTGTTGGAATAGCTTATTTCCTCTTTTAGGATGATTTCTTAAATTTGTCTGTGGCCTTTAATGTTTTGAATCGAACTGTAAATGGGCGCCCGGGGTCTGTTACTTATTTAACTGAGTATGAAAGAATCAATGAAAATGAATTCATGAAGATTGTTTAATGAAATGAACTTGAATAGATTGAAATGAGATGAGTGTTGTGGGAATGACCTAAGACCCTAAAAGGTGATGAACAGATGACAGTAAGCGCTAAAGACTTGCGCCTAAAAGCCAACGTCCGAACTAAACACCTAACCCCATGAGTTAAGATAAAAACGTGGGATGGGAAGACGTTTTGTTTTAGACCTTCGTTAGGCGAGAGGTGCAATGTGGAGGTGGCTAGACCCGTCAACTGGAGCCAGAGGCCAACGTCTACGTGGAGCCTTGTTCTCTCCGACGAACACTTCGGACGTAGTGAAAAATTTCCAAAAAAATGAAAGGCACATTTTTTCGGCCCACACCGCTGTCAACTGCGTCCTGATACTTCGTGAGCCACCATCTATCATCACCACATGTATTTCACGTCTTATGTATCACTAGTGACGTTCTCAGTTCTTACAGCGCCACCTATCATTGACAAGTGAAGTATGCTCTAGTTTCAGATGTCACCGCTGTTGGTTGTAGCGCTGTCTGCGGCGCTGGTGGCGCCATCTCTGGCCGACACGCCAGCTAACTGCACCTTCGAATCCATTCGCGGTCGATGGACCTTCTACGAGGGCCTTCCCATTGGAGACAGCTCAATTAAATGTCCGCAGCAAAGTAAGTAGCACAAAAACTGCCAAGAAGATCCTATGATCTTTGTTGTTACCAATATCACCACCGGCGATGATGGCTTGAATACGAATGGGGTAGTAACAGCTACAAACAAATTGTATTTAAAAGTTTTGGAAATGTATGCATTGTTAATTTTTAACATACGGTGTCAGTTTCTCTTGCCATGTTTGGTTTCTCTTGCCATGTGGGGAGGAATCTTGGGTATTTCACTTTTCAGATTTCGGACTTCACCTTATTATTGGGGCCGGTGGGGCTGAAAGGGAACCCGATTGTGAACCACTACTGCCAGCGGTTCTTCAGCTGGTAGAGGCATGGGTATAGAAGTGCCGAGAGAAATAATATGGTCCCTCAACCATATAAAATTCAATACCCAAAATTTGATACACTTATCAAGTGTGATTTCCCCACAAAAGATGAGTGATATGACAATGGCATTTTTCCGTATGCTCCATATACGCCTCAATGCTCAGTTTGAAAACCAAGAGAGTGCCACATGGTATTGAGTCCTGCCTAAACGGTGTCAGGTCTCAGGGTAGTCCAATCGAAGATCATTCTTCGCTGCCTTTGTCTTCCAGATTCTTCACTGGCATCTACCACTCTTTCAGACCAATACGACAGAAAAACAACGGTTCTTCTCCAATATCCGGACGTGGCTGAAGATCAGTTTGGAAATGTCGGAACATGGACGCTCATTTATAACCAGGTAAAGTGTAATTTAGAACAATTGAGCTTGGGTAGAACCGTAGATAAGTTCAAATGTTCTTCTCCTTTGTCTGCTATAGTGTTTGATCCATTATTTTTTCGCAGTTGCAAACGTCTGGACCACGTTTCCACCAGTTGAAAGATAAGATCAAAACTTTTATTTTGTAACGTATACAGAGACAGTGCTTCTGATAAGAAAGTGTACATGCGGGATGCTCGAGCTGTTTATTCCTGTGGCTCGGCGATACAATTTTACATTCAGTACAATTTGTCACTATTATATGGGTGTCAACTGACCTAAGACGCTGTCACACCCTAAAACCTAAAATAGTGATGGTGATGATGTCTCCTTTTAAAACTTCTTGTAATTTCTTAGCCTATCGTCTGGCCAAGTTTTTATTTGTTCATGTTTATAATTCCTGTCTCGACTTATATATAGGCGGATCCAGGGGGGCACGCCCCCGATCGACCCTCGGGCCCCCTGAAAGGTCGATGGCGCCCCTGAAATGTCGCTTCCCCCCCCAGGATGCGAAAGTCGGCGCCCACCGATAGGATTTGGCACCCACCTGATAGCTTTTGCCGGTCATAGTGGCGCCCCCTGGTCCGGATGGCGCCCCGGAATTCCCCCGATCGGCAATCCTGATCCGCCTATGACTTATATATATATATATATATATATATATATATATATATATATATATATATATATATATATATTTATTTATTTATGTTTCATTAGGACTACTCTCAACGAGTACATTTGTCCAACAACAGGGAGCTCTGACGTGGGGCTTCAAGTATCCTCTCCACCGGATCAGTATCCTCTCCACCGGATCAGTATCCTCTCCACCGGATAAGTATCCTCTCCACCGCATCAAGTATCCTCTCCACCGGATCAGTATCCTCTCTACCGGATCAAGTATCCTCTCCACCGGATTCAGTATCCTCTCCACCGGATCAAGTATCCTCTCTACCAGATCTAGTATCCTCTCCACCGGATCGGAGGGGACAGAGAAGGTGGTCTCCCGCCTTGGATACTTTGGAGACTGAACCCACTTCAGTCCATGCTATTCCAGCTATCTGGAGTCAGGCAATGAATCCACGGGCTACCGTGGTGGCTTCATTAGGTCACATTTTGGCCCTTCTGGTAGCATTGTGGCTTCATTAGGTCATATTTTTGGCCCTTCAGGTAGCCTGATGGCTCCATTAGGTCACATTGTTGGCCCTTGGGGTCACCTAGTTGTTCGTGTATCATGTTAGATCTCACATAACAAAGCGGGCGTCAACACCACCTCTCCACTGTAACCTTCCACAACGGCTACATCATCTGCGTATGCTTCGGCAGGGGTTCGAGGTCAGGATTATGGGCAGGGTGTACTTCGCCTTCAGTGACTTCACGACCTCTTCCGACGGCACGGTCACCAGCCTCTGCCACCGCACCAAGACAGGCTGGTCTCACGACTTCACGTCAAGGAACTGGGCCTGTTTCCGCGGACAGAAGGACATGCCATCAGTGCCAACAGCGACTCATCAGGTTAGAGTTTCTGTAGTTTCTTTGGAGATTCTATTGGCATGGACAGAATTGTAGCATGTACTGTTTATACAGAGATGGACCCAAACAATATATCATAACCCCAATCCCAAATGAAAGATTCTGCCACCTGGAAACAGGCCTTTGCGGGGGAAAAAAATCAGTGATCTAACTATTGTGCTGTTTTTTTTTGTTTGAAGAACATTGACCGGCTCTGAACAGCAATAATTCATACCACCATTTGTATTTAGCATAATTGTAAGATAAGCAAGCAATGTTTGAGGACTTCCTGGAGTCAAAGCCAGAGTAATGATTGCCAACTTCTGCTCAGTTCCTCGCAATGGTATCTACCAGGTTAGTGCCCTCCGACATGGTCACATGGTCAAAGTTATCCACCAGCCAGAGGCGAGTCTAGCCGGCAGTCTTAGGAGGGAACATCAAAAATGAAAAGCAAAAATAAAAAATAAAACACGGTGTAAGATTTCGCCACAGTTTGACTAGCTGGTATGTTTGCAGGGGCGAGAGAGGGAGGTAAACCCGAGTCAGAAAGCTAAAAAACATCACGTGGTGAAAGATTTCGCCACGAAACACTTGCTTTTTCTATCCAAGAATCATTCATCTAAAAGCCATTGTAAATATCAAGAGGACCAAGGTCCAATGTTTCTAATAAACTCCTGTTTGAAGCTGACTCAGTTGAAGCCCTAAGACCTTGCTTATAAACTAAAAAGGAGCCGGTGCAAAAGGTCCAGAGCTTTGGGAGGTGCAAAAGACAGTCTTCCCTGAGTTCTTTTGTTTGGGGGCAAATGCCGTTTTTTAAAACTGCTCATTTAAAACTCAACTGTGTTAAATTGGACGACAAAACATGCTAGTCACCTTTTAAACTGTTTTATTAGGCAGTGCGTGAGGCCAGCAGTGAAGACTTGCATGGCAGTCAGAAGGCCCTGGTGGACTTCATCAACGCGGGCAACTACGGCTGGACGGCCCGCGATTATCCGGAGCACGCCTCACTGACCAAAAGAGGTGAGGCTGGAGGACAGGAGCGTAGCCAAGCGGGCGGGCGGCAGGGACAGCCACCCCTCCTTGAGGGCCCGAAGGGCCCCCTGAGCACACGAGCCGCGGGAAGCGCGACTCGCCCGCACTATGCTCTGTGGTCAAATTTGGCATTTTATACCAGACAGGGCCCTCTTAAGCCCTCTTCAGCACTCTATGCTGTAACAAGCAGGGCCTTTTTACCCATCAGGGCCCTTTTGGCGCTGTGTCAGGGGCCCTTTTTGGGGGCAGCGCCCCTCGCTGAGCGAAATCCTGGCTATGCTCCTGCTGGAGGAAGTACTCGCAATGATGGGTGATGGTAAGAGGGACCGTTTGCGGTGATAGGGGATGGTAAGAGGGACCGCTTGCAACGGAAAGTGACAATTAAGAAAATTGGTGATGGTTATAGGTGATAATGAGCGAAACCGCTCACGACATGATGTGGTGATGATGGGGTCGTTCACCATGAGAGGTGTGATGAGAGGAACCGCTCGTGATAAATGTGGTGATGAGAGGAAGAAGCGAGTGTCATGATAAGTGGTCATGGAGAGAATCTGCCCGCGATGGGAGTAAATGGTGCCACACTTGAGAAAGAGAGAGAGAGAGAGAGAGAGAGAGAGTGAGAGAGAGAGAGAGAGTGAGAGAGAGAGAGAGTGAGAGAGAGAGTGAGAGAGAGAGTGAGAGAGAGAGAGGAGAGAGAGGGAGAGAGAGAGTGAGTGAGTGAGTGAGTGAGTGAGTGAGTGAGTGAGTGAGTGAGAGAGTGAGAGAGTGAGAGAGTGAGAGTGAGTGAGAGAGTGAGAGAGTAAGGAGAGTGAGTGAGTGAGTGAGAGGAGTGAGAGTGAGTGAGAGTGAGTGAGAGTGAGTGAGTGAGTGAGTGAGTGAGTGAGTGAGTGAGTGAGTGAGTGAGTGAGTGAGTGAGTGAGAGTGAGTGAGTGAGAGTGAGTGAGTGAGTGAGAGTGAGTAGAGTGAGTGAGTGAGTGAGTGAGTGAGTGAGTGAGTGAGTGAGTGAGTGAGTGAGTGAGTGAGTGAGAGTGAGTGAGTGAGTGAGTGAGTGAGTGAGTGAGTGAGTGAGTGAGTGAGTGAGTGAGTGAGTGAGTGAGTGAGTGAGTGAGTGAGTGAGTGAGTGAGTGAGTGAGTGAGTGAGTGAGTGAGTGAGTGAGTGAGTGAGAGTGAGTGAGTGAGGAGTGAGTGAGAGTGAGTGAGTGAGAGTGAGTGAGTGAGTGAGTGAGTGAGTGAGTGAGTGAGTGAGTGAGAGTGAGTGAGTGAGTGAGTGAGAGTGAGTGAGTGAGAGTGAGTGAGTGAGAGTGAGTGAGAGTGAGTGAGTGAGAGCAGTTAACAATGTTATTGTTAGTCTCTTGTGTACCTCATATTCCTCACCACCGTTTACTTCTGGTGTTGGGTGGGCCAACACACCGGCTTCTTTCATCGCTTACCTAGAACATGCCCCATAAAATGTTATCCAGAGCTGGAAAGCTCTCTCCATCACTCTTCACAAAGCTGGAGAAGACTGGAAGAAGCACGGAGTGTGGCTGCATCTATGCAGGGATTTCTATAAAGTGATTTCTCTATAGAGAAATCACTTTAACGTCTCTCTAATTGTGTCTTGCGTGTATGAAGAGGTCTACACATTTGTTGTGCCGTGTCATGAACCACACTAAATCGTAGTTACAATCTGCGTAGCGTGTCATGAAACACGCTAAACGGTGGTGACACCCTTCAGAGATGCAGCGGCGAGCTGGCGGACACCTTTCACGGGTGTATGGAGAAGTCAATGCCCGGAAAACCAACATATTCATGGCGAGGAAGAACAAAGTCATTCGCCGGAGGCTTCCCAAGCACTGGGACTGGAGGAACGTCAACGGAGTCGACTATGTTTCGGCAGTCAGGTTTGTAATGATAATAATTATTGGGGCTTATCGACGCACCAACTGCCAGGGTCATATGGCGTCGCCAACTCTTTCCCTGTTGGATGGGTTTCTCGGGAGCCAGCTTGGTCCTTGTTCAGGGAAGCCGCCGGGCCTTGAACCCGGGTCGGCTGCGTGGAAGTCAGCTACGCTGACTACTCCACTGCCGCGCACCCAGTCAGGTTTGTTTTGTGCAGAGGTCATCTTGAAGCACCATTTTGCTATCCATCCTGTCTTGTCCTCATTGTATTTGTTCCATAAAGGGAATATTAAGTTAAACTTCAAAGATCACCGAGCCCCTGTTCTGTGGTCCAGAACATGCATCCAGTAATAGGTCCTGTTTCATCTGGTTAGATTTTCCGTAATATTTTCAGGAGGAAAGAAAATGTGTTCGATCCTGCCCTGATAAAAGTGAAATATCCCTTATCCCAATTAATTTTGATACTTTCTAACTTTTCTCTTCCCATGTAGGCCTGTAACTTCCGACACCCTGCACGTGTTAAAACCAGCCCGTTTTCGTGGTTACGGGCGTATGAGATGTGATTGAGATGGCTAGTTGTCCTATACTTACGGTCTTTATTCGTGACTGAATAAAACAGCACGGGTTTTTTGAAAATGAAATCACGTGGAAGTAAAGTGGTATGGAGCTGAATCTTCCGGGGAAAAATCAGACCGCACAGACATCAGTGGGACAAAAACGTATTGATACTGACCCGTGCATTCCGCAGTCTGTCTACCGAGAAATCCTTGCAATAGGGAAAGAGTTGGGGAAGCCATAGAACCTTGGCATTTGGTGTGGCAATAAGTCCCAAAGTTATTGTTATTGTTATTATAATTATTAACCTGTGGTCCCATGCCAACTTCTAGTGCGCAGTCTCTCTCATAAAAATCACTCCTGTTCTCGAGTACGGATTCGTCCAATGTAGACGGTTTGAGAGTCCCATGCTTGATCATAATCACAATCATCATCTATTAGTGATTTATTCATCTATTAGTCATCTATTAGTAGTATCATTATTAGTGGTTGGCGTGCATGATCTTTGATGGTTCACTATCATAGGATAAGAACGACACTTCTGAGAGAGACTGTATATAGTCGTTTGCTTGTAGCCTAGCTCGATGCCTATACGAAAACTATATATGTTGGTCTAAAGATTTGTCTGAAACTGGACAAGCTTAATAATTTTCCTCCGAAGCCAGACATTTACTGATCTATGATGGTCCCAGCCGAGACAGGGTCTATCTAAAATGATTACACATGCCATATTTACCCCAAATGCATGAGCAGCAGCTCGGGTACCAACATTATCATTACGTCCAGACGAAAAATGGCGCGGATTAGAAGAATGTTGCTACGAGAAACGTCTTGTTGTAAGAAGAAAATTCATTTTATTTCAACGAAACATTTACTGAAACTCATTAGACGCATTGTCTGTCATTTGTAGACAAATAATTTATAGTCAAATTACTGATATCCAATGAAAATATTGTATTTTGAATCAAAACATTGACCAGTGGTACTGGCCACCCTCATGGCCCTTCTTTTAGAGAAGGCCAGGACCGAGTGACAGAACCGTACCAGACACCCGAATAGATGATTTGATTGGGCCGTTCCCGCAGTCGGTACCGTCCTGACACTGCTCATGTATCCAGGGTGATTATTGATGGATCCACGATCAGCTATTGGAGTGGGCCAAACCAATGTTTGGGGGTTAAATTGAGAAAAAATCGCGAAAACATAGTACTTCTAAAGCAAAACGGCTAACATTTCGTCCTTTTCGGGGGCCTAAAGATACTATTTTAGGCTTTTGGGGGGCCACTGCCCCTTTGGCCCCCTTGGATCCAGTGGGGGTGACTGACTGTGATGACGACAGGAACCAGGGGACCTGCGGGTCCTGCTACGCCTTCGCTTCCATGGCGGCGCTGGAGTCTCGGATACGCATCCTCACCAACAACACCATGAGGCCAGAGTTCTCTCCGCAGGTAAGGACGCTGGTGTACGTTGCCACGGCAACGTCCGAAGCCGTGAGTGGGATTCGATGGTAGAAGCTACGATGTAGTAGATAGTGGTAGTGATAGATGCTGAAGGTAGGAGAGCCAGAGGTAGTAGATAGACGTAGTAGGCCAACTACTACGATGACCTGCCATTGTTTCACTGTGACGACAATTCAATATGTGGTTGTCTAGTCTATCAAGTTTGAAATCTTCGCTCAGCCACGTCCAAATTACTGTTATTTGTGTCGGGAAACAATGCCTATTGGGTTTAGCATTCAATAGAATTTGCTTTGTTTTATCAACTCGATGCCTAAATAATGTCGGTTGAGGCCAGAATAGAGTACAGTTTGTAATGCATTTCGCCCTTAATGCAGGACATCGTGAGTTGCTGTTTTTTATCTCTATGCTTAAAAAGTCTCTATTGAGAGCAGAAAAGGGTGGAGTTTGTATTGAATTTCGCCCTTCGTGCAAGACATTGTGACCTGCTGTTTCTGACCTCTATGCCTAAACAATGTCGATTGAGACCAGAATGCAGTAGAGTTTGTACTGAACTTCACCCTTATTGCAGGACATCGTGAGTTGCTGTTTCTGACTGTCGATTGAAGCCAGAATATAGTAGAGTTTGTACTGAACTTCACCCTTATTGCAGGACATCGTGAGCTGCAGCCAGTACAGCCAGGGCTGCTCTGGAGGTTTCCCCTATCTGATTGCCGGAAAGTACGGAATGGTGAGTGGATCTCACGATCACCGGCGTCGAAAGTGGGGGGACGGGGGACAAGTATCCCCTATTCGCGAATCAGAGGGCACGCTCCCCCGTCCCCCCCAATATTCTAGACTCCGACTTCATTTGTTTTGCATTCCTTATTTGTTACCTGCGTGATTCTACACAAATATGTTCGTAAAGTGCATCGTCGTTAGTGGTGTTTTATGTGCAGTCATTCTCAGAATTTGGTTCTTTCCCCTTTCCCCGGTTATCACCAGTCCGTGGTCCGTCCCCCCCCCTGATTAAAAATCCCGTGACGAGGCTCCTGCGCACGATGGCCAGTGACTGCAGCAAACTTTACTACGTCTACAAGGTGCATTTTTTTACTACAAGGTCAACTTTCCCCGCGATACTTATAGTCTGTTACGTAAGTATCGTTCCTATCATAGGATGCTGAACGGTACAGAAAAGAGTTTTTTAGAGCCCACTCTCTAAATAAGCCGGCTGTCTGGTCCTTGTAAGGCTCACTCCCTCCGCCCATGGTGAACCGGAAAGGATCTGTGACACGTTCAACGCCGAGGGCTAATGAAACGTGTATTGTTCCGGCTTAGATGGACAGCCCCTGTCTCATATTCCCGTAATATGGGTCCAGTGCGGCCAGCCTCGCTAACGCTGAAATAGCCCAGTGACAGCTCCATAGTTCCATTGGTCTAACACAGCTGTGTAAGCGACACTAGGCAATCTCAGAGTGCTGGTGTGTCTGACAAGACTGGGGCCAACCACCTAGCTTCGACGAGCCTGACTGGTCTCGCTTTGACGAGCCTTGTTTGGCTGGCTTTACTGAGCCCCACTCTTTTGACTTTACTGAGCCCCACTCTTCTGACCTTGCTGAGCCCCACTCCGTACTCCCGGGCCCCCTGGGTGGGGTAGGAGTGGGGTGAACTGACGCCCCGACGCCTCGTGCCGGGCGTCTGCGGGCGTTGCCTGGTGGATCTTTGGGGTGTTTTTTGTACAGGGGGGCTGATGTTAGTAGTCTGTGTGTGCACTTCTCTGTTTGCTTTGCCATTACCCGACGGGTATCGACACCAAAATTTATAATGAATCTCTGAATCACGCGTTCTTCTTGTTCCATATGGAGCACTTTTAGCAATTGTACTGTTTTGGGCACTATATGTCCTTGCCAGGCTGGTGTGCCCCATAAGCCCAAATAACCAACCAACTCTTGTCTATACTTAGTCCCACTCTTCTGACTTTACTGAGCCCCATTCTCTTGTCTTTACTGAGCCCCACTATTCTGACTTCACTGAGCCCCCAGTTCTGACTTCGCTGAGCTCGGCGTCTTGCCCGCAGGACTACGGTTTCGTGGAAGAGAGGTGTAATCCGTACAAGGGCAGGGACACCAACACCTGTGGGACGGACGAGACCTGCCATCGCATCCACAGCTTCGCCTTCAACTACGTCGGAGGTCAGTGAACTCTTAAGGGTCGATAAACTCTGAAGGGTCGATTAACTCTGAAGGGTCAGTAAACCCTGAAGGGCCATTGAATTCTGAAGGGTCAGTGAACTCTGAAGGGTCAATGACCTCTCGATGATTCTGGGACAATTTCTTGTTTTTTAACGGGCTGACATTTTAAATGTACCTATCATTGAGAATAAGATATTAAGGATTTTTCCAGGAAAGCGACGGCCATTAATGGAAGGATGGCTTACGGAATTAACGCCGACCCTGCCAAAGGGAGAATGCCATAAACCAGGGTGTGTTGCTTCAGCCAATCTAAGGTTGACTTTAACGCGCCTATACCGCATTGTTCCGGCATTAAACAACAGATGTTTTATCCCTCCGTACCGAGCGTCGTCAACGCCCTGCCTGGACAGGTAGAGACCCTGTGTATCTAAGTGAGTACAAACGCGATCCCCCCGTGGATCTGACCCTAAGTCTGATTCAGGCAGAGGGCCAAATGATGGCCTCCTCACTGAGAGTTTGTCACTGAAGGTTTCTCACCGTCTGAAGATTGTTTGACTGGCTGTTTCCGCTGTCTGGGTGGGTTTATCACTGAGGTTTTCCGCTGTCTGGGAACTGTCTGACTGGGGTTTCCCACTGTCTGAAGACTTTCTGTCTGGGTGTTCCCGCTGTCAGGGTAGGTTTCTGACTGGGGTTTCCTGTTATTTTGGTAGATTTCTTATTGGGGTTTCCCGCTGTCTGGGTAGGTTTTCGAATGGGGTTTCTTCCTGTCTGGATAGGTTTGTGACTGGGGTTTCCCGCTGTCTGGATAGGTTTTTGTGTTTTCCCGGTGTCTGGGTAGGTTTCTGACTGGGGTTTCCCGCTGTCTGGATAGGTTTCTGACTGGGGTTTCCCGCTGTCTGGATAGGTTTCTGACTGGGGTTTCTCGCTGTTTGGGTAGGTTTCTGACTTGGGTTTCCCGCTGTCTGGGTAGTATTTCGAATGGGGTTTCTTCCTGTCTGGATAGGTTTGTGACTGGGGTTTCCCGCTGTCTGGATAGGTTTTTGTGTTTTCCTGGTTTCTGGGTAGCTTTCTGAATGGGGTTCCCTCTGTTTGAGTAGGTTTCTGACTGAGGTTTCTGACTGGGGTTTCCCGCTGTCTGGATAGGTTTCTGACTTGGGTTTCCCGCTGTCTGGACAGGTTTCTTCGGCGGCTGCTCAGAACTGCAGATGATGCAAACCCTGGTCGAGAATGGTCCCCTGCCAGTCGGCTTCGAGGTCTATCCCGATTTCATGAGCTACTCGGGCGGCATCTATAAACATGTCGGGAAGACCAAGAAGTTCGGGTTCGATCCATTGGAGGTAGGTGGCACTAGTGTTTTAGGAATTAAGAATTTTAATCGAGTCCCTTTAAAGGGCATGTGGCACCTTTATAACGTGATTATAACTGAGATGGCCAAGTTATAACCTTTATAACGTGATAAAGCATGCCGGAAAACCCGGTAATCAACATATCAATTGTTTTGGCACTCGAAATTTCCGTAGAGAAAAGCCAAAAACCTACCTGAAATGTAACCAAAATGTACCCAAGGAGCCGGCCACAGTTGTCAGCTGTTGGTAAATGCTGACGTCATGCCGTAGAGGACAACGGGACAAGTGGTCAGGTACCATAGAGGAGCATTTTAGATATAAAAATATTGAGCTTATTTTACATTTTCAGAACGATCATGTACACTTCCATGATTTTCGGCGAAAAATACCTCTACTTTCAGTCACCTTGGTCGAATCCTGGAATTTAGTGTAATTAAGCGTACTTTTAGCTGAAAATAATGAAACCACTCATGATTTCTCTGAAAGATGTACAATAAGCTCAATATTTTGATTTTTAAAATACTCCTCTAGGAAAAGAAATAAATATCTGCCTGTGGATGATGTCATGATCTGGCAACCACTACCATACTCGAAACGCTTCCAGGGCTTCGATTGGCTGATGCTTATCTTGACGTCAGCATGTCGTCACAACAACAGCCATGACAACTGTGACCTGCTGCTAAGGGTACATGAGGGGTTCATTGCATGTAGGTTTTAGCTTTTTTCTACGGAAATCTCGAGTTCCAAGACAAATGATGTACTGAGCACAGAGTTTTTCGACTTGCTTTACACCTTGACTATCTCAGCTAAAATCACGTTATGAAGGTGCCACATTCCCTTTAATAGACAATATTTAACTCCATCTTTGTTAAGATGATCCACTGAGAAAGTCACTAGCGGTACTCTCTGACCCCATTGTTTTTCGTTGCGTTTTTTTGCGGTCGGAAAATCAAGACGTCATATTTTTACGTCGTATTGCAGAACATAGCACTCCATGAGCTGGATTACCAATAGGGAGGCTCTGCTGGGCTAGGACAGGTTTGGGGTTTGAATTTTTTTGCGCCCCCGACCTGGGGACATTTCTACATATTTGCACCACATATACACACAGTCACACTATGTACACGGCAGATGTTTTCATTTAAGGGTGCGTTATCAATGTTAACCCTATGGGAGCATATTTCGTAAAATATCTCGTAAAGTAACATGGCTATCGTCGTGATTTTTTCACCAGAAGTAGATAACAAGTGTATCATTACGACAGTTGCTTTTCAAGCCTGATGCATTTCCAGTTTTTGTACAATTTGACTTTCTTTTTCAAATTTCTCAAACTTAAAGTTTGAATAACTTTTCACAAGATATAATCATTGAAATGGTGTGGGTGGGCCTATGTTCTAGGAGCCAGTCTCCACAACTCTGTTGTTGTACTTTTTTAATTTTGGCCTTATAAGAAAGATATGAGAAGCTAAAATTTGAAAGTGTTTTCAAAAATTCAGGGTAAAAATCGGAAAAACCGAAACAACAAAGTTTTGCGGCTATCTCCTCTATACAATTTCCATACAGAATCAAAACCAAAAAGGCTCGGCGAAAAAGTTATTTCAAGTTTTATAAAACTTTCCCAATAGATGGCACTGGCAGTACCGGATTCGCATGAGTGGCCGCTGTGGTATGTCTGTTCATTCATGCTTTGGTGAATGGAACGGGAGCAGTGGCACAGCCAGAAATTCATCAAGGTAGTTGATAGCAGAGAATCTGCAGTTTGAAGTCAAAGTGAATACATTCACGAACACCGATAGGAAATATTGAACAAAAGGAGAGCCTATAGCCTGGTCACCCCTGGCCACGCCTCTGGCACACGGACACCTGTTAACCGGCGTGACCGGTGCCTCTGCGCCCCGGGCGCGTGCCAGTCACGTGGCAGCCGATTGGGGACATGATCAGCTGCTCCGGCCCTGCTGAGTGGACAAGTACGTCTCATTGAGCAGTGCCGGATCTAGCCGGTCGGTTTGGGGGCAAGCCAAAGTCGCAACAAAAACGTCACGTTGTGAAAAATGTTGCTGCAATATAACTTGACGGTAACTTTTGGGGATATCCAAGGCGAAAGGCAAACAAAACAGTGACGGGGTGAAAAATATACGCACAAGATGGTTGGTTTTTGTTATCCATAGCCCAATGTTTACACTAAAGTTGACTGGTTCTGTGTGAAGTTTAGAATTGAAGGAACAAAAATCTTGCTTATGAAATCAAGAGGAGTCAAGGCAAAAGGAGGTCGATAGCTGTGTGTGTGTGTGTGTGTGTGTGTGTGTGGGGCAAAGACGTAGTTTATTCCGAGCTTTCCCGTTGGGGGGGTTGAATTCTTTTGCCTTTCCTTCTTGATCCGTCACAGCCATAGAGTTTTCATGGACTTTGACTACCGTGTTTTCAAATCAAGTATTTGAAATGGGGAAATATGAAGGCATTGTAAAGAAAAACAATGGGATTGACCCTTACTAATATTACATGATCCCGGGCATCAAAACTGGTTCGGTTTTTACCGCCCCCCCACATTCAGTAATCTCAGCAAGGTGTTCTCTAATTGGATCGATAATCTAAGCAAGCGAGAGGTCAGCTACAATGATGTTTCAATGAGTTTTGTCTTTGAAAAACTGCCAGCAATCTGTAAGGGTGCCTCGTACCTCCTCGTGCCCAGAAGTGAAATCTAGCAGCTGATGTTCCATCCTTTTAAGTCAGTCTAACAATTTGCTGTCCCTCAAAAACCATGATCAGTGCTTTTACAATCACCAGACTGAGCTCGAAAGCATCAGACTTCACCCGACCAATTATCCAATCATGATTGATGATGTTTCGGTAACTTCTGTATTCCATTACCCAGAGAAATAACAGCTTGTTTTATAAAATAATATTGTGGTAATGAGACGAAAATAGCTGATTTGGGCTTGCAAACGTTCCCCAGAAAAATATGTGGGAATTTTAGAATGACTAAACTACCGAGGAGAGAGAGAGAGAGAGAGAGAGAGAGAGAGAGAGAGAAAAGGGGGAGACACAAAGTCAGACGGGAGTGTTTACCTGTACAGGGGAGCCTTGCTCAGGGGGTGATTTCTAGGTCGAAAACAGCCGAAGCTAGGCCATAGCAAAATTCGGATTTTTAATGGGACTGGTGTTTTAAATCAAAATAATCATGCATTATTTTTGTCCTATAAAACACACCATGAATAGAATAAAACAATTTTGAAATTGGGTAGGAGTAAGAAATTGGGACAACACTTTTCAGTTATCACACATTTGTATTTCCTAAGAAGCAGGGTGCCGCCACTGAAATTTTGCAGGGGGACGGACCCAGGCTGCTGCTGACCGGGGAGGCGAATTTTGAGCATATTCAGTACTTGAAAGCATTAATGACGATTGACCCAAAAATTTGGGGGACATCCCCTGGTTGGCCAACAGGGAGACGCGTCCCCCTGCTTTCGGCGCCCATGCTAAGAGTCACATTAAAAACATGAATAGAGCTTTGCGAATTCTACCTGGATTTTTACTTTACGATTGCTGTAATTATCTAATTATATGACTGACTAATAAAGCATAGCATGATCAGAGGGACTGAGGATCATACTGAGCCGATGGCTACCACATGGTGTTATGTTTTGAACCCCAAAATAGTCACTTATGTGAAGACCCTACTCCGTCAACGTCATGGATGTGGTTTTATACCTATGCAACAATAACGGAAATCATGAATCTCCCGATGTGATACTTGTTCCAATAGGTCCCATAGATCCGACGGGTGGAGTTTATTCTTCATGGCATCCAAAATAGATTCAGCACAAAGTCGTAATTTGTAAAATGCATTCCTGCGTTCAATTCCTTGCTGTCGCTCGGAAGCTCATTCCGTCTGGTGACCACGTTTCAATCACGTCCTTTCTTTCAAGTCTTACGTTCTCTTGTGGACCAGTGAGGGTAACTAAAAGGCTGAAATCACAAAAAGAGCCTCTCCTGAGGCTAGGCCACTTCACTTCCAGCAAAAATTTATATTTCGTTTTTAACACGCGCCCCGCTGGGGTCTCTTGCATGACGCACTCCGCTGGGGGGTTTCGCCCCCTCCGTATCTCGTTCCCCACGAAAGCTAAAGGAAAATTACAGGCGACGTTCGAAAGCTCTTGACAAGACGAAGAGATTTATTGGAATAATGTTTTATGTCAGGTCAATATTGAGGTCAGCAGAGGTCAAAGAAGGCTCCATAGGCTTACCACAGAGCAGTGTACGTTTCCTCTCTAGATCTACCCTCAGGGGTGCTAGAGCAATATTTATGCATCATTGGATTCCTCTCATCCAGGCAAACCAATGATGCATAATATGACCTTACTAGGTCAATTAACCAAAATGACCTGACCTCGACCTAGGTCAGGGTCACCGAAAGACCTGATATGGTCATGTTGCATATCAATCGACTCCCTGTGACAATATAAGCACAATGCAAGCAAAATGGGAGCTTTATCTCAATTCAGTGAGAAGTTATTGGCAAAAGAATGTCTCTCTCTGCTCCCGTGACCTGATATGACCTTTGAGAGGTCAGATGCTCAAAAACTCAACTTTATGGTCAAGATCGTGGTGAGAATAGACGTTTTGAGGATTTTCAGCTTTATCTATCCAGGATTTACGGTAAACGAGCCCATTATATTTTCACCATAGACTTATAATGGGGTGACCAAAAATTGACCCCACCTTAAGTCAACAAAATCAAAATTCCGAGATATCAGATTTGTAGACCCTAATGGCCTTATCATATTGTGGAAGTTTCAAACTGATCAGTTTGCTAATGTTCCCTGGGCGCTGCTTCAAACTCGTAATTTTAGGTTTTGAGGTCGGGTCACTTGACTCTGAATAGCTCCTTGACCTGACATGACCTTAACTCAAAAATTTTATCAAATGTGTAAAATTGATCAGGGATAAGCTACTGTAAGTTTTGTTGTTCTGCGTCTCTTAATGTTGGAGATGTCTGGGAAAACTAGGAGGGGGGTGAATTTGGCCTCAGCGGGGCGCGTGTTAACGGATTTGGGGGCACAGGGAATATTCTAGCGTTCTTAACTGGTAGCAAAAATGGGTCAGAATCTGGTTAGCTTTCCGTTTTGCTGTGGAAAATGTAGTGTCAGAGTTGGAGGCTACAGTTGTATGGTCCTTACTTTCTGGCCAGTTACGACCTGCCTGGCCGACGCTGGATGGCGCACACCGTTCTGCAACTGGACAATGCGAGCCTTCATGAATCTACTAACATATGGAATGTTGCTGAGCTGGTGTTTTGATAAGCAATATGACGTTATAGTTTGCACACTTTTGTTTAAAAATGCCCCCGAAAATTGTTCATTATTTGGTTCATTTTCGACAATATCATCATCCGTTCAAAATTTCGTCGCAATCAGGTCACCGTCTGCGGTCTAAAATCAGCCTGAAGTAAATGTTGCATATTCGCAGCTCATCAAAATCTTACCGGAAAGTTACGTGGGTGTATTTTCCGAATAATATTGACGTAATAGAGCGTTCCAGGTATAATTAACCCTCGCCCCACCGGGGCCATTGATGCCCTAAGGTTTTTCAGGATAGTAGAAAATGACGAGGCGCAGCACCGCGGTTGAGGGCTCTTCCTCTCACTGCATCATTTTTCCACCATCCCTGAAATTGTTTACCCCGGGCCACCCAAGTTCATGTCACCAGACGCGGTCAACCAAGGTCACCTCACTTTAACTTTAGAGCTCTGTAAGAGCTACATTTCGAAGTCGATCGATTTGAAACTTCCTAAACTTTCTGACCCTTCCAGGGTCTACAAGGTGTATATCCGGGATTTTTCGATTTCCTGACCTGAGGTCAGGTCACGAGTTGACCTCTCCTATTGAAAAGCATGGGGAAACTTTTGGACAATAGCTTTTGACCTATATAAGCTTGAGCGCTGAATCAAAGACCATCGTGTATGTTTCGTCACTGGCTTTTATTTAATATACGACAAAGTCACCTTCTGATCTTCGTGACCTCAGGTCATATAAGGTCACGAGGTGACCTCTGGATGTCAAAACACTTGCGGGAGGTCATTACGTTCCACATAGCAGATAAAGGTCTGGGATTTTCCTATCCAATGGTCTTTATCACATCTCAATAGCTCTAATGGCATAAGAGTTATGCCCAGTTTGCTTAAGCATTGCATATTTGAGTGAAAATAGCCGATTTTGACCTAATTTGACCTCTGGAGGTCAAGCCATTGACCTGAGCGCTAAAAAATGTGAAGTAATTTCTTACTGAATTTATGCCAGCTTTCTAATGCACTTTGCAGATTTGCGCTAACGCCCATATTTTCGGAGTTAGAGGGGGCCATCGATGGCCCCGGTGGGGCGAAGGTGGCGCCGGACCCCGGTGGGGCGCGGGTTAAAGTACAAAGGAAGAATACGTTGTTAAATTGTATCTGATTTGCGTCAAATAGCCTAGTTGACCCAAGACGGTGTTTTTACCGACGTGAGCGTTTAGTATGCTGGCTAATCTTTGGGCTGTCGCAGCGCCCCACTCCGCATTGTCTCAAAAATGGTTTTGCACTAGGATACTGAGTGTAAAATTCACGTTTGAACATATGGTAGACGAGTGGCAAGTTCAAACGGTGTAATATTGTAGGAGTTAGTTTAAACTCAATTGCATCCCTTACTTAAAGTTCGCGCATTTTTCATCCAAATTTTCCTTCCTTCCACACTAGATGATTTTATATACACTAGGATTATTGAATTATGCCAAAATAAATCCACTAGAAAAGTGGGTCCAACAGTGAGAAAGAAAAACTAAATGGGAAATTCAGAGTGTCTGGGTGTCATTCTCTACTAAGCATTCTATGATTTTGATCATTGTGGCTCCATCGCCATGGTCAAGGATGACACTTTCGTGTCAGAGGAATACAAACGGCAGAACATTAGGCTCTACCAATATCAGTAAGACCAATTTCTGGCCGCCATGAACTGGAATGAAAAGAACTTTCAGGGAAAAGAAAGCGGCGATGTCCCGGGAGCAGAGTGGAAAAATAACGACGACGACCACAGGGCAGAAATTCACTCAATTAGTGTGTCCCCATAGTACACTCCTCATAAGAAAAGGCAAACAATTGTGTGAGTCAGATTTCTGTGTCATATTCTGCCAGCACCTGTTATCGCCGAGGCTGCTGACTAGCGACCTTTCAGGGGGAGCCATCGATCTTTCAGAGGGGCGCCGCGACCATTTCAGGGGCACCGAGGGTCGAACGAAGTAGGCACGTGCCCCTTTGCACCCCTGGATCCGCGATTGATTCTCCGACTTTGGGGTGGCCATGTGAGGACTTGCGTGTCCCGTTCCTTAGTCCATCAGCTTTATTGCATTCAATGTTCCGAATTTTCAAACGGTAAAATGTCTTCACCTCGGTGCTTAAAGCTCAAGCCCGGTGCAATATTTTTTGCTGCTAATGTTGCCACTTTGGAATTTCTTTAGCAAAATAACCGTGTATTCCTCTTTTTCCTGTGATTTATACACATTTTTGCTCCCTGACATACTACGGTATTTTCTGTGTCCTTTAAACTCCATAAAAGTCATTCTTGAACCTATAAATTTCCAGCAAGAGGAGATTTTCTCGTCCAATTGAACTAGGGCCTTCCCTGAAATGATCACAATACTACTTGAAAGGCCGATGACACCCCACTGAAATTTCGCGGGAAGTCGTGTTGCATCACCTCCTAATGCTTGCCGAATATCGCAGAAACGTCGTTCAGTTCTTGAAAATCGGTACGGACTATACAACTTTTATTGTGTGTTTTGCAAAAACATACCTTTAGCTCTTAACATCAGGGAACTATGGCCTCGTGACTGGAGATATGTGAGGGTTATTTGGACATCAGGACACGTTTTCACATGAACCTCTCACGGCTCCTCTCCTCATAAAAAGGTCACACAAAAATTCCAAAATTTAATGATAATGATGTGTGGACTCAATTGAATCATATCAGTGTTAATTATAAGTCAGAGCTGAGAGCCTATCCATAAATTACGTAACATGTGTTCTTATAATTTTAACCCCCTCCTCATGGTAATACTTTCTTACGCCCTGTTGTAACGTCTAACAAAACGGTCGCTGCCTTCCCACCCCCTGTTTTTCCTTAGGTACTTTATGGACGGTGTCTTGTTTAGATCATCTTTTGATCCTGTCCTAGGTCAGGGCCTATACCTTGGGAAAGTGCTTGAAATACATTAAAAAGCTTTGGTTTATGTCGAACTGATGTGTTCGAAAGGGTCTGGACGGGATTGAGATCGTACACGTGTATTGTCGATTACAACACAAACTATCCTATAATCAGAAACACCTCTCGATCACAGTGAGGACAACTCTGCACATGATAAGGGGTAGAACGCTACCCCTTCTCCGAGGACCAGAAAAATGTTCCACAATAAATACTTGGTTAAACACATGGAGCTGCGCGCCTCAGGGTTCGGTGGGTGAGTGAGTCAGTGAACCCTTTCCATGACCGCTACGAGGCGGGGATCCCTAACATACGCCAAGGCGGTCACAATGCGGGCACCCGGCCCATGTGTCATGTGTATGTGCATATGTGTGTACGCGCGGAGAATGACGACCCACCGAACATAACATTTGGTCACGACAGTGTCCGAAGTGGGAAGTAGGAAATGGGCGCGGATCCTACCGCTGACTAGCTGCTAACTAGCGCAAATAGCGTAGCCAATCTACAGCCATGCTTGAACTGCCATTTGGCTAGCTTTGGTCCCTCCTGGTGACAATGGTGCGAGCTGCAACCGCTTTCTCATTTAGAGAAATCAAGACATTTGCCCAATAGCAGTTTGCCCTCGGAAAAATACTGGGCCCGCTCTGCGAGAGCACCTGTTACTGTGACGCGTCTGACCTTGCCCGCAGCGGTTCTTGGTCACCTGAAGGGTCGTAATGCGTGGAATGCGCAGCGTAATACAGTTTACAACCAACGTGTCACGTGGGCAATCTGTGTATCAAGATGAATGAACGAATGACCTGACATCTGTTGTTGGGGAAACAGGGTATTAGTTCTGCTGGGTCATGTCGTGTGGCGCATGTGTCGAGGGTACCGCACCCTTAACGGCTCCCTTGCGGGACAGTCGTGCCCGCACGCTCCCTTTCACACACCCCACCGTATGACACGGAGAGGCTATCCCGATTTCTCGGGCCCGGCGGAGCAGAGGACTGCTCCGGTGACACAAAGCGAGGCCGTGCCCTCGGGGTGCGCCACCGGACCGGTGGATCTATTTAAAGGCTGATCAGGCCCGTGCTTCCAATAACAAGGGCGCTGGTTGGTCAGCGAAACTCCCGTGTCAAGGCGGGCACTACCCAGTGTACTTCCATCTCCTGGGTAGGAGGCGGTCGAGGAAAAGGCTGCCAGGGGTCAGCTTTGATCCAGGGACCTACCATATACAACGGCGACGCCTTAACCAACTGTGCCACCCCTGTGGTTTGGGGTTTGAATTTAATCCGTCGTAACTTGGGTGTGGTTGTAATTTTTCCTGGTATTTGAATAGGTTACTGGGTGACATGTAGTTTTTTCTTCAATGTATTTAGGATTGTTCTAATTACTCTGCAGATCCTTCGTTCACTCTTTTGTATTATAAAGCGGATTCCTTCAACAGTGAACCGTAAAATTAAGTAAATTTGGGCATTTGATTGTTCTTTTGTCATTGAGTCATTTTTGTCAAAGTCTTCGAGAGAAACTTCAAACGCGAATTTTTTTTAATAAAAAATCAGGCAAGCCGTCGTCAGTCGTTGTTTTCAATGTTTCGGAAAGGCATCGACCCGTCTTACATCCCAATTTAGTAGCTGGGTCCGGTTTTGAGGTGAGAGCTCGCCGGTTTTTCCTGGTTAAGGTGGACGTTATTATATGAGCCCATACTGAACTCTGTTTCATGAATTATTTTTCTCACGTGAAGAGCTGATAGGGATATGTTGTTTTTGCTCCAACTATCAAAACAGAAGATATAAAATACCCTCCTCACTGTTACTTCTTCTGGTGATAACCTTAATTCTAACCCTTCTCTATCTCGCAGATAACCAGCCACGACGTGCTAGTGGTGGGTTAGGGTGAAGAAAATGGAACCGAGTACTGGATTGTGAAGAACAGCTGGAGTACCTGTTGATAATTTTGATTTTGACCCTTCTCTATCTCGCAGATGACCAACCACGCTGTGCTAGTGGTGGGTTACGGTGAAGAAGATGGAACCGATTACTGGATTGTGAAGAACAGCTGGGGCGTCGGCTGGGGAGAGAAGGGCTTCTTCCGGTAAGTACAAGTTCTAAATACCAAGTCCCTGTACACAACAATCATTTTTTGCTAGTTTTACGGGAAATGATGTTATCCCTAGGTGTTGAAAAGTAATAGGTTACTCTTTAATTCGGCTTAAGTCGATCCGTTGTTAATTGGCCTTTGACCTCGAATCCTGCATGCCTAATGTAGCAAATTCACAGTGATTGTATATTCGGGCACAGACTTTTTCATAATTCAGAGTATGTTGAGCGTTTGACCCCCCGGGGGCGATGGTGGATCGAATTTCAAATGGGCTGGGCGTTAACTCGAATTAAAAAAACGTGTTTGAACTATTTTGTCAGAAAAGCCAGATGGCTCCTCGGAAATCACAGTTAGAAACCGATGAGTTGATCCAGCATATTTTCCGTAGACGAATCTACCAAAATAGAGCAATTCTTTTGTTTCCCTCGTTTTACCATGCATTTGCAATGGAAGGGTACCCTACCTGTAGCTGACCCACGGTCATAAATATAAAACATGTATTACTAGAACCCAGGAACTGTAGCTTAGGTTCAATGTTCTATACAACTGAGCCACGCATTCCCTTTTCTTGACCTCCTCCAGAAAACCAGCTTTGGGCCCTAAAAGCGTCTAAACATCATGAAGTAGAATTGGTAAGATATGACTGCGTGCACGCCTTGATCCTACCATCAAATAAACTGTTTGAACTTTAGGAGAGCCATACTTATCAGCCGTTTTTCAACATCCCGTGCAAATTCTAGCCAGTAGCTGGGCATGTGTCTTATGGCGTTATCGGGTCTTTAAAACTAATGTTTTCATGAATTGGACAGGATCAAGCGCGGTGACGACCAATGTGGTTTCGAGAGCATGGCCATGGACTTCAAGGTCAGCCCCTACTGACGTGTGACACGTCATCTGACATCAGTGGCGTCATCATTGAATATCATTGATGCCATCACGGGGCGTCAGTGACGTCACAATGTATCCTCAACATCAGAGCGCAGCACTGACGTTATAGCACATCCATGACATAAGAGTATGTACATGCCCTCACATTGAATCAATAACGTCATACAAATAATCAAGGGCACAGTTTATCAGCCTTGACTGATGTGTAAGAACAGAAAAGAGCTTACTTCGTGGTATTAAGTGTGGATTTTATGTATGCATGGTTGAGATAATATCACTGCAGTGTGGATCATTGCGTACCAAATCAAAGAAGCAATACCAAATTATTAAACTTTTGGGGTTCCCCTGCGTGAAGGAGCTAATCATTTAATATCCACTGCCTGGTGGTTCCCCACAGAATTTCAGTAGTGCATTAGTACCGTTCTCGAGATGAGGTGTCATATGCAGTACTGAACTTCGTGTAGGTATGCTTACTCCTCGTAGCGCGTGTAACCAGCAGTAGTGCTTCAGCTAGAGCTAGAATTGAGCAGTTGTATGCCCTTTGTATGTTTGAATTTCCTTCTGTTTCTGATATGTGAAGATTCTGTCACCATAATTGGACCACAAACAGCCAAACAGAATTTGAACTTCAAGTTTGTATTACAGATTAATAATGAAGGTTATTTCGTGGTTTTCTATAATAGATAATCTGTAATCTAAATTTCAACTTCACATTCTGTCTGTTTGAGGAAGAGCCATGTTTCTGATATGCTCACATCAACAAGTTCTCACTCAGGCGATGAGACGATCTTCTTCTGTTGTCGGTTATGAATAGAAATGACGTTTGATACGTAGCCGAGGATGATGCTTTGTAGTAATGCAGAATACATTTTGTATTGGAAGTATGCTTTTGCTATATCAAAAATTAAAAGCAGTTCTGCATCCCTATCTCACGAAGGTGTTTGAAAGCCAAAGGCAATGGCGAGGCAGGAAAAATATAATCAGGTTTAATACGCGCAGTGGAGGGGGAATCCTAGAAGTCCCCCCCGCGAGATAACGAAAGCAAAGATAGTCGGAAAAATTATCGTTTAGGGGTTCGTGGGGCAATGAGGATCTACATTATGGCCAACTTTCATTGACGTAGGTTAATATGTTTAAAGTCAAACTAGGTCATAAAATTTAAATCTGGGCCGTACTGGGACCTTTTGGGAGAAGTTGTGGTTATGCAAAAAGGGCACAAAAATTGTAATACACTGAAGGCGGACCAAGGTCATGAAAGGACGGTCCTGCATAATATCCCCCAAAAATGGGATCAAACTCATTTAAGTTCATTAAAGGTCACACTATGGCAACCGCTGGGCAGGGAATTAGGGCTTGACCTCGAACGTTGTCCTTGGATCTTAACCTGTGCCTTTGACCTCAGCATTGAGCTGCCTTAGCTATGACTTCAGAGATAATATACGTCACGAGGAACGCCATCTGACAGACAGCACCGTGATCAATGACCTTGAAAATACTGATAGTCCCTCCAACCTTTACTTTCCCCCTTGACTTTTATTTTCATTTGAGGTCACCTTGACATGTCAGCTCGCCGATACACCGTTTTAGTAAGTGCAGATGAAGCGGTGGATGACGGCGACCTCAAAATATAGGTCTGACTGAAAGTCTAAAGGTTAGAAATTTGTTAAATAATTTTGATATTTCGTCAACCAACGGCCTCCTTAATTCTCTAAATTATAGCCAAGTAGCGTTTTGGCCTGCGAACGGCTGTCCGACCACCTCGAAAAAATAGGTGGGGGCCTCTGGGACCTCTCCCCCACCATGCGTATTAATCCGAAACATAATACCTCCTCCAGAAGTGTACAAGGCACCAATAGACACTTTATCTGGGACACCATTCTTGCTTAAGGGACGTTTGAGGGCCGCTCTCTGCTATTTGTCTCACTGTTGAAAGGGGGGGTCAAAAGGGATTTCATTATGCCACAAGAACTGGAAACCCAGTGATTTGGTCACTGAATGGGATCCTGGACATACTCTCACCAAATATGGCGCCAAACATGTGTGGTGTATATTTTCATATGGTAGCAGCACGGGTCCATTGTAATGTGATCGTAGCAAGTTGACATCACTAAAAATCAATAAAGATAGTGTTGGACACAAGTACTTATCGCTCTCACACAAGTACACAAACTCTCTTCACTCGCGCAAGTTCACAAACACACATGCTTAAATACGTAAAATATCAAAGATGTAACGGTAGAGAGAAACTTTTTTTGTAATTTGAGCAGTTCCTGAAGCTATCGATCGTACGGGCATTAAATTGCACATGTCTGTAAATGACAATTGTTGCGTGATAGCCCATGGATATCGAGTCATTTTCAACATCTAAACAGCCCAAGTGAAATTTAAACAGCTTATACACGTTGAGGCTTACTTAGAGCTATATATGATTTTGACAGGGCAAAAGATATCCAAGGATGGTCGTAAGTTTGTAAAAACTTGAGGAGATGAGTCCTCGAACAGTCATCAGAAAACCAATTTACATCCTACCCTGCAGAGATGCTCTAGGAAATAGCTTCGAGTGGCTTCCATCGGTAAAACAAGTTCCTTATTCTATAGTTCACGTGAAAGGCATTTCGTCGCAGAATTCAGAAAAAGAATCCGCCGCCAATGTGTCAGCGTTTAGTGCATGGAACTCTGGACATTGATGGGCACCATAGTGGACTAGATCGCTCAGCGCTCACTAGCGACGCGTGACGGCGACCACGCCTAACTCTAGTTATCACGTTTGCCACAAGATGGCAGTGCCATGAGTTCACCCTACGCCATCATCTAGCGGATATTTAGTTGACTCGATGGACTGTCTTGGCGGATCGGCTGCTACAGCTGGCTCGGACGCATTAGAGGACGGTGTGACGTCATTTCCTGACGATATGACGTCATCGGCACTAGTAGGTGATCGCAGCAGTGACGTCAGAGGGGCTGAGTCCAACGGTGACGTATCTGTCACACTGGTCACCGCAGAGGACTTCGCACACTGTCCGATAGGTGGCAGTGTCACCACTGAAGAAAGCCCACCGTTCAGTTCTATCGTAACATGGGTCACCCTTTCCGCACTTTCTCTTCGCTCCGAACAATTCGCTCCGCCTCCTTCCAACGCCAACCAATCAACACCCTCCTCTGCCGCACTAGCCCCGCCCCCTGCGTCCGAAACAACGGGCGGCGGGGCAGTCACATCTTCCCTCTCGGGATCCCTCTCCAAACCAACCACCGGTATTTTCTCCGGTACATTCTGCACAAAAATAACTCGATTATACGCCCGCCATCTTCGACAAAGCTGAGCGTACACCTTACACTGCACATACATAAACACCACGCACCCTGTGACCCCAATGGCCACCACTATCAGTTTGGTCCAGAAGGGCCAGCCGAGGACCCCTGAGCTGACCTCTTCAGTGGTCCTTTCGATGAGGACATACAGCGACCACACCACACAGGTGAGCGCTACCACGTGGAAGGTGACGGAACAGAGGAGTTTTCGACGTTCCGATGCTGCCATATCGAGCCGCTCCCACTGAGGAGAAAATCAGAGGTTATTACAGATTCTAGAGACCTCTGAAACCAGGGCTAGGTGTCATCCATAGGCGGATTCAGGGGGTATATGAGGGCACTTGTTACATCCTCCGATCGACCCTCGGCATCCTCTGAAATGGTCACAGCGGCCCCTGAAAAGGTGCCTCCCCAAACAGGATGCGAGTATCGCGCCCCTGGGGCGCGGTGTGGGGTGGTCGCGTGCTGGCTCCATTCGCCGACCGGGTTCGGCCCGGCGGCTTCCTGAAAGGAGAGCTGGCTCCCGAACCCTTCCACAGGGAACGTTGGCGACGCCTTGCCTGGGTTGGTGCGTTGTCCCAAAATTATTATCGGCGCCCCGCGATAGGATTTTGAGCCCACCTAATAGGTCTTGCCCTCCAAAAGTGGCGCCCGTGTAGTTTAATGCCCGCCCCCCACCCCTCAAATCCTGGATCGGTATATGGTCTCATCAATCTAAGAAAGACTTAAAAGAAAAGGAACACGGGAGATTTAGTCAAACCAAGCACCCTCACCCCTCAAATGGGTCAGAGTGTCTATGGCAACTGCATAGCAAGAGGCTGTTCCGAGGCAATGGCGAGGGAGGCTTGAGCTCCCTGGAATGAAGTCCTGGATACGCCACTGCCAATATCTGCTACCTGGACGAAGCATAAACTGCCGTAAGTCGCCCTGTTTGGCGTATCTTCTTCTTCGTGCTATTGAGGTAAGACTCGATGGGGTCGAAGTTGGCCTTAACTTAGACGAACGGGCGTTAAAAGAACGACTCAGTTTATCTCCCGCCTTCTGCCCATCTGTCTGTCTGTTGAATAAATAAATAAATACAATACAATACATTGAAGATTTTGTCTTATAAAGAGACCCATAAGTGTTGAAAATGTTTTGGAAAATAGGGCCACAGGTGGTTACTGCCAGTTCTCACTACCAGCAGCGCTCCGGACTGTTGCACGAGCCTCCCACCCACCCGACTGACCGGAAGCTAAACCGGTAAACCTTATTGACACTGGTAGCATCAGATCCCAGTAAAAGGTAAGCTTTTAGAAAAGGGTGAAAATGAATTCCATACCATCTGATACGAATTTTCCAGGGCTTTGTTAGGTTGATTGGTATTTTTAGTGCGGTGTTGGAGCGTTGCAGATTAAATCATTCACAGTCACTAACAAATAAGCTCGTTTCTACATACTTTTATCCTTCCCAATGAAACTATTTTTCAAAATTGTTCGGTCAACATTGTTACCTTCTTTTAAGTATTTGCCCTTTTCTATGCATATTTTGGTACGTGATCAAACACAGCACATATCTCGAACACATTTCCATCGGAATGATGCTGCTGAAAAGACACAACCATTCAAACAAAGGGCTGGTGTTCATACGCCCTTCGAAGTGAAAGTTTCAATCTAATGCCGCCCCTCGTTCTTACCTTGCCGAAGGGTTCAAACCTTCTGATAAGAATATTCCGGGCTTTGTTAGGTTAACTGGTATGGTTGTGCGGTAGTGGCGTTGCCAGATTAAAATCATTTACTATCCCTATCAAATAAGCTCGGTTCTACATACCTTTATCCTTTTCAACTTGTTTTACCAACATTGTTACCTTTATTTAAACATTTTCCTTTTCTGTGCAACATCTTGATACGTGGTCAAACACAGCACAGCTCTTGAACACAATAGAGATGGGGATGACGCTGTTGAATGGACTATCCAACTATCCAAGGGGAAGGCTGGTGAAAGACAGTCGCCTTCGAAAGTGGAAAGTTTCAATCCAATATCCAATCTTAAATTCCAGTCCAGTATCCAATTCAATCCAGTTCGAAGTTACAATCCAATATCTAATCCAATTCAAAGTTCCAATCCAATATCCAATCCAATCTAATTCAAAGTTCCAATCCGATGCCGCTCCTCAGTTCTCACCATGCCGAAGGGCTTGGTCTTGGTCTGCATGACGAAGGTGAACTTGCACAGTTCGCAGCACTTGATATTGGAGGATTTGATCCACTGCTGGAGGCAGGCCTGGTGTACGTACCTGTGTCAAACAAGGTCAGGTTAGATCGAGCCCTCAGACCAGTGGTTTCCAAATGTTGGGTTATGTTCCCATTCGATATTGCAGAGGTGTTCAGTGGGGTGGGAGGGGTAAACAATGCTGAAAAGAAAGTATTTGAACAGGTGCAACCAACATATAGGTCAAAAATTAATCCTTAGGGTACGAAGTTATTCTGGTTAACTCGCCATGTTAGTGGTTAGAAAGCTTGCTTTCCACGCGGCCAACCCGGGTTCAAAGCCCGGTGGATCCCCTGAACAAGGAGCAATCTGGCTCCCGAGAAGCCCTTCCAACAGGGTAAGAGTTGACAACGCCAAATGACCCTGGCAGTTGGGTCGTTAATAAGTCCCTAAAATTATTAACAACGAATGTGACTGTTTCTTCTTACAAAATTAAATAGTTGGACCATGTTGCGTCCATTCCGACTGTTGAAAAGGAGCCAGCATGCTTGAAGGCCTGATAAACACTGCCTTAAAAATTGAGATCAGCATAGCAAACGACGCCGAAGTTTTTAGTTCACCGCTGAAGGAATCCTGACGAATATATCTGTCGACGGTAGTACCATTTGGGTTGATGGGCTGTCCTCAGTATGATGGTTATTGCGGTTCATCACGAAACCAACGATGCAATAATGTTAGTGTGGTCGGCTTAACGTAGCAGCTGCCCGGCGCCAAGCTATTATGCTTGAAAGGAGTGTGAGGGATCCGGACACTCTGCTCGAACTGCGAATCTGAATGTGCTTGGAAACTGGCCAGCCATGTGAGCCAGTACAAACGCCGTTGTATCCAGGAAGAGGTTCACGTATGAGAGGAAAAACCAGGGGGGTGATGATCTGTGGGTCGAAACCCATTATTTCTTTAGTGAAAAAAGATATTGTTGCATAAACAGTGCATCCTGGGTTATCCTTTATGTAGCGCTTGCTTTGAGGTTAAGTTATTTCTGTCGTATCAAATTTCGTCAGGGACCCAGCCGGGTATCACTACCTGAGCTAGAGCAGGGACTCACGGACTTAAGCAGGGGCTCACCGTAACGAACCGGAGCAGTAACAAGGCGATATGAGGGGCACATCGCTGTCTCCTTCGCAGTGGCAGATCCTGCCGGGAACACATACATAGTTATATATACAAATACACAAAACACAAATTTACATATACACAAACATAGTTATATACACAAATACACAAAACACAAGTACACATATGCATAAACAAAGTCATACTTCGGTACATGCAAGGCTGGAGATCTCTTTTCGATCCAGCGGGGGTGGAGGGTTCTGGATGGGTTAACGCTGGCATGGCAGCACGGCAATAAAAACCCTATGCAAAATCTATGGGAGACAAAACCCAAAATTCAGGTGGTCTTGATGCCCCCTCCCCCAACCCCCAGGGATCTCCACCCACGGGTACATACATACATCAGTGACAGATACTGCTAAATACACCGACACACAAAAACATGTAGTCCGACACTATCCTTGCAGCATACATCAGCTACAGATCATGTTGAAGCCAATGCTGAAGACAATGCTGAAGACCCACAGACCTACTCAGACAGATACATCCACACTGTCCTGGCAGCACACATCAGATACATCCACACTGTCCTGGCAGCAAACATCAGCTGCAGATCATGTTGAAGCCAATGGCACACAGGCCTACTCAGACACTAGCGCGCCGGTCGGAAAGGCACAGGCAGCTCCTGCTCTCTTTTGGCGCCAGCACGCGAGCCCCTGCAGTGCCGTAAATGGCCGCGTGCTTGAGTCCACCCAGAGGCAGACTTTAGCGCCCTGACCCTGGGGCTGTTCCAGACCCTCTGAGGAAAATCTGAGAGCTTTTGGTGCCAGGTGTTTTGTCGAAAATTAACCAGAAGAAATGACGCAAAATAATGTCGCAGTGAGCAATAATTGTCGTGATTAGGTACAGACAATAATAGCGCGTTAGTTACGTTTCTTTACGTCATTTATATTGGATATTTTTCAATGCATATCGGTATTTTCTTGCAAAAACATCTAGCACTAAACGCTCTCGCATTTTTGCCAGAGGTTCTAGACCAGCCTCCTAGTCCAAGTTTGGCCTTGTCCCCTCCAGATTCAATGAGCCGCCCCGGTAGCTCAGTAACGGTTCCAACAGCCTACCAAGCGTTGGTAGCCCAACGTTCAACCAACGTTCTACAAAGCGTTGGTAGAACGTTGGGCTCCGGCCTGCTGCTCAGAAGACTGTGCAGTGGCAGCACACTGGTGAAGGCTCGTGATCGATTTCCCTGAGACGCTCCGGCGCTCAATATTTACCTGACGCAGTTCGGCTGGCAACTGACTGGTGAGAGGGTGACCTGAGCGGGGCGATAGCCACTGTGCTTTGTGGGACGGTAAACTTTGGCTTCGAAATTAACCCTTCATTACGGGAATTGCTTGCTCGGATGGGGTGTCGGGTCTCTGAAACACGTCCCTTGATGACTTAAGTGAGATTTCGATTCCAAAATCGGAATTAAAAATGGACACAATTTATGAAAAGTACTGCTAACAGCTAGTAGGTCGCCGCAAAGAAAAAAAGCCGCAAAGAAAAAGAGAAGGAGAAAAGATTTGGTACACCCAAGGGAAATTATGTTGAAATGAGAGATACGCACAGGGCAAGTTTGAGCATCGCCTCTCAGGGATACCTTGAATACCATGAACGGTGGCCAGGCCTCCTGAAACACCATCGATTAGCTACCGCCCCTTTTTGTTACGCTTTTGAAATCCTGCAGACCTATTGGTCGTATCACAAATGTGATTAAATGTAAAAAAGCATTACAACTGTACTATTGTATCCTCAATTGAGGAAATCCATCAGACGAAAAAAAGCCTAGCTTGATGAAGACAACTCGTTATGTTTTACCAGTTTCTTCTCACCTCCTCCTCACCGTTGGTCGGCCTGAAACATCAATTCTACACAGGAAAAATGGCCACCTGAACGATGACGGTGCAAATACAAAGAAAATATACTTGAACGATAATAAAGTTTATGACTTGGAACTACGTCGCGAAAAACCCAACCAGGTGTGTATGACGATGGGGGGGGCGGGGACGTCCCTTGGGTGTCCCAATTTGTCTGGTATGCGGTAATGAACTCCGGCGAATGACGCATGGTTATAACCCTGGCATCCAGCCATGTTCTAATAGCCCTTCGGCTGTAACATTACATCTGACATTTTATAATCCGGGATATACGAGCCCTTCGCAGAGGCAGGTCTTGACGAAAATTTAAAGGGAGGGCAACCTGAGTAAACCTGTGGAAACATGACTTTTTGGAATTAACTCGGGCAAAATCGGCTAAAAATCTGTAAAATGATCCCGCTTTTGGGGACTACAGCCGGATTAACCCTTTCCCCCTTCCTTCTCCCCTGGATCCACCCTTGGACCTTAGTACCCAACTTTACTTACGGTACCACTGAGTAAGGAAAATTTAGGCAAATTGCTGGCTACGCCACCGATGGCGGTTTTGCTGCCACTGCAGGAAGAAGTGTTCTGGTGATAAGTCACGTGGGCATACAGAGTGCAAGCTTGGCATCACGGCAGTGTTTTCCATATCTCGGCCTACCACCCAAGGCTCGAAGGGAGCCCTTCCACTTGACAGGGGCGAACTAAGGGTTATGACTCGGGAAATTTTTCAGCATCAAGGTAAAATCATCTACAGACAGCACAAGGGTTAGACGGTTTGTCCCGTGTTACAGCGATCAGTCGTCTCTGAAAAGATATTGTCCTTACCTCTCCCATTTGCTATATTCGATGTTTTGATGATATAATTTGATATAAGTATGTCAAAAGTGTTGGGCTTTCTGCCAGGCGCCATCCACAACATTCCTCTAACTTCTGCTGTTAAATTCCATATATATTTTCTACAAAATAATACCACCTAGCGTTGCCAAATGATACTAATATATCTGTTACGGCCCGTATGGAAAACCGGCCCGTTTGCAAACGGGCCGGCCCATTTGTAAACGGGCCAAATAGCTGGCCCGTATGCAAACGGGCCAGCAACTTGGCCCGTTTGCAAATGGGCCGGTCCGTTTGCATAACGTCCGGCCCGTTTGCAAACCGGCCGGACTTTTTGCAAACGGGCCAAAGCTGATAAAGATGTGGGTAGCAGGTAATGACAAGTCAACTTAGTTGATGGTATGTCGGTTAGGAGAAAAATTGTCAATCGCGAGGTGTAAGTGAGTGACATGTCAACCATGTCAATAATAATTTGAATGAGAGAATCACGCCATCAATGATCTGAAATTTTTGGGTAATAGTTTTTGTCATGAAACTGCCCTATATCTATCAATAGCTGTCATGATACCGTTAAATATTTACTGATAGATATATATCCTTCTGAAACCACCTAAGCATAAGCATAAGCCTGGGCATAAGCGATCATTAGCGATCCCTGTTTTTAGTGAAATATTAATTTTCATACTAGGTAAGTATGTACTTTGATTAAGTTACTAGTCATTCTAGATACTTGTTAAATATGTTTGCAGTCAAATTCAAGATAATTCATAAAAACATAGGCGTTTTTGTCTTTGTTCACGGCTTTGGCATACAGTTTCTCATATTGCAGCCCACATCAGGACAACGAGATCAGCAGAACAGTGGATTTAAGCAACAGTGCATTTAATAAAAATTTTGAACCAGCTCCCCGCAGATTGCAACACCATTTCTGATAAAACTTACTTGCAGAATGTTGGGGGTTGGCTCCAAAGATACAGAAAATGTCAACTAGGTTGTACGCCACCTGTTCTTCTGACTTTGTTCGGAGTGGACGCAACACTACGAATTTGGTGAGGTGATTCTGACAATTTAGTATATAGGAATATCCATCCTTCCTCTCACTGTGCCAGTCGCTGAGGTTGACTTGAGCATGTCTGGCCATGTCATCAGTAATGGTTGAGAGAGACACTATTGTATTCTGTAGCCGTGTCTTCTTCGTCTCGCAGTTTTTGCAGGTTTCTAGGTACAGCCCGGCAGTTGCACGGCTAATGTTGGCGTATTTGTACTTACTGCGTTAAAGGGAAAGTGGCACCACTTTCCCTTTAACGCAGTAAAGTACAAATAACGTAGTTTTAACTGAGATAGCCAAGTTGTAAAGCATGCTGGAAAACCCGGCACTCAATATATCGTTTGTCTTGAAACTCAAAGCTTCCGTAGAGAAAAGCTAACAACCTACCTGAAATAAACCCCACATGTACCCCATGTAGCAGGCCACAACTGTCAGCTGTTGGTGTGACGACATATGCTGACGTCATGGTGAGTATCAGCCAATCGAAGCCCTTGAAGCCTATTGAATATGGTAGTAGTTGTCAGATCATGACATCATCTACAGGCAGAGACTTATTACTTTTTATAGAGGAGCATTTTAAAAATAACAATATCGAGCTTATTGTACATGTTTTCAGGGAAATCATGGACGCTTTCATGAACTTTGGCTAGAAGTACCCCTAATTGCACTAAATTCCAAGATTCGACCAGGGTGCCACATTCCCTTTAAACGTCTTGCTACTGCCAGGATGCCCCAGTGAAAGGTGCAGCTCATGAATAACATCAAAGACTTCCTCATTGTGGATGATTTCTCGTCATGTGTTTTTGTTGATCAACTTTTGCACTCCTGCAATTGTAATTAAATCATACTTTTTGAAGCGCGGGTAGTGTCTCGCTAAGTACAGCTTTCCATGAGCCTTAATGTCCGCTAAGTCTTTGACGATCTCATCATAAGTGACCTTCGGCACCGACTGCGTGTTCGTTGCTTTCTCATCTTTCGCAGCAACAAAATAAGCAAAGAACTCCTCTTGCGACATAGTTCCTGATTATAATCATTATTGGTAACTTAATGAAGCAAGAGAGTGGGCACAAGACGAGGTTTAGGACAACACGCACATTGGAAATGATATGACCGCATTCACTTTTCAGGGCATATTTTCCATAGTAGTCAACAATCGAAACCAATCTGATCAGAGGCTAGATAATGCCGGTGTTCACCAGAGGTGGTCTTTGCCTGTGACTAAGCCAGATTCTTAGCATCGTTAAAACTGTCTTTTGGCAAACAAGGAGCACTAAGTTATTTCCGGATACATATTTACTTTGATAACTGAATACGTAGGTACCAGTCATCCTTAAATGCTAAAGCTCTACAAGCAGCAATCTATTCAAGCATTGCAAGCATTTCTGCACGCATGTAAATGGAATGCAGTGCAGTCACAATGCTTGCCATGTTCAGATATTAATATTAATTAATTTAATCGCCCAGTTTACAAATTCATGGGAAATAAAAAGATTCATGAAAATGGAAAAATTAGATGCATTAAACTAAAAAAATACGGACTTTCTCTAATAGACCAGACCCAATCAGTTTCCATACAACTTAGTTTTCATGGTCCAAAATGCGATCTGATCAAACCGCAGATCCAGATACATCTTGGAGTCGTCGAGTTCATGAAGCGCTATTTTCCCAACACTTTAGCACAGACTCTGCCATAGTGATGTGAAAAACGCGCGTACTCCATCTGCATGCGATCCGGATCACATTTTGGCCATAGAGACTAGGCCAGTGACTATCATCCGAATCCAAAATCCAATAAATATGTATTGAATACAACTAATTCGATAATGACCTGGATTCAAATGCTCATCCAGTTTCGAAGCTAAGCTGTTCCGGCACTCAGCAAAAGGTGGAGGTAATGTTACCTGGGATAATTTGCCTAGAAAGGCCCCGAAGCAGCCAATTTGGATTCAGTAAAGCAGAGGAAGATAGACTGCAGCATAAAATGGAAAATTAATTTGGAACTTTGTTTCAGCTACTTAATTTCCTTTACCTAGAAAAGATGGCAGCCTTAGCTAAACCTTCTATGATGAGAGGCGCTGGCATTGCCTCTAATCTAATTATCCTGGCCAGGTATGATTGTAAATTCAGATGGGGTGGCACAGGATATTTATCAAATTCTTAAATCCATGAGTCAAAAATGAATATTTTAATATGGACCTCTCCCCAAACCAGAAATAGAGCATAACCTGAAATCGAAGATAGTAAATTTCTAATGCTATATTTAGGGTTCAATCCAGGGATGACGCAATATTCTTAAACGTAGGTACACAACCATGCATAACATTTAGCAGAGATTCAGCAAGTCTCAAGGCGACGAGGCGGTCCAATCACCCCTGCACTTCACAGATAAAAGAAGGGGTACAACGCTTGGTCTTCCGGCGGCAGGTCGGGTCACTATTATGCTCAGGAGGTGGAGTGGGCGGGATTTATTCAATGCGCTTCGGTCCAGAAGTGGAAAAATTAGGCATGCTGCGATTTGGAGCTAATTTTCATGATATTTGATCAGTAGACCCATTCCAAGAACGCTGCTGCGTGCGAATTCATTTTACTCAAATCCGTTTTAAACGAGCCGGCTGATTTGTAAACGGACCGGCCGGTTTGCAAACGGGCTGGCCAGTTTGTAAACGGGCCGGCCGGTTTGCAAACGGGCCAGGATACTAGAAAACCCAAACGGGCCAGACTTTTTGCAAACGGGCCACATCGCTGGCCCGTTTGCATACGGACCGGCCCATTTGCAAACGGGCCAATTTGCTGGCCCGTTTGCATACGGGCCGGCTATTTGGCCCGTTTACAAATGGGCCGGCCCGTATGCAAACAGGCCGATTTTCCATACGGGCCGTAACATATCCACTGACAATACACTTTATCTCGCAGGCTTAAGCCAAACCAGAAACGTATCACTAAACATCAAAAGAAATGAACAAAAACAACCCTTAAAGTGTCGTTAAGAAGCTAGGATCAGATGACACAATTTGACAATTCATCAGTTTGAAATACCGCTGTTCTTGTACACCGTGTTTGATATCAGCATGCTATCTACTAACAACAGCACAAAGTGAAAGTTGTACGCACTAGGCATGACTCAGCCATTTCTTACCTACAGTACCACATTTGAACAAACAGTTTCACCGTTTTGCGCATGTGACTTTCGCAGATGCCATTACCGCAACTTAAAGATATGACACAAGTCATTCGATAAGACAGCAAGGCTCCGCTTTCCTCACACTTTTTGCTTCAGACTGAATGTAGGCGGAGAAAGCCTCCGTTCCAGGCATGATCCACGCTTCTAACTTGGCTGCCAGCTCGTTAGCAACTGCGAGCCGTTGATAGCTAAAACAGAGCTGATAGCTAAAACAGAGCTGATAGCCTTCCTGTAAGGCCATCGCCCTCTCGACCTCGTAACTGTAGAGACGGGCAAAGGTGCCTTGCACAGAACGCCTTATAAAAAGCTCTTAACCAACTGACTGTATGCTTGTAGTCGGTGAATGGATCGTAGCGAAGAGGCTGGTATAAGGAGGAAAAGTGAATGGGGTGAATGTCTTCTAAGGCTGCAGTGGACCGCTACCAGGGATAAGATAGCAAGATGCATCATAGTATTATGTATTTTTATGTATTACTACGATGAAAAGTGGGGAGAGACCAGTTGAGCCTTGATATATTCGTATGGTAGCTAACATGGTAAAAATGATCATTATCTGCCATATATATATATATATATATATATATATATATATATATATATATATATATATATATATATATATATATATATATATTATTTTTAATGAGTTTTAGAAGCTAACAGTTGTGAACGGTGCATGGAGCCGTGACCATGCATTGTATGTGAAACTGTTGACAACTTTTGGCTTCTAAAAATCATTAAGAAATAATATATATTTGGCAGATAATGATCATTTTAACCATCTTTAATGTATCCGCCACTGTAATGATATATATTCATATATAATATCTGCCTTTGAAGGGCGTCTGCTTGTTTCCAGTGAGGCCCATACATTAGGTGTTGGGGAAAACTAAGAAGTAGATCATTACTCCGCAAATCGCGTCTACGTCAACACTCTACTCTTCATCTCCTGGTGAACTTCGCCGTGCCGAAGATCTGCCTTTCCAGTCTGAACACTTGCTAACTTCCCTCCCGCTCTAACGCAAATACATGGTATACAATCAAGCATGAATTACGTCCCATATTTCATGGGGGTGAATTTCGTCCCCATATTTCGGGACCGAAGGTGATTGCTCGAGCACCTTGTAAGGGAGAATGGCATATTTGCATCTCCGGAAGGGAAGACTCTAGATAGTGAATTGTTTTGTGACGTCTGCACGTGCAAAGCTTGCACCTTCCTGTTTTCAGTTCATAATACGTCCCCTATTACCAAAGCAGCCTGAACCAAAAATATAACCACGAGGAAAGTCCATCAGGCTACTTCCGTCGAAAAGGTCCGATGTCTGCCCTTTCACTACTAGCACGGATCCGCATTGGACGAATAACTGACGGGCCAATCAATGCGCTAGAACGGGCTCACTTGGTATCGCGGGATAAACAGCTATTTCCAGAGTATATTTTAGGCCAGGTGTGGAGTGGTATATTGGAACGGTAGATTTGAAAGTGTACTTCGATTGATAAGCTCGACTTGGCTTAGTGTGCGTTTAGTAGAGAGGTTAGTATTGAACTGGTAGAGTAGCGGAATGTTTTGTTTTAGATGGGATCAAAAACGATGCGTTGTAAAGGTGTAGACTGGCCTTTCTTCTCGAATCCGGATGTAAAAACACTTAGATTGTATATTCAGGCATAGCCCTTCAAACAATCTTAAGTGTTTTTTTACAATCCGGATTCGGGGAGACAGGCCAGTCTACACCTTATCAACTTTTGATCATGATCCTCGCGGCAGCACTACAAAACCTATCAACGATGTGTTGTAGATGAATTACAAACGATAATGAATTCCATTATCGGCGTAGAAGATCAGCGTCAGTATCATATGGGCTCCAGACATTGGCGGATCCAAGAATTTATTTGGGGGGGGCTCGAGCCTCACCCACCAGTACCTCGGGCAGTCCCTCGCCTTTGTATTACCTACAGCGGCTCGGACATTTTTGGGGGCTTGAGCCCCCCCTGGATCTGCCACTGGCTGTAGACACTAATGGATCCAAATAATGTTGTGCTGTAGATACTGGCAAACCAGGGGCGTAGGGCTGCAGATAGTGGCGGAACCAAGAGTAAAGCATTTGTCCCCTTACCCCCAAAACCGTTGTAATCTCGCGATTTTCTTTTAAAAAGACTTTATTTTATACGATTTTGACTCAGGAAGGTCATTCCTAGCCCGGAAAAATCCCCAAAAATTAATTTGTTGCGTCTAGTCTTACTACGCCCCCGACGTCCCAAACTCAGTGTTTAGTGCTTTAGCACCGACCAGTACTTAAGCACCAAACAGTACTTCAGTAGTGACCAGTACTTTAGTACCGACCAGTACTCCAGTACCGACCAGTACTTTAGTACCGACCAGTCCTTTGGTACCGACCAGTACTTTAGTACCGACCAGTACTCTAGTACCGACCATTACTTTAGTACCGACCAGTACTTTAGCACCGACCAGTACTTTAGTACCGACCAGTACTTTAGCACCGACCAGTACTTTAGTACCGACCAGTACTTTAGCACCGACCAGTACTTTAGCACCGACCAGTGCTTTAGTACCGACTCCAGCAGCCTCTTCTTTTGCTCGACGCTGAAGTTGTGCATTCTTGTTTGTGCTGAAAGAATGCACAACTTCAACCCTGTTGCAGTTTGGAGTAAAATATGCACCCAGACCTGCCAATTGCATAGAATATGGCGTTTTATCAGCCCCTCCTGGATGCACAGAAGCTATTGTACGTCATTTGTTTTATCGGGGGAATTTTTATATAAAGCCGAGTCTTTCAGAAGCTGTTACATAAGCCGCGCCTACATTTTCTAAGAAAGTAGCATTATCAGTCGCTTTCAGGAAATTTCTTTCATCGCTAAAGGCGAGAATAATTCTCTTGTGGTCGATCACAGACCTGTTTGCGTCAGCTGATTACCGTTGCAGCCACACAGTTGTTTTTATGCCGAGTCTAGACAGTGACAATGCAGGAGTCTTATTTCCCTTTCAGAACTGTCGATGTTGTTTCCAAGGGGGCGCCGTGCTGCAGTGGTTAGCTAGGTCGGTATTCCCGTGGCCGACCCGGGTTCAAGGCAGTAGTCGGAAAAGACGCCAGGTGTCACCAACGGAGTTTCAATACCAGACAAGTGCGGCAAAATATGTCGAGGTTTGACACAAAAAGAGGATTATTTTCCAGATCCTTTGAGTCCTTCTAAATATTCATTAACGTATCGACAGACTTAGCGTCAAATTCTCTCGCTGAGGTGAGCATAATCTTGCTTATTTTTGTAACCGGCTTGCTCTATTTTTGTCAAGTGTTGGCGACGCCATATAACTCCGGCAGTTGGCAGGGGCGGACGCAGATCCGAGTTTTGAGGGGGACCAAACCCATGTCTGCCTCTCCTCCTGGGGGGGGTTGGGAGTGAATATTTTTTTGCTCTACAGACCTATTGTAAACACCTTTTTCAGTGCCGAAAAACCTAGTATAAGCTACCTCTCCAAGTACATGATCGCTCTCGGGGGAGGGGGTGGGAGCGAAATTTTTTTGCTCTACAGACCTGGTGTAAACACCTTCTTTCAAAAATTTCTCCGGCGTTTGGGGGCCAAAAGATAGTTTGGCCCCCTCCAGCGCTTTGGAGGGGCCATGGCCGGAATGCCCCCCCCTACGTCCGCCAATGGCGGTTGGTGAGTCGATCAGCCCCAAAAATTATAGAAGATAATTCCAACGCCAAGTATATTTCGTAACCATCCAGCTGAGACTATCCATTCTCCAACAGGATCCCAAAGTCACGCGATGTCTGGTTTGCAGTGTGAAGAAGGACTACGCCCTATTGACCGTGAGATTTACTAGGCTTTCGGACATTACAGGAAGTTGTTTACCAGCCGGGACTTCCCTCAGCCTTGGCGTGACCTGTTAGCGCCATTTTTCTTTCTTCCCTGGTATTACCCTGGCTGGAGAGAGTAATCCCTAATGCAGCTCCTTTCAGGAAAGATGTGTACTTTCTGAAGAGTTACGATCACTGTTAGCGAGTTAGGAGGAGAGCCAAGGAGTTCAGAGAGCTGAAGAATTTCCCTGAAGGGTTGTAGATCGTCCCATGCAGTGGAGGCTTCTTGTCTAGGCCGAACAAAACAGGGAGCTGTGAAAAGTGTTTAACAAACTTTTCTGCTTTCTGATAGGAAGATGGGATTGGAATGGCAACAGAGACACCTTAAATGTGTATAAAGCATCTGCCACAAATATTGCCCCAATAGTTGTTCCTGACGTACGCATCTGCATTAACACGCGCATTGACGGGGGTCTGAGCCACCTTCGCTTTGACCATAAGATCTCAAGAACTGCGCTAGGTAGCAAAAAACGGTAAACGGCGTTGGATAGCCAATCTACTTCTCCATCGCAAATATTTAAACCATTTATTTCAGGTTGCATTTAAGGTCACTAGAGGTCAAAATATGCCGTCATAGCCTCATAGGAATAACATGCAAATGAAGTTTTTCGGCCATTACATCTGAACAAGTAAAGATAGAGCAAACCAATTTAAACTATATGAATCCTCACAGCAAGCCGAATCGAATTATATATAATATGAGCTTGCTAGGTCAAATCAAGGATTTGACCTAACCTGAGGTCAGGTCAAGGTCATATTAGGCAAAATGCATATCATTAGAACTGCAATGACGAGGCAAAGCTAATGCAGTTAGAATAAACGCTATATCTCTATTCCTTACTGAATTATTCAGTAAAACCATTTTCCCATGTATTTCCAATGGATAGGTCATGGCTCGTACCTGACCTTATGTCATCGATATAAAAAATACCGGAACATATTTTAGAGAACCCGGTTGGGCCATTGTGTGATATGAGTTTCAATCGGATAAGTTGACCCTGTTCCGACTTATGCTATCTTAAACTTTTTTTCAGGCCAGGTCACTTGACCTGTACTGGTGACCTGACCTAAGATGACCTAACCTTAAAATTTTGGCAAAAGTTGTAAAAATGATGAGGGAAAAGGTATGCCAAGTACGGCGGCGCTACGTGCCGCTATTTTTATGCTATCTCCGGAAAACCCGAGGGGGTGGCGGGTACCCGCGCCCCGTCAGTGCGCGTGTTAAGTACTTTCTAGAAATAATGTCAGATAGGCAGAGGCGCCGCCACGGAATTTATACAGGGTGGGACGGACCCGGGCTGGTGCTGACCGGGGAGGCGAATTTTTAGTATATGCGGTACCGACACCATTAATAACGATGGACCAAAATTTTTTGAGGACGTCCCCCCTTTGGCGCCCATGCAGATAGGTAATAGTAAATGTGCACAGTAACTTGCGGTCGTCCCTTAGAAGTATGTTTGGCTTCATAAAATTCCCCACTCAGGAGAACACACTCTCCGTTTTCTTTTAAGGAAGCTTCAGTGCAGGACCAATCAAGGGCATGCCGTCTCTCCTGCTGTTGTTTAAGCTGGTCCTCAGTCTAAGAATGGTCTTCAGTGCCCCAGGGAAATATTTCAGCTATCTGAATAGCCCGGTTCCCCGCCACAACCCCTGTGGCGCCACAAACCTCGGCTCTTAACACACACACCATTATTAGAGACAGGCCAGGGGCGGACGAGGAGCGTTGTTTGGGGAAGACTCGGAAGAAGTCATAAAACATAGTATTTCTTTGTAAGAAAATTGGCCAAAATTTAGCCATTTGGGGGCATGGGCAATTGCCCCCCCCTCTTAGCTGGATGCCCCCTTGCGTCCACTAGTAAGACAGGTACGCTGGTTTTTACCCGCCTCGGTAAAGATAGGGCCTGAGAAGAAGAACAAAAGGTAAAAGTGGGCCACGTCAAGGGTGCGAGAAATACCAGCAGAAAAACAACTTTATCACGGCTGACACCCTGTGTTTCACAATACGCACAATACGACCTCGCCAAAGTCAAGATGAATATGCGCACGTCCACAGGTAAGAGGGAGAAAATGCAAACAACCTAGGTCAAATCCCAAAATTATGGAGGGATGACTTGCGAGTTGGGCGGGACACGCCCCCTCGCTTTCGACGTTCATGTTTACACCCACTAACCGTATCATATCATCATCATCGCTAAAGCCGTTTGCCTGCTGTTGCAACACCTGATAAATGGCAACACCCCATAACCACCTTAGTTTACATTTCGCGAAACCGCCAACAATAAGCACCTCCAGAAGCTTATGACAATTTCGAAAGATCCATCTGCACTAATGTTGTACAGTGGCAGGCCAACTGTTACAGATTGGTAGTAACGCAGCGTTACAGCCTGAAGAACAGGGCTCAAAGCGAGGGAGAGGGCCAGCCATGAATTTGTCAACATGTCAAGAAACGTTCTTCGAGAATGCACAAAAAGACGGACTCCTGATCGGAAGCTTCCTCTGCACATTTCTAACGTCCAGACTAGATAAAATCATTAAACTTCAAAAACGAGCAGTTAGAATTATAACGAAGAAACCCTTTTACTATCCAACGAATGAACTATTTCTTGAGCTAAAAATTCTGAAGTTTCCAGAACTAGTATCGCAACAAAAAATAGTTATTCTATCAAATGTATTAAATGGTACGATGCCAACTGTGATGTCTTTAATGTTTCAACTCCACCGAGCAAATAACACTAGACTAGTACAACATTTTGAAGTACCTTTAGCCACCACAAATTACAGAAAATTTTCTATTACATGTTCTGCACCAGAAATTTGGAATAAAACTTTATGTGCCAAATTTAGGACTACGGAAGATGTACCCTAAACAAAAACACACTAAAAAACATGTAAGGGATATCTTCCTTGCCAAATATAGAACAAATAATTAGTAACCAACGTGACCATGGCCGTGAAATTTATAGTGGGGGAAGACATGTGAACCTTGGTAATGGGGCTGCACATTGAAGACTGTAATTGTGTCCCAATAAATGCTTCTAGTGAATATGTGTAGGTTTGTGCGTGTTGCATGGACGTTGTGCATGTTGCATGGACGTTGTGCATGTTGCATGGACGTTGTGCACGTTGCATGGACGTTGTGCGTGTGTACGTGTACGTGTGCGTGTACGTGTGCGTGTGCGTGTACGTGTACGTGTGCGTGTGTGCGTGCGTGTGCGTGCGTGTGCGTGTGTGTGTGTGTGTGTGTGTGTTTGTGTGTGTGTGTGTGTGAGGTGTGTGTGTGTGTGTGTGTGTGTGTGTGTGTGTGTGTGTGTGTGTGTGTGTGTGTGTGTGTGTGTGTGTGTGTGTGTGTGTGCGTGCGTGCGTGCGTGCGTGCGTGCGTGCGTGCGTGCGTGCGTGCGTGCGTGCGTCTGACTCCCTGCTGCGCTTGCTTGCTAGTTTGCCTGTTGCTTGCTTGCTTGCTTGCTATGCCTGCATGTCTGCCTAATTTGCTTACTGTCTTCCGAGTTCTCTGGCGAATGTTACTAGGCCTCTATCTTTTCGCCAGAATCTCGGAGGGGCTAACACGAATCTCAGTTTTGGGTAGTCCCGTTTGGAAAAGACTAACAATCTAACCGGTAATGAGCTAAATTATTGTGCATTTAACCTAAATAGACCTGTATTCCTGCTCCTGTATATTTACAGGGAGCTACTACTGGCAGTTTTATAATAGTATTGATATTTATTATGCTTTCTCTAAGTTACTTTCTTTTTCCTAGCAGGGCGTGCCGCGACTTGTAATATTTTATGTTCTGGTGGTGTTAACGTAAGGGTACTGTTGTCGTTGGGATCGCGGAGGGGGCACGCCTGGCTCCCGATTAAATGGGTGGCGGACCTTTTCTAGCAATAGAATTGCATGAATCTAAAAAAGTGAACTGAGCCCCTCCATCCCAACCTCGGTCTCCACACTAATATCGGTCATACTGACCCTCAATACTAACCATTTCGGGAGAATCTTTGCAGGAATTCTGTATCTAAACACAAGCAAAATCGTACCTTTCCACCGATCCCGAGCCCGAGCCCCCATTGTCGACCTATTACATTGGTTGGGTTACGTTAGGTCATCACAGTCATCACAGGCGGATCCAGGACTTGGAATCCCGGGTAGAGGTAGACACTCGGGCAGGAGCATCACCATTTAGACCAAAGTGGAGATGCCATCTATCAGGGGACCAACTCTTTTCTCGCGGTAGGGGGGTCACTCCTATCTGGTGAAGTAAGAAGTGCCGGACGTTTTAAGGGGCGAAAGGGGGCATTTCCGGGGGCACTCAGGCTCGACCATGTGGGGTTACATACCCCTCTTCCCCTCCCCTGGACTGTAAATATATATATATATATATATATATATATATATATATATATATATATATATATATATGGTGTGACATATATCCGCCACTGCTTCCAACTCCAGCATAACCACCTATCCACCGGCGTTACCGTCACACCGTGACAAACTGTCACGCCGTGACACGAGCGCGTGTGGGTGTGACGCGTTACACGTGTGCGACGTCGCGGGTGGTCGCACGTGCGTCACGTGTGACGCTCATGGCGCTGGCGGCGGCATAGAGCAGAGCGGAAACAATAGCCCCGGGGGCATTGTTGCGATGAGTTCACGTTTGGCCTCCACTGTGTATTGTGTTGGTGAAATGTTTAGGCTGGAGCGGCTGGACAGGGCGGGTTTGTTTATACTGGTGCAAGGCGGTTTGATGGGGCAGTAGGCTATTGATGACGTCAGCGATGTTGGTAAACTGGTACATAGATGGTTCGCACTGATGTGTACAGTAGGGGTACGCTTGGGTGCATTCGTTATGCCCGGGCGGAAATTCTGTTGGAATGGGGTAGTGCTGTATTTTTTGTTGGGGAAATCAATGGTTCCCTCTGGTTGGTTTGTAAGTGATATATTTTACATGATTCTCAAACTTTTGTCGTGACTTCCCTGCCTATCTGGGCTCACCGCTGAAAAGAGGAAATCATTAAAATTTGGGAAAACAAGGAGACATATAGCCAAGTATTTAAATTTATGATTGTGTTTCCCACATTACAGTTAAAACCAACTCAGGTTATGTATAGAAAATAGGTTCCCGAAAAATACGTCTATTTATCAGGTGTTTCTGACCCAATGAAGAACACAGGGGGGATGAAGGGGGCGATTTCCCCCGCTTAAAATCCGCGGAATCGCATAGTGCTCGACGGTTAAATCTGGATCCACTGCTAAATCCGAACTATGCTAAGTATGTGAAACGTAGAAGTGTGTTCGATACAATCACGTGACTCGCAGCTCCCGGGCACCTCCATTAGAGAGAGTAGAATTGCTATTGGACAGGTATAATGTTTTCTGAACCTGACAAAGGCTCATACTGGAGTGTTTACGAGACTGTCTGACTTAATTAGACTCATTTTTCTTTAAAACGAGCTTTTTATGAGCTGTAATAGAGCCCACTGGTGGACATTTTAAGTGTAGATGAATAATGCAAAATGCTATATCAAGTGAAAGAAACAACAATGGATTTTCGCTAAAAGTGCGAAACCCATTGTAAAGTAACCTTTGTTCAGAAAGTATTGATCTTGTATTTGAGATCGCTATTCACTGCAAATTAGTATAAACAGCATAATAAATGGCTTTTGGTTATACTATCAAATATACATTATATACATACCTATAGCAAGGACCCTTGCATTATCCTTCGTTCGTTGTCCTTTGCTTTATCTTTCCGTTTGTCTTTACATGGTCTTAATTTTTAGGTATGAACATGACGTAATGGCAAAGGGCCGCCCCCATATAAGAAGACTATTAGGTGGTAGAATTTGTTTGTAGAAAAAAACAACATTCTTCCGGGGTCGGCGAGCAAAAATAATCCACCCATCCAGCAAACGAGAAAATACCATTTCTTACCAATCCAAGTGCAATCATTTCAAACTCGTGCACAAACAAGGATTTTGCGTAAGAGCATTGGGCTCCACGAAATGGCAAACAAAAAGGCGTGGTATGGCAAAAAGTAAAAATGAAAGATAAGGATTATAAGGATTACGTTTTTTTTAAAAGTGTAACTTTGATAATGTTATTTAGTGTGTCTTGATGCTCCAATATATGATTCTTTTCACTTAGAAAAAAAAGATAAGTCTACAGATATAAAGAAGCTTCTTAGCCCTTTATTATCATGCATAATGTGATAACCTTCACATCCCCAATGTCACGTCAAAAGAACTGTCAATTCAGAGCTAAGTAAGCTGAACTTGGACAAGACTGCCACGCCGATCCTCAACAATGATGGATTTCCTTATCAGCTCACTTTCGCAACTCTTGGGTCGAGTTATCTATAGCCTACGCTGACAAAAAGAGAAACTCTGCAATGCTGAGAGTTTCTTCAAATCGGACAGGTCAATAACCTCAAGTCTTGTCGATCTGGCAAATGTCCAGCGCCAAAGTTATGCATTAGATATGTTCAGTATCCTTATAAGGACACTGAACATGATCTAGGTCGATATATCGTCCTGGAAAGAGAAGAGCCACTAAATGTATGTACAGAGAGCCTATATCAGAGGTTAACTTGGGATCAACTTTTAGTCTCTGTGACGTGTTTCTACATGAGAAACAGTAGAATTTGTTCAGCATGTGACGAACATAACTAAACTGTCTGCCTAGTGCACGAGGTGTGAGAATACAGACTTTGGGATAGAATTAAAGAGTTTACACCTTCTATGAATTAGAGAATAATGAATAATAATAATAACAAATAATGAATAATAACAATAAAGGGGGCGCGGTAGTAGAGTGGTCAGCGTAGCTGGCTTCCATTCAGCCGACCCGGGTTCAAGGCCTGGCGGCTTTCCTGAACAAGCAGCAAGCTGGCTCCCGAGAAACCCTTCCAACAGGGAAAGAGTTGGCGACGCCATATGACCCTGACAGTTGGTGCGTCGATAAGCCCCAAAAATTATTATAATAACAATAAATAACGAAACAGTCTCCACCCCATTCCGATCCATTGCAATGTCTTCCATCCCATTCTATTCCTAAAAATGTATCTAAAACGGTAGTTGTGTCCAGCATCATTCCTGCGACAGAAAAATATTTATACCCCATGAGGGGGTGAAATCTGGCGAATTTAGTTCTATTCAATGCCATGCCGTACCATGTTTCTCATTCATTATCTCATACCGTGGAGACATCTTACATAAAGATGTCGAGTAAAGAAATGAAAAATAAAGAAGTATAATTCGAATGGTCAGCTTAAGTTGATACGACCCAGTGCGCAGACAAGATGAATACTAGAGGATCCGTTTCAAAAGAGTTGCTAGTCATTCGTAGAACTTCGATAAATGCTTCTGATTACGACCGGTTGATCTGATGCTCTTCTAAGAGCCTGTGAACCTATCCTAATGACTGACGAAACAGCTTGGGCGAGGTCGTGGTGTTTCGTGCAGGAGACAGCTTCAAAGGAAAATCGTTGGCTTGGATAATGTTGCATTGGCAGGATTTAATGAATGAAATGAAATGAAATGAAATGCATTGGCTGTGTGCATTGTTAAGAGCCTCAAACATGTGGCCTCTTTATCGGTTCCATTGATGCCTGTCTTTGTTGAGATCTGGTTTTGGATATTTTCTGTTGTGAAAATGGAGCAAGAAACTTGAGCTCTGTTTTAGACTCTTTGCGAGTAAATTGTTCATTCATGATCTGACGGAATTATCTTATAAAGTGCTCTAAGCGTGTTGGAGTGCTATTTTTCAAGAAGCACAGATATTGCGTGGGAAAGCAGGTCATCTTCAGTCTTAATCAGAATGGTCCCGGAGGAGCATTGCTGCTTTTCAGCCTTGGCAGCGTAGTGGGTTCATTCCTGGCCAACGGCAGTCAACTTTTGGTCTGCCACTCTTTTTGCTGACTTTGGCTGTTTCCTCAAACAACTTCCACCGTATTCTCCACTCATTTAAAAAAAGGAAACCGAGGTAGAGTATAGCTCATAGGTCATGTAAAAGGCATTCAAAACATTCTGCTAGGTGTGTTAACTATAAAAGATACATACATTAGCATAACACCAACCTATTTTGTATCGCTATTATCATCCGCATTGTCCACTTCATGACACTCGCATTATTCGTCTGGCGTATGTTTTTCTAGGAAGAGGTACACATTTCGCTTGTAGGTGACCTAGGGGCTGGTCCAGACCCTTTCTTGAAAAACTGAGAGCCTATTTGTTAAGTGCTTTGTCGAAAGATGTCCAATTAAAAGACGCAAAATAATTCAATTGGTCAGCCATAATGCTCATAATCAGTTACAAGACAATAATAGCGCATTTGTTACATTACACTCCGTCATTTATATCGGGTATTTTCCAATGCATGTAGGTATTTTCTGACAACACACCTGACACTAAAACCTCTCAGGTCCAAGAGGGCCTGGACCAGCTCCATAGATAAGTCACGTGACACCTGACTTATCTGTCGATGGATGGCGCTGTCTGGGCACGTTCGACCCGCCACCCACTACTCGCCATCAGTGGCGGATCCAAGGGGGAGGGCAAAAAGGTATTTGCACCCTCCAAACTGAAAAGCTCGGGGCAAAGCTATGTTTTTACCCCCCAAAGTGATCGACCTCCTTTCTTCCCTCTGACTCCTTTTTAGTTTATAAGCAAGATTTTGGTGCTTCAACTCTCAACCTTAAACAAAACCAGTTAAGTTCTGTGTAAATATTGGGCCTTGAACTGGAAAAATATCTCAATCCTATATTTTTTATCCCGTGACGTTTTTTGCTTTTCGCCTCAAATGCCTAAAATTTCTACCGGCAAGTGATATTGTTGCGCAGCTTTCACGGCGTGATTTTTTTTGCATTTCGACTTTTGACTTTGGTTTGCCCCCCTAAACCGACCGGCTAGATCCGCCACTGCCTGCGATACGTCACCTGGTAAACCACCAACACCGGATCGCAGCCACAGCGGGAGATCTCTTCGCAAGTGCATATTGTGAACCTGGTCCATTTGTTACGGATGTGTAAAATCTGTGAGTGGTTTACAGTTCTGGATGGAGAGCTTAGGTTTCGAATATCTATATGCTTCCACAGACAAGGCTCAAAATTTTATCGATCCAAAGTTCGAACTAGATGAGTTAATGCTTGCCCAGCAGTATTAGCTTTATAACAAGTCCATGGAGGATTCAATGCATAGTGAATTCTGACTCCCCGTTTTACTTAGGGGTTGTTGGTGGCACGTTCGACCCGCCACCCTCAACCCCCTAGATGGTTTAATGCTGGCATGGCGATACAAACTTTATAGAAGATTCATGGGAGACCTTATATTAAGAGTTCCTGTATATCACCCCCCTAACTGTGATATGCCATCTGTGATGTGCACTCCATCGGTCTTAGTAATGATATTTTGGAGTTATTTATGACATAATATTTGTCATTTATAAAAAAGTCATGACTGCTGATTCCACCCATAGGCGGAACCAGGTTTGACAATTGGGGGCAACTTCCCGGGAGGAGGGTGCCACTTTTGGCAGGCAAAACTTATCAGGTGGGCGCCAAATCTTGTCGGTGGGCGCCGATTTTCACATACTGAGGAGGAGAGATTAAAAAACTACATTTTAGGGTGGCGTCATCGACCTTTCAAGGGGCACTGAGACCATTTCAGGGGGCGCCGAGGGTCGATCGGGGGTCACCTGCCCCCCTTGCCGCCTGGATCCGCTTATTTAAGAGCTTAAAACCGGTGACGGTGTATAAGCATTTGTAAAAAAATTGCAAATATAACCAAGGTAAAAAAATTAGTTATGCATCTCATACCAATTGCATATTTTAGTGCCTAAGAAAATATGAAAAGAATGTTAGCATTTTTTCTGAAAAAAACTCACAAACAAGAATCTATGACACGAGAAACTTCTCGCAGGAGCTCTTGTCGTCTGAAAATCTCTCCTCCGAATGCATCGGCTATTTTACCTGGACATTATATAGATCAACATTCCCAATAGAAACATTAACCATTGTCAGAACTCACCGGCAGAAGTCCCTGGTATAGGAGAGGGTGTACATCGCCCACATAACCTATTTTGATGTATGCTTACTGCATAAAATCATCACGAACGAAATCACCCCTCATCCATTAGAAACAACATATCATTCAACCACGAATTTATAGCTCGTGAAACCCGGCAATCGTTGCAACTGTCACTCTATCGCCCAAATAACAACCATGGAAAACGTCAGTTCATCTATCGAGCCTCTGCGAAATTCAACCAGCACGTTATACCCAATGATCTTAATATTGTCAGTACCGATGTGTTAAAACCTCGCATTAGGCAAGTTATAAGACATTCCAGTAAGCCGCGCAAGACAGTGGTTGAATATATGTGTACATACTTAATGGTTATACTAATGTGTTATACTTATGATGTGACTGTTGTTATTGTGACGATGTTTTCGGAATAGCCCTCACGGAGCGGAGAAACCTGGCAATGTCTTGTGGGCTGTCGGAATAAATAAATAAATAAAGGGAAGAAAATTGTCAAAACTCACCGACAGAAGTCTCTGGTGTAGGAGAGGGTAGAGGCCCGCGAGCTGCACCTCTCGGCCAAAGAGAGCGGCGTCTGCGTCGCCACGTGATACTTCTCCTGGAATGGGTAGACAGACCGGTGGTACTTCACGTGCAATTCGAGAAAGAAGACAGGAAGAAGAATGAATGAATGGATAAAGAAGAATGCTAGAGAGAAAACGCACGAGACTGTTGCGTACTTGTGAAACGCAAAGCAAGTCAAAGGTACGAGTCAACCAGACACGAGATACTACAGCTTTAAATATGGCCCCAATTTTATATCTTTGTCCGTGTTTTGGTCCTTTTTTGGAACAGAGTCCAATCAATTGAAATGGAACAATTTATCCAGGAGCCTGTTGAAAGCTACACTATATGGCACCCAAAACTGGCTGATGCTTCTCATAACTATGGGTATGACAGCAGGAAACATATGAGCCCATGGAGGTGGTTGCTTGCTCTAAAGCACCCTAGGTAAACCACAGACAAAACAGCACCCTGTTCTTATCGTGTTACCTTTTCGGCCCTTGTATGATTTCATCTGACTCTGTGATCTCCACTGACTTTGTGTGACCTCTACTGACCTTACTGTCGCGGCGCATGATTTTCGTGTCGACCTGATGTGCCTTGTCTGACTTCTCTAATGGCGTCACGCTTATCTGATGTAGGGGCATCATACACGTCACAGCATCAGAATGACGTCACATCAGGATACATCAGGTACGGCTGCTGGACTGAAGTTTCTTCACACGACGCCGTCTGTTTAGAATCATGGAGGTGATTGGTTGGATGATGGCTTGATGTCAGCTATCTTGTCGGGATAATTGAAGACCTATTCAAGGTCAGCCGAGACCAGCAGAGGGCCATGTTGGTAGAACTGCTGGCAGCTGAGTGGCTCCTGTAAAAAAGAACACTCCTGTTAGCCATAATATTAATATATTATATGTTTAATATATTTACATAAATTTACTTGTGTAATTTTGTTCTTCCTAATATAACTCATCCATAGCAATTTTTCAGAGGCCTATTTCATTTCGTCAGTATTCGTAATATTCACGATCATTTCTGAAACTGCCATAGTTCCATAGAAATCCTCCAGAATCCTCTGATATATTACCAAGCTGTCACCAGATGACAAATAAGTAACAAATCACAGATGATGCTAATTGTTAGATCCGTCTAACTTTTCTGCCCACAGCAGACCAAATAAAGTTATCAGAGGGCGACTGACAGGTAGTTAGAACATCAGGGACAGTTGGCACAACACCTGAACCACCTCTGCTGTGAAAGGTCGCGTTGTCATGGAGACAGAGTCGCTTGGCGCGGATACCACGCAATGAATTATGTTTGCCTGTCACGTGCAAAATGTCGTAACGTCTAACTTTAATGCAAACTACCGCTTGGCTATTAAGTGTTATGAAAGTTTCCTTAACTTCAAATTACTATAAAAATTTAGCATTATCTCTTCCAAAGAAACACATGACTCCAGGGTTTTATTGGGGGCTCGAACCTCCACCCAGTTGCCTAGAATCAGCCTCCACCTATGCATTTGCTATATCGATTAGGTGCCCACTATTGCTTGGTAGTCCCACATTTTCAAAACTAAAATCCCCAACGCAGTTGAAAAGTTACATCCCTAAGCGTTGGCATAGTGACAGAGGATCAGGGCTATGGCCTCCCTGGCCTCTCCATTGATCATATTCCCAACCATTACCTCCATGGTAGAACGTGAATGAAATGATTTTGAAACATCTATTGGTTCCCCTAAGTTTTTGGGTGTTCATGTGCCTATGTTCGCACGTACTTTTACACACTCGGGAACGTGGGGTAGCAGTCCGACAATATCGTTAGTAACGCGGGAACATAAAAGGAAGTGATTGCCACAAACAGGTGGAAAATATCCGCATGGAGAAGCATTAGTGTTTTTTGCTGATTGTGTATCTAAATAGGCTCCCAATCAGCTGACTGATTGAATTGGTTAGAGGATTCTGATAGCGTCATATCTGCATATGGATTTTCACTCACATTTTTTGTTAATTCACTTGTATTTCTTTATATATGTACTGGATTTGAGTATATGATCAGGGCTTGCAAGTGGAACGGCTTGGATTGGTTGAAAAACTGTCTGATAAGAACCGGAATGGATCTGAATGTTCTTGACCATGAGTTCCTCTAAGCGCTACCAAGTAGCTTAGCCATGGCTAAGTAGCTTAGGATCGTTCGGCGACACCGTAAACACGGCATTACACGCTCGTTTGAAGGATATCCATCAGCCGTGTGACACTATTCAGGACATTTTGGGGAAATGTCGGTCAAAGAGGCTGTCATGTGGTTTGTTGAGCACGCTCACGAAAATTACCGTCCTCAAAGTATCAGGTGGGTTAACAATAAAATTAAGGGACCAGTGAGCTGTCAATTGCTAGTTTACAGCAAACTACCCAACATAAGGCTAAATAAATATTCACACTGTAGATAAAAATATGTTGTCTGTCGCTGTCATGCCAGCGGTATATTTTTTAAATTCAAAGAATAGGCCGAAAAGGCAACGGGTTTTATTCTTAGATTATTATCAGGTCTAAATATTGTAACAATATTGTATTGACTGTCATGTGGATTGGGTTTGGATTGCTAGCTATGCGGATTGGATTTTGATTGATAACCATCTTAATTGGATTTGGATTTATTAATATGTGGACTGGATTATGATTGATGGCTATGTGTATTTGATTTGGATTGATACCCCGTAAGGGTTTTCGTAGTTTTCGGGTTTTTCGCAGTTTTTGTAGTTTTTCGGGTTTTCGTAAGGGTTGGTCCGGATGTTCCGTGAACCCTCCGGAGCGTTCGAAATCGGACCGTAGTGACGTACTTAAGGAGGATGACGTTCAGCTAAGCAGAAGACGGAGGAAAAAGGTGAGTGAGTGTAGGATGGAAAACGATGACGAACTCCTAGGTCCCAGCCTCGGCTCCGCGTGCAGTAAGGAAACATGGCCGACGAAACAGGACTGAGAGACAAGGAATACGCAGCGAGGAGTGTTACGCAGCGAGGAATACGCAGCGAGGAATGCGCAGCGAAAAGAGGAGTGTGAGTGTTTGGCCAAATTGAATATAAAGCTTAATGCTATCGTATGGTCTGTATGACTGAAACGCCGCCTCCTATGTTATTCCGGTACCACATTCCCTAACCAGCAGCAGCAGAGCCATTCTGACGTTCCATTTTGAAACTCGTGCATAACACCTCGTCGAGGAAATGCAAGAAAAGGAAAACTTAAGCAAATTCTCCAAAGGAATCAGCAATCGTCTCTTTGCACAGCCAACGACAATGGGTTAACGTGTCCCTACTTTGAACGCGAAGGTATACAGCTGCGCCAAAACGGTATCCAATAATCGATCCGCTGCCGTGTACGTGGATGCTGATTGGCTGAAACAGCTGATTGCTCGGAAATAGCAGCTCAGTAGACAGAATAAAACCAGAGGCGGCTCCAGCGGAGGCAACGGGGGGAGGGATTAAACAGCACCCTGTCGGTCTCCCCGTCTGTTAATATATGTAGATTTCTATAAGCATGTTTTACAAAAGCAAAGATTTTCAGCAATAGCTGTAGTGTTTTAGACGATGTTAGTAGCTTTCTACATGGAAAGTTGGACCTGGGTTCGCTGTAGAATCAGCCTGTCACGTCCAGCGGCACACGCGAACTTTATGTCGCCGGGGAATAATGGTGGTTGATGGGATAGTGGTGGACAACGCTCAAAACAAGTCTGAATTTTCGCGAGGCACGCTACACGTTTTCAGCGTGTTCATAAACACACATTTTCGGTGTGCTCGTAAACACACGTTGTTCGCGTGTTCATAAACAAGATTGTATCTGCACGCGCTGAGACAGTGCAGCTGTTGGAAATAGTTTTGTTTGGGGACGTTCTCGTGGTAACCTTATCCCCCTTACCAACGAGTAGTGTCCATTCCGGGTCTATGTACAAGATTCGACCCACTGATATTCTGCTATTAGATATTTGATTGCGCTAGAATACCTAGCTCCGGGAAGCTCCCGTGTCTGATCTAATATTGCTGTCACAGCCGTAAACTTGATAAATCTTCTGACACATTGGCTGCACTTGGAAACAGATTGCTCTTTGAATATCCTCCGATTACTGGTGGTCACCGTTCTTCACTCATCTTACCTAACAAAAAACCTGGATCTGGTAGCACGCACAGTGGAGGGAGGCATAGGCGTAGGAACCGGGGGCCAGGGGGCCACTGGCCCCCACTTTTCTGTGGGGGCCCCCACAGAAAAGTGGTATTGATATGAAAATACCAGCAACTGTAACATAAAACAAGAAACTCAAACGGACCGTATAGCTTGCTCGGAAAACCTCTTATAAAGCTGGCCTGAACTCCTGAGCTGATCTAAGGTCTTATGAGTCGGCCTGGGGCCCCTGAGCTGTTCAGGGGCCCCTGAATTAACCTCTGATGTCCTATGAGCTAACTTGGGGCTCCTTGGGATAATCTAAGGTCCCTCGAGCTGGTTTATGCCCCTCTGAACTGTTGCATGGTCCCTAAGCTGAACTGGGAGCCATCAGCCTGAATGGGCCCCTTGAGCTAGTCAAAGACCCTATACAAGCCGATCTGGGGGCCCCTGAGCTGAGCTGAGCCCCCAAAGCTAATATGATGCCCCCTGTGCTAAACTGGGGCTCCTGAGCTTATCTGGGGCTCACCCAGAGTTATAGGGCCCCTGAGCTGAGTTTGAAGTGGCCTCCTTGAGCTGTTCTGAGACGCTACATAAGCCGATTTGGGACCCCTGAGCTGAGCCGGGCTCCTAAGCTGATCTGGTCATCTGAGCTAATCTATGACCCACTGTGCAGAACTGCCCCCCCCACCTCCCCCTCCCCCTTAGATGGACTGGGACCAGTAGAGTAGCCAAGGAGAGTCCAAGGGGTTCGCAGACCCCTCCCCCGCCCTTGGGCCGATCGTAAGCACTCTAAAGGATTCTCTGATCAGGGGGCCCCCAGAGTCAGTCTCAGGGGCCCCAAGATTGGTTCATAGGGGCCCCGAGTCGGTCTCAGGGCCCTCCGCCCCGATAGTTAGCATTAAGGGGCCCAAGAGTTGGTCTTAGGGGCCCCCGAGAGGTGGTCTCAGGGGCCCCCTGAAAGTTGGTTTTCAGGGCCCCTGAGAGTTGGTCGCAAGGGACCCCCGAAAGTTTGTCTCAGAGGGTCCGAGAGTCGGTCTCAGCCTCCCACCCCCGAGATTAAGTCTCAGACCCCCAAAGTCGGTTTCAGGGGGCTCCTGGAAGTCAGTCTCAGGGGACCCCCAAGAGTCGGTCTCAGGGGCCTCCGAGAGTCGAGCTCAGGGGGCCACGACATATAGTCTCAGGGGGCCCGAGAGTTAGTCTCAGGGCCAAAAGTCTATCTCAGGGCCCCCAGAAGTCGGTTTCAAGGGCCCCTGAGTCAGTCTTAGAGGATCCCAAGAGTTGATCTCAGGGGCCCCGAGAGTCAGTCTCAGGGCCCCCGAGAGTCAGCCTCGAAGCCCCGCCCCCTGAGAATCGGTCTAAGGGGTCCCTCGAGAGTCTTTCTCAGGGGGCCCCTGGGAGTCGGTCTCAGGGGTCCCTGGGAACTAATCTCGGGATAAGTTATTATCAGATACCCCACCAGTGTTGGTCTAAGGGGGCTTTCTCTCAAGGGCCCCGAAAGCTAATATGGGGCCCGAGAATTAGTGTCATGAGTGCCGCCAAGTGCTGGTCTCAGGGGCCCCTCATAGTCTCAAGGGTGCCTCTCTCAGGAGACAATATTTACTTTCAGGGGGCCCCGAGTGATCATCTGGAGTCCCGAGAGTTAGTCTCATTTGTGCAGCAGAGTGACGGTCTCAGAGGGCCGCGGAGAGGTGATCTTGGATGCCCTCGAGAATTGGCCTCAGGTTGTCCCCCAAGTTTTTGTCTAAGGGGCCCCAAGAATCAGCCTCGGGGAGCGCTCAAAAGCTAGTCTCAGAGGCCCCTCCCCCCGAAGTCAGTGTCAGGGGCATCCGAGAGCTAATTTTGGGGCTCTGAGAGTAATCACAAGAAGTTCTCCCGAGTTTTGGTCTCACGGGCTCCAAGTTGGCCTAAGACCCCTGAGGGCTAATCTGGGGCCTCCTAGAGTAGGTCTCAGAAGCACCAATTGCTCAGTCTCAGGGACACCCCCTGAGTGTTAGTCTCAGGGGGTGCCCCAGTGTTAGTCTCAGATTGCTATCGGGAGTCAGTCCCAGGGTCCCACGAAAGTCAGTCTTAGGGGACCCCAAGATCTGACCTGGATGCCCCTGAGACTCTATGTCTGGGGCCACCCGAGAGCAAGTCTGGGGGTCCGGTAGGTAGTCTCAGAGGTGCTGCCGAGAATTTGTCTTAGGAGCTCCGAGCTATACTCAGGGCCCCCTCAGTTTTGGTCTAAGAGTCCCCGGTAATAAGGCCCAGGGGCCCCTGACAGCTAATCGGGGGAGGGGCCGAAAATTAGCGTCGCGAGTGCCGCTAAGTGTTGGTCTTAGGAGGGCCTCAGAGCTAAACTGGGAATCCTGAGCTTATCTGGGGCTCACTTATACGGCCCCTGAGCTGAGCTGGGGGCCATGAGCTTAAAGTGGCCTTCTTAAGCTGTTCTGAGACGCTATATAGACCGACCTGGGGCCCCTTAGCTGAAACGGGCTCCTAAGCTGATCTGGTCATCTGAGCTAATCTGGGGCCCGCTGTGCTGAACTGGGGACCCCGAGATGGTCTGGGATCCCTGAATACTTTTAGAGTCACTGAGCTGGAACCGTTGAGCTATTCTGAGACAGTACATCAGCCGACTTGGGACCCTGAGCTTATCTAGACCCCTAAAAGCTGATTTGGGCCCTTAGCTAATCTCAGGCGCCCTGTGATGAACTGAACAGCCCCTGAGCTGGTCTGGGGCACCTGCGCTGTTATTAAGTCCGCTGAGCTGAGCTAAGGGCGATGAGCTTGAATGGGCCTCTTGAGCTTTTTGAGCTCTACACCAGCCGACCTGGGGTCCCTGAGCTGAACTAGGCCGCCAAAGCTAGTTTTGGGCTCTAAATTAATATGAGGCCCCTCTGCTGAACTGAGCAGCCCCTGAGCTAGTCTGGCGCCCCATGCCCAATTATAGGACCCGCTGAGCTAAGCTGGGGGCCATGAGCTTGAGTTGGTCCATTGAGCTGTTCTGAGACCCTATATCAGCCAACTTGGGGGCCCCTGAGCTGTGCTGGGCCCCACAGATAATTCGAGCCCTAAGCTAAGCTGGGGCCCCCTGTGCTTATATGAGGCCTCTGAGTTGGTCTGGAGCCCCTGCACAGTTCTAGCGTCCCTGAGTTAAGCTGGGGGCCGATACCTTGAATGGCCCATTGAGCTGGTTTGATACCCTATATCAGCCGACCTGGGCCCCTGAGCTGAGCTTGTCTCCCACAGCTAATATGTGGCCCCTGTGCTGAACTGGGGTCCCCAGCTGGTCTAGCCCCTTGGACTCTGCTAGGGTCATTGAGCTGGGATCCGTAGGCTTAAACGGGTCCCTTGAGCTGTTCTGAAACCCTATATAAGCCAACCTGGGGGGCCCTGAGCTGAGCCGGGCCCCTAAGCTAGCCTGGCTTCCTGAGACAATCTGGAACGCCCTGTTCGGAGCTTTTAGGGCCCTGTGCTTATGTGGGGTCCCTTAATAAGGTGGTCCCATGAGCCGGTCCCTTAGCCCATGAGCAGATTTGGGGCCCCCAGAGCTGACTAATTTGGTTCCTGAGCCATGGTTTGGGCACTGGGGGCCTCTATGATAACTTGGCGGCTTCTGAGCGGCATAGGCATAGGAAACGGGAGAGTGGCGGGCCAGGGGAGCCACTGGCCCTCCACTGTTCTGGAGTTGGTCCATTGAGCTGTTCTGAGACCCTATATCAGCCAACTTGGGGGCCCCTGAGCTGTGCTGGGCCCCACAGATAATTCGAGCCCTAAGCTAAGCTGGGGCCCCCTGTGCTTATATGAGGCCTCTGAGTTGGTCTGGAGCCCCTGCACAGTTCTAGCGTCCCTGAGTTAAGCTGGGGGCCGATACCTTGAATGGCCCATTGAGCTGGTTTGATACCCTATATCAGCCGACCTGGGCCCCTGAGCTGAGCTTGTCTCCCACAGCTAATATGTGGCCCCTGTGCTGAACTGGGGTCCCCAGCTGGTCTAGCCCCCTTGGACTCTGCTAGGGTCATTGAGCTGGGATCCGTAGGCTTAAACGGGTCCCTTGAGCTGTTCTGAAACCCTATATAAGCCAACCTGGGGGCCCTGAGCTGAGCCGGGCCCCTAAGCTAGCCTGGCTTCCTGAGACAATCTGGAACGCCCTGTTCGGAGCTTTTAGGGCCCTGTGCTTATGTGGGGTCCCTTAATAAGGTGGTCCCATGAGCCGGTCCCTTAGCCCATGAGCAGATTTGGGGCCCCCAGAGCTGACTAATTTGGTTCCTGAGCCATGGTTTGGGCACTGGGGGCCTCTATGATAACTTGGCGGCTTCTGAGCGGCATAGGCATAGGAAACGGGAGAGTGGCGGGCCAGGGGAGCCACTGGCCCTCCACTGTTCTGGAGTTGGTCCATTGAGCTGTTCTGAGACCCTATATCAGCCAACTTGGGGGCCCCTGAGCTGTGCTGGGCCCCACAGATAATTCGAGCCCTAAGCTAAGCTGGGGCCCCCTGTGCTTATATGAGGCCTCTGAGTTGGTCTGGAGCCCCTGCAGAGTTCTAGCGTCCCTGAGCTAAGCTGGGGCCGATACCTTGAATGGCCCATTGAGCTGGTTTGATACCCTATATCAGCCGACCTGGGCCCCTGAGCTGAGCTTGTCTCCCACAGCTAATATGTGGCCCCTGTGCTGAACTGGGGTTCCCAGCTGGTCTAGCCCCTTGGACTCTGCTAGGGTCATTGAGCTGGGATCCGTAGGCTTAAACGGGTCCCTTGAGCTGTTCTGAGACCCTATATAAGCCAACCTGGGGGCCCTGAGCTGAGCCGGGCCCCTAAGCTAGCCTGGCTTCCTGAGACAATCTGGAACGCCCTGTTCGGAGCTTTTAGGGCCCTGTGCTTATGTGGGGTCCCTTAATAAGGTGGTCCCATGAGCCGGTCCCTTAGCCCATGAGCAGATTTGGGCCCCCAGAGCTGACTAATTTGGTTCCTGAGCCATGGTTTGGGCACTGGGGGCCTCTATGATGACTTGGCGGCTTCTGAGCGGCATAGGCATAGGAAACGGGAGAGTGGCGGGCCAGGGAGCCACTGGCCCTCCACTGTTCTGTGGTGGACCGCTGCAACGCATATGCAAATATCAGCAACTGCAATATACAACGAAAAAACCCGGGCGGGCACGACAGCTTGTCTGGGAAAGTCCAGTTTTGGCGTATGCCCTCTGCAAACCCCTGGACGGAAAGCGCTTCATGAAAAAGGCCAAGGCACCTACTATCCGAATGCTCCCAGATGGACCCCGAAAACTGGACCCAATCAAATTCTGGCCCAGACCGCTCCCAACACAGAGCGCTAATTCGGACACGCAACCCGCACCACAAGCCGAGCAGCAGCCGTCCTCGGTCATCAACGGGCGTGAAGAGCCGTCTACAGGCCGTCTTCCACTACGAAGTGAAAAATATCACCACAGAGCTATTCGATGCGAGGGAATTGTTGGAAAAGACGTAAATAACACGTAATGTATGGAAATACCTAGTGTAGGCCGGTGTGTATGCGTGTATTATCGACACCAAATGAACAGTTTTAAAACTGCTCATAATTATGGGCCCCTTGGGCTGGGGCCCCCTGAGCTGGGCCCCCTTTGGGGTTGGCCCCCCACTTTTCAACCGGTTCCTACGCCCCTGGAGGGAGGTCTCAAACTGCTTCTCCTATTTTTCAAGGTGACAAGAGATTCTTTAGCAGCAGAAGAACACTACCTGGATACGAAATTTCAATAGTGTTTCATTGCGAGATTTCATTGCGACATTCATTGCGACATTTCATTGCGACATTCATTGCGACATTTCCATAGCGTTGTGAACCAGATGTTGGCGTCATTATTGCCAAATAATCGGGATTCTAATCAAAGATCACATATAGTCATTGAATGATACTACATCAAATGAAGATATTACATCACATTCATCTCGGGCAAAGATCACCTTACATAGAGGTAAATGTTGCAATAACCAATAACTCCATCGGTGTTAGACAATAACCTCAATAAATTTCAGGAATTAATATCTCAGAAACCAATGTTGAATATTTCTTGTGACACCATTGCCGTTTTTAGTATTCCTTAGAAAACCTAGAATACAACTTTTAAGAAAATAAGATTGTCGAGTTCTAGGTATTCCTTGGTCTCGACTTATGGCAAAATATCAAGCCCAAACTCAATATCTACAATCTACATTATAATATCTAAATATCAAATCTATCAAACACCACACAAATCCGTTTATTGTCACGACAACTTGGAAGCTTCCTCGATAGATCTTAAAAATCCCGCTGCTGGCGCCCGTACATTCTCTGTAACTGGTATAGTGATACCCGGCCCGTGGAAGGCATCAATGCAGTCCTATTGGACTACGTCGTCGCCATGGCAACCGGAGGTAAACAATCACCACAATTACCCAGCGATAAATCATCGCTTCTCTGACGTCACGCAGGAGATGCTGCGCTATTAGTAGCGGTGGCTTTGCAAATGTTGCATTGCATCTGTACATTTCACTCCATGAAAATATTGATGAGTTGATTTGATTTAGACATAGCTAGATCTCAGCAAGATAACCAGAAACAAACTTTGGTTGGTTTTTCTTTCTTTCTTTCCACGTGTATTGAGCCAAGCACCTGATGTAGAATCTTTCTCTGCAGAAAATCAGCAGTAATAGTCCAACATCAATCAGACTGAAGTCGTCCCTGTGTACTTCTCGAAGATTATGCACGCTGTGTTTTCACTAAAATTCATCTCTAAGGCATACTCGAACAAGATTCTCCAAATTTCCAGGACATACTGAATATTTTGGTACAAATTGAAATGTGTAGGCCAAGATAAACTTTTTAATCAATCATTTCTGCATGTCTTCACTCTCAGCAGAAAAAGCTCACGAGAGAGAAAATATGAGCCTGAAAAGATTAGGCCGTGGTCCATTTCTTGAGCTGCCCAATCCTGTAAGCCTTTAATGTGTCGATTTCATTTAAGCCTTGAATCGGCTTAGCTGGGCTTCCTGCGATGCTGGGACACCGTAGGTGTAGAGAAAATCGGTAATATTGTCAGTCCAATGACTATTTATATCGTCTCTTTCCGTGGACGACAGAGGGATTATGGTTAAAAATCTGAACATCAAGGGGTCGTCCTCCTTCCTCCCGTCCCCCTCTTTTCATCTCTATCATAGAGGTATATTACACATCATAGACTATGTGTGAAACCTCGACGAGATTTGCATCACGGTAAAAAATTAATGCATCAATATCTACTCGATTTCTACCTGTATCGCCTTATTATGCTGTATACTTTTAATGTCTCAGCTTTACTTAAATTCTGGGACGTCTAAGATAGATCCCTTGCACCCATGACACAGCACCAAAGGTGCAACATTACAGTAAGTTTACAACCACAGAAGGATATAAGCGGGAATAGGGAGCTCGAGCCAGTCCCTCCTAAATTTCAGAGTGCTAACAGTAACTGCATAGCTGGAAGGTGTGCAAGATAGTGGCAAGCGGAGACCTGAACCCCTTAACCCCCACCCGCCCAATTAATTCATGGATACGACACTGCATACTATCAATGTATAACTACATACATATGATCAAGCTGTAGCACCACATTTTGATGAATATTGGACGTGATGTCGTTTCAGATCAGAATGTCAACAAAATTGCTACTCCAATCAGGGCTGTAAATAATCATTTCTGTGTAGATACAAGACTTACAACTGAACGGATCGAAATATTCGTTTGTTGATGCATAAAATATAGGTGTTAATTTCGGCCCTGATGGTATCTTACATTCTCGTGCAAATAGCACCCTATCGTGGCATCTTTTATCATTTCTTTTTATTAGGGCCACTCCCAACAGGCACACATGCACAATTACGAAGGGAGTATTGGCGTGGGTGTTTAAGGATCTTCTCCACCGGGTCAGATCGGACTCGTGAAGGCGGTTTCTACTGCCGTGGGGATTGAACCCACGTTACTCCATGCTATCCGATCCGAAGACTGGTAACGAAGCCACTAAGCCACCTGGCTCCGGCATGTTTATCGTGTTACGCACCGATGAACCGATATGATAGACTGCGTTTTTTTACTTTTTAAGTTGACTTTGTATCCCCATAACTTGGATAGTTTAAAGATGACTGTGACTTGTATATCGAACCGACCATGTTTTAAGAGAGAAGGTTTGAAATCGGGCCGCCCTTGAGTAGAAATATAGTTTTACTCTATTCAGTTAAATTTGCATTGTGGATAATGTGTGTAGATTCCAAAATAAAATTACCGATGAATCAAGGCTCTTTACATGAAAGTTTGCATAAATCTTAGCCTCCACCCTAGAGGACCTTCAGTCCATCTTTGTCCTAGTAAAAGGTGAGCTCGAACACCCCCTCGATCTCGGCTCCTATGCAAGGTAGTGAAAAAAGGGAACGTCGATAGAAAACTGGATAGCCTGATAGCATATTTAAAATGCACATATTAAAATGACATATCAGTTAAGTGTGCCACGTAGAACGTTGCTCTACAGCGTTGCCACAACCACTACAACGTTGCTCCGCGCAGTCGTTTTTTTATGTGCCTGAACACTTCGAGGAGCGAGGATCACTCGCATCGGCTAAACTCAGTGTGCTATTTGCTGTCATCTATGGCACCTTCAGATTTAATGGCGTGGATTCAGTTGTTGAAGAGCGCTATAGAATTCTCACCTGTGGAGTCGGGACCTGCCATTAATTATATGTTGACCTGTAAATAGAGAAAATTGTATCGCTCGTAGAAGAGTAGACTTCGTTTACATACGCTCATCTTCGATAAAAACATTTACGGGACACCCCAAACTTCATATGCGGATCCATGGAAGGCGCAAATAGGGACAATTGCTCCCCATCGAACCACGGCGCCCTCTGAAGTATTTACGGTACGCCCTAAAAGGTCGATAGCGCCCCCTGGAAATGTTCCTTCCCCGCTGGAATGCGAGTATCGACACCAGTCAGTCAGTCAGTCACTTTCTTTAAAAATACTTTGTTTTTGCGATTTTTTCAATTTAGCCCACCCCTAAACTTTGGCTTGTCCCCCTCCAAAAGTTACTCCTGGATCCGCCTATGCGCTCACCTGATATATTTAGCGCCCAAAAGTGGCTCCCCCTGGTTCGGATGGCGCCCTGCCGACCACGTGACCCCCCTTCGGAAATCCTGGATCCCTTTTGCCAAACTCCATCAAAGCAGTGCTGATCCGCGGAGATTTGAGAAGGTAAGCACCCTGGGAAAACCACCGAGACAGGGAGCTCCGACGCTGGTTCGATGTTTGGTATCGAGTTTAAATTCCATTGGGAGCGGATCACTATCCTCTCTCTGATTGGAAGCAATGTTGTTAAATATACATTATCAGTCGATTTCAAAGGCTCAGACCCTCTTTCATATTGAAATGAGCTAAATCACCTTAAGTTCTGTGACTGAGTTTGAAGATGGTGGAATATTGAATGAATGTAAATTCGGTTCAAGTAAGAAATAATGCGACGTTTGATTGCGTGCATGTATTTTAATGCTTTCTTGAGATAGACAGACCCTTCTACTGCATCCGATAATTTGCACTGTTGTCGTACTTTTTAAATCAATTACTGTCGCAGACAGCAAAAAGGCTATGAATTAAAAAATGAAACAATAGCGATTCCATTTAGTGCTTATTTTCCTTGCATCCCCATAGGAATATCAAAGCTACCATCAGCATGCCTAATTTTCCGATACTGCGAAATTACTATCGACCAAGGTGAGTAATGCGTATATGAAGGCCAAGCTGATACAATTTTTGTTGGTTTATTTTCCCCACAACACTACTGTCCCTACTGCACTACTGCCCATAAAATACTACAGTGCCTAGTACACCATCGTCCCTACAACACTATTGTCCCTACAACACTACTGCCCCTACACTACTACTGTGCCTAGTACACTACTGTCCTTACAACACTGCTGTCCGTACGCCACTATTGTGCCTACAACACTACTACCCCTATAGTATTATTATGCCTAGTACACTACTGTCCCTACAGTACTAGTATGCCTAGTACACTACTGCCCCTACAGTACTATTATGCATAGTACACTACTGTCCCTACAGTGCTATTACGCCTAGTACACTACTGCCCCTACAACACTGCTGTCCGTACGGCACTACTGTGCCTACAACACTACTGTCCCTAAAGTAACTATTGTGCCTAGTACATTACTGTCCGTACAAGACTAAGATGTGCTATATATTACTGCACGGGGCTCGGAAGGTAAATTGATATAAACCGAGGTTGGTTGAAATTTCCGGCACGCGGCCGAAGGCCAAGTACCGGAGATTTCAACCAACCGAGGTTTTGATCAATTTACGCCGAGCCTCAAGTGCAGTAGTATTTTAATACAGCCCGTACGTTTGTAGGCTTAGTTTGAAAGTAGACATATCATGAGTGTCCTCGTTTTCACTTAGCAGAAGATATAATGAATGAGGTGAATGACACGGTAAAAAGATCGAAAGAGACACGCTGAAAGCCGTCAAAGAGACAACAAGTAAAGAAACAATACTAAAGACTAACTTCTGGATCAATCAATTGAAAGAAGAATCCTTTTCACTGGGATTTGGACGGGATCTGCTCAGCCTTCCCGAAAATGAACTGAATGCAGTACTTGCCAGCTTTTTGCTTACGATGAAACGAAAGGATGGAAAGGATTATGAAGTATCATCCATCCAAAATATGTACTGCCTGACCCTAAAGTACTTTAGGGAAAATAACTACCCTAGTGATTTGGAAAGTCATCCAGTATTCAAAGGAAGCAGGGACGCAAAAGCGCAAAACTGTAAAAACTCAAACTGCTTGGACAAGGAAATAGGCCCAACAGGTCAGAGTCGATAACGTTTGATGAGGAAGATCAGCTTTGGCAATCTGGTCAGCTGGGATATGAAAATCCCATGTCCGTGCTCAGGACGATTTGGTTGTACCTGACGATGCTGTTTGGTCTGCGAGGACGTCATGAAGCCCGCCAGATGCGCTGGGGAGACGTCAAGGTAGAAGCAGATGCGAGTGGAAGGCGGTACTTAAAATTCATGGAACGCCTCACCAAGACCCGCACTGGAGAGGGTCAATCAAGAGCCTTTATTCCAAAGGCATTCGAGAGCCAAGCAGCAGGGGATGGCCGTTGCCCCGTCCAGGCATACAAAGAGTATGCAAAGCGCCGTCCTCCTGTCTCTTGTGTAGACGACGCGCCGTTTTTTCTTGCGATCAACCACCAGAGGAAGAGCGACAACCCGATCTGGTTTTCCAACGCGCCTCTTGGTGTCAACAAGCTCGGAAGCTTACTGGCCTCTGGATGTCATGCAGCGGGCATCAAGGGCAAAAAACCAACCACAGTGCCAGAAAGACGGCGATACAGCGCACTTTGGATGCCGGTTGCCCACCCGCCTACGTGGCTCAAATGAGCGGGCATAAGTCTGTATCAAGTCTCGCCAACTATACTGACGCGACAGTTGACGTCAAAGGGCAATGTCGCTGAGCATCCTCGAAGGGGCGCCTTTCGAAATCGAGCAACGCAACAAGAGGCAGAAAGTTGCATTGGAGAGCTCCTCTGACGACGGCAAGATCCCAGTCAATTTTCGCGCTTTGGGACAACTTGTCTTTAACAACTGTTCCGGCATCACCATCAACATGAAGTGATAAGGTATCTGTGTTTTGTCTAATGTGTCAGGCGGCAAGATGTACTAGATGTAAGATTACTAGGCAAGATGTAAGATTACTGCCAGATTGTAATGATTGCATTTATGATTATTATTATGTTTGTTCTTACCGACTCAATGATTGTTATTATTGTTGTTCTGTGCACCGCCTCCAGACCAGCCTGTTGAATAAGCGAGAAGTCAGATTACTTTACTTTATAAGTTATCAACTAGAATTTTGTGCCCCAATCGACTCATCACCGAAGTGTTCCTGTTTTTCATACTGCCTTGTCCTGCAGTAAGCTGCGTAAAAGTTTTTCCGGCACGGCTTGATTTGAACCAATGAAATTAATAAGGAATTGCCGTTCTAAAACCTCTAAATTACATCCCACTGCTAGTGTTAAAGACATTAGCCGGATGTGTAATCTGATTTCTATAATTTGCTTATCTGACACTGCATTTAAGGTTTATATAGTTCAGCGTGGTCGTGATAGTATTAATCCGTCTCTGCGGTACTGTATTTCTCTTAGCACGTTCTAGTTAAGAAGTTCTCTAATTTGGGCTTCCCCGATGTTTTCTAGAATCTCAGCTCCTGCAAGCGTGAAAATATTTGGGGCTTTGCGCACCACTGCGGTCTGGGTCGCCAACTTTCCCTGTTAGGGTTTTGAGCCGCGCCTGTTGGAAGCCGCCGGGCCTTGAACCCGGTCGGCTGCGTGAAGCCGCTTGACATCCCTCCTCCTGCAAGCGTAGTCATTTCACTATTTTTACCAGGACCACCAACGCGTTCAGTACCTTATCACCGCCGCTGGGTCGGGGACTCACCACCGAAATTCATTTTACAAGAGGAAAAGTTCCCAGCCGCAGACAATGCCTGCCGGGGGAAATACCAGTAGAAATGACGAAGCAGCCAATGAATCAATGATACTTCAACCGCCAGAACGTTACGAAAATCGTCTCCACTTGACAGCGTGTTGTACAAGTCACAGCAACTGCCAACTATCGAGCGCATCTGTACCACCTGAGGACTTCTCGAAATGACATGATAAGTGGATGTGAATGAATTATATCAATATAAAGGACTTCTCCATTAGTGAAAATGAAAACGTTCGGAGCTTTCGGCTATATTTTATCAGCCTTCGTCAGCGGGTGGTCGGATCGATCGGTGGACTCCGATGTCCAGCTCCGAACGTTTTCATTTTCACTAGTGGAGAAGTCCTTTATATTTATATAACCTGAGGACTTAGTACTTATCTTTGTTAAGAAAGCCTTTCCTTGTCGTGTGAGCGTTCTTTCCAGGATTGGTGAACGCCTCTCTTATTTGTACGTCTAGTTGTCACATTGATCACCGCTCAACTCGCACGCACTCAGTAGAAAACATCACGGGTTCAATTTTGTAATGTATCGATGTCCGTAGAAGTGGAGAGCTGTTTGAAGTTTTAGAATCCACTGTTGCTACTCCAGTTACAATGTCTGGCTGAAACTGCTTTTGTTAATAGTACTATATTTTTTGTTTTGAAACCCCTACCTGCTACTCAGCTATCGCGACTTTTTTATTGTATCATGTAAGCATTACTGAAGCGCTACCCAGAACTTATTTTTCATCGTTTCTCTGAAATATATTGTAAGAAAAACTGCCTATGTGTATAATACATCCACATGAGCAGGCTTATTGCAATGCATACAAACAAAATCACCTAGCGAAAATATTCATTCAATGTTTTCTGAGAGTGAAAAACATCTACCCCAATTCCATTTAACAATATTTTTTGGGGTGGTCCCACCCGGCACATATAGCCTCAGCAGCTGACGTGCCCTAAAACCCCAATTATCATCATTTGGGTGGTCCTCTTTTAACTGGTTGTCGGCAGCGGTAGCTGTTTTGATTTTTTAGTTCGCTATCCGCTTCTCCGCTACTTTTTGGTAATAGAATCCGCTACTGATACCCCGTTATCATTTAGAGAGTCTACAATTAGCGGAATAGCGGAGTAGAGAACACAAGCAGTGGACCGCCCGGTTCTAGATATCAGATCCACGCATCCAATTAGATCAGATTGGCGAGAAAATGTGGATATCCTCTGGATTTAAACATATATTTGGATTCAATTTTTTCTGTAGGTTTTGGACATGGATCAAGCTTGGTTGTGGAAATCGTGGAGCGCTAGTGAATCGGTCTGAATGTATCGGGAAAACTCCCGGCACGGACCGGATTAGATTTTAGTTTTCTTGGTCGTGATGTCCTCTTGCACTTGCCCTCCCGTCACGATCCGTTTTCAAGGTGAAGCATGATAGCCTCAGGGCTAGCACGTTTGAGCACGGCTCAGACTTGTTATGGAAATCATCGGCACATGCTGGACTGGGGTGAACACGGTAGACGTCTGCACGTGACAGGAGGCGGAACGGGACGCGAGACGGGAAGTACCCAGTGGGATGGAATGGGACAGAGTGGGACAAGGGGGCATTCGAGGCAAGTACAAGTACAGTACTCAAGACAAGACAACTAATTGTTCGAGGCAGGACGGAAAAACATGTGTCTCCTGAAAACGTCACAAAAAACGGAATGGGATGAGACAGGACCACTTATTGAGAACATTTTTCGGCACAAGAGGGGACCAGACAGGCTGAAAAAGGGACAGGAGAGGACCAGACAGGCTTAATTAGGACGGGACCAGACAGGTTGAAAAAGGGACAAGAGAGGACCAGACAGGCTGAATTAGGACAAGAGGGGACCAGACAGGCTGAAAAAGGGACATGAGAGGACCAGATAGGCTGAATTAGGACAGGAGAGGACCAGGCAGGCTGAATTAGGACAGGACAGGGTTGATAGTAGAATTATGTACACTCATGGGCGCCGAAAGTGCGGGAAGACGGAAAGCGCGTCCCCAAAACTCATGAATCAGGGGGAAGTCCCCGAAAATTCTGGGATTTGACCTAGGTTTTTCACATTTTCTAAACATTTGATACCTGTGTGAGCCTACGTAGATGTATAGTTGAAGTGCATCGTCGTTAGGGTTTTCAGAGACCGCCTATTTGCTCCAAATTTACTTCCCACACCTCTGTCATTGCCAGTCTTGGGTTCTTTCCCCTTCAGGTAAAAATTCCATGGCGACGCTGCTGTCTACACCTTTTGGATTAGGTATGTTGAATCCTTGCCCTTACAGGGAATTGCTGTTGTCCCTTCTAAGACAATTTACATCGGTCCTTGCAATATCTTATATCTCTGTTTGTATAATCTTATGTCTAATCTACATTGAAAAGTATCCCTACGAGAATGGAGTATTTTCAAACTAAAATGAGAAAAAGACCAACAGCTGGCATCTTTGTTCGCACTTCACAAAGAATGACTAGCTCACACCTGTAGAATTTTGAATACCCCAGCTGTGAGAGCAAGAATAGCACGTGTGGGGTGTCACGTGCCAGAAGGAGTTTCAGAGGTGCGATCTGTTGCCAGGGTCGGTGAACTTCAAACAAGGACTTCGCCACGAATTTATAGGTGGGGTGATGGGGCACGCCTAGTGATGGAGGCCTGTATTCGCCACTTTCTTCACTATACTTGCGTTCAGGCTCGTACCGCTTTGCATTATCTGCGGAGCATTCTTGAGCATACTTTGGAGAATTAGGTCTGGGTCACATTAGGTCATCAATAAATGATGCTATTTTTTAGCCTTTCCTGCAAAGCTCTACGATGCTTATTTAGCTTTTCTAGACCTTGCAGTGCTGCTTTCCCTCGGACGCAGCTTGGCTGTAAGACATGTATTACCTCAGTTGACCTTCTACGATCTTTGGTAACCTTTGAGATTTTTGAAAACTTGACTGTTTTTTTCTCTAGTGGCCTTTTGCTTTGAATGCTTTGCTCATCTCACCATAAGTGTTTTTGAGTAGAACCAATTTGTTTATGGTTAGAAATAAGTACTAGTTAATTTATTTCTAATCAGTTGACAATTTCAAAGCTCTAAACAAACCCACAAAATTGAAAACTAAACATTACGGACAACTTTGACTTTCGGTTTCCAGTGACCTTTGATCCCACATCACACGCCTCCTCGATGGGTCACATAGCTCTACGTGAATGCCAATCGAAGCGTCAACATCTTCTGATCACTGCCGGTCACTGGTGGATCCAAGCGGGCCAAAGGGGCTGTTGCCCCCCCCCCACCAAATCCGAAAATAGTATCTTTTTCCCTTGCCTAATAGGACCAAATTTTGGTCGTTTTTCTTAAAAAAATACCATGTTTTCGTGATTTCTCTCAAGTTAGAAAAACCTCCCAAAACGTTAGTTCGCCCCCTTAAAAAGTTACTCCTAGATCCGCCAATGACTCCGGTGACTATATTATTGCGATTATTTCCCGATATTTGGAGCAATGACATCCCAAGCAGCAGAATGGTCTGCGAGATGTAAAATCATATATTTGAGCTACTCTGGACGGTGACCTGATGGCATAAGGTCATAAGAATTAGCATAAATCGGGATTTTTGTGACGGGAAAGGCGTTTGTTTTTACTGTAAAGCTCTACGTCACTTAGGAGAGAATCGCAAGGCGGGAGGTAATGCAAGCCAGTATGGTCGTTCGTGTGGAGAAACCCAGGAATATCATTTCAGTCAGAGTAGGGAGCCTATTATTTAATGATACTAACTTCCGGGCTTATGAACGCACCAACTAACAAGGTTATATATCATCGCACACTTTTTCCCTGTTCAAATAACTATCGGGAGCCAGATTGCTCGATACTCACGAAATCCACCGGGTCTTAAACCCGGGTCGGCCGCGTGTAGAGCGAGCTTACTAACCACTACACCACTGTGCCCCCAGCTTAGCATCGAACTAACTTCACCCTCCCAACTGTACCAAATAGTCAACGTAATCCACGCTCTGAGTCACTATTTGCTGAGTCAGTGTGTCGCAGCGTGCACCTTATCGCACAATAGCGCATGTGAAATAACGTTGGTTTGTTTTTGTTTAACATGCTTGCTCCTGACCCGCATAAGCGTTGAGATTGGTAGGCGAAATATCGTGAGAATGTTTCTCGGGAAGTTGTACGTACGGAAGCACAGTGGTAAGTCTTGTGTCCTTAATATGGAAGCTGCCAGAGGGGTTTTCGACTCAACTCGAATTTGTTTTAGTTGTTGTTACGGATTTAGTGTGTTTCCATTGCTGACTCATATCTCACTCAACAGTGAGCCCAACAGAGATAAGAAAAGGCAAAACAGAGTGCGTCATTTCTCTCTATAAACTCTAAGTCAGCTACCACTCTTTGACAGCGAAAATAAATGAATACAAGAAGGATGTCGTGATGACTAACTGAACAAGTGGGAACAATATAGAGAATGAGATGGCTAAATGTTTTTAGATAGTCTTTCTCTCGCTCCAATGGTGCCGCAATCTTGTAAATAGATCACACTGAATCAAGGTAACAAAAAATATAGAATTGCAATACACGTCATAGAGATAGTGTTGAATTTAAATACATTTTTTGAACCTACTAACCATTTAAAAGGTAGGTAGGAATGCCCTTCCATACTCATGCTTGGGTTCCACACAAAAATATTATGAAGGATTAGTAGCTACATTATTTGACCTCACTACTCTCCTCTCTATTACTCGCTTTTAAAATTTCTATAAAACTACATATTTTCATAAAATTAACATTGTCAGAAGAAACGAATATGCATTCACTTTTCTTCACCATTCTTTTAACAGAACATTTGCCCCATATTCATCACCTAGTTTGACACGCATTGCTGCAACTAAATCATTTATACGCTCTGTTGCAAGGCTGGCTGTTGAGGGAGCCGAAATTAATAATAATGTGGGGCTGAGCCAGTGACGTCCTGGATGCAGACGGTACCGGCCCTCAGGGGTGGATCCAGGGGAGGTTGGGGTTAATCTGGTCATGGACCCCTTTAATGAACGGTCAAATTTTACTTAGTTTAAGCCGATGTTTGGCTAATTTTCTATTACAAAAACTACGTTTCTCGAGATTTACCCTGTTTGCCCCAAAACATCTCGCCTAGATCCACTTCTGCTGAATGTGACGTATATTTTGAAGCATTTGGAAAGGTGGATAAAGCCACATAAATATTTTTAAATGCGATGACCGGTTCCCGTGTAGCCCAGCAAAGGTATTCCAAGGCTGGCCCGGAAGGCATCAATGTTTGCTTGACATGTATCTGAAGCCGAGTTCTAACTGTTATGTTAAAGCTGTGTTACCTTCATTTTTTTATAAATTTGGTCCAAGTTGTTCCACTAAAGTCACACTAAAGTTCCACACAAGTTGTTTCACTAAAGTCATCGATGGACTTGTCACGGAGACCCCGACCCCACCACCCGAATGAGCAACTCCCACAATGAAGGGTTGATTTAGAAGCCAAAGTTTAACGTCCCACAAAAGCACAGGGACGGCCGCCCCGCTCAGGTCACCCTCTCATCAGTCAGTTGCCAGTCGACCTGTACGTCGGGTAAACTATTGAGCGCCGGAGCGTCTCCGGGGAACCGATCCCAAGCCTGTACATGCACTGCCACTGCATGCTTCTGAGCAGCGGGCCGGAGCCCAACGCTCTACCAACTGAGCTAACGGGGCGGCTGGTCACTAGCTTATGTTGGACCCGCAGGGAGCATATAGGTATGGTGATTGGAAGAGGGGCGAGACGCTCTCCCCAAAAGAGGCAGAATGGAGACGCCTTCCTCAAGATTGGGGAACAGGGAGACGCCCTCTCCAAGAGGGGGAACAGGGAGACGCTCTCCCCAAGAGAGAGAGAGAGAGAGAGGGAGAGGGAGAGAGAGAGAGGGAGAGGGAGAGAGAGAGAGGGAGAGGGAGAGAGAGAGGAGAGGGAGAGAGAGAGAGGGAGAGAGAGGAGAGAGAGAGAGGGGAACAGGGAGACGTCGAGACATCGACATCGAAGAAGACGCGCTTCTCTCATCTTCTACACCGACTGGGATCTTTCTCCAAATTGATGCAATCAACCAGTCAAATTACCAGTTTATCCAACATGACCCTGCGCACCTGTCCCAGAATTAGCTGCAAGCAAACGTCCCCGGCGCCGCTCTCGTGGACAACCCCCGAGTTTGGGATTTCCCTGTTACTCGCCCAGGTGTTGCCAGATCAGAGTTCAGCCTAGGCAAAAAAATGCCGGACTAAAGCCCGTGCAGCTGTGCGGTATTATTTCCAAGCAGCTGCGAAGTCCGTGACTAGGGTCGTTTCAAGGTCAGATGATTCGCTGGGGGTTTTATAATGTCGGCTATGGGAGTAGACTCTGAGATTTAGTCGAGCCAGTTTTGATAAATCGTTTGGTTAACTGGGTCTGGGAGATGCACTGCTCAGTCTGGGTCATGATCGGTACTAGAATAAAGCGCGGTAGACATGGGGAAGTTCCAAAGTAAGAATCCAACTGTCTTATATATGAAAGGCCTTGTCTTATCTGAAACCTGCCTTTTCCCTAGATGAATCTTTTAGATAACTGAAGTATTTTTAGAAAACGGCGGCTTTCTGCTTATCCAGGACAATATCTAAAACTATTACATGATTTCATAAATTTGGCCCATCTGGTTTCCGTTGACCACACTGATTAGATCAGGCTATGACATTGTAAGTTGGGCTAACAATTGAACAACGGGGGTAATCCGTCATAGTTTCAGCTACTCGGACTACATAAGATATGTCCTTAAGGTGCTCAAAGTTCAGTCAAAGTTCACTTTGTGTAGCGAGATTGGCATTTAGTAGGGCAAGTGTTTCACATACCATTGCGTATCCTACAAGTGATGAGTTTAGAAAAGGAGTCATCGATTTCTCGCACCTTCATCCCGACAATTCACGACAAGGGACACCATATCCACACACTCACACAACAATCACATCAGGGAACACCATATACTACACTCTTACACATTAACTCACGTCAGGAGACGTCATATCCTACACACTTACACATCAACTGAGACTGGAGGAAACCATAACCCACATACTCCCACATCAACTCGCGTTAGGAGACGCCATATCCCTACGCTCACACATTAACACACGTCAGGAAACTCCATTTCCCCACACTCACATTAGATCACTTCAGGAGACGTTATATCCTTCACACTCACACAGAAAACTCACGTCAAGAAAATCATATCCCCAAACTGACACATTAACTCATGCCAAGAGACGTCATATCCCTCACACGCAAACATTTGCTGAATAATCACAGATCCAATTCAGAAGAGGAAGCCTCAAGTTCCCCCAGCTCATTCAGAAACCGCCATTGGGAGCAGGAACCTTTAGTCTCATACGCTTTCTAACAACTTAGTAATTTAGAAGAATCCGTATCCGCACTCGACTCTGCCGCACACGCTTCTCAGCACAACTTACTTTTGAAGATGATTTTTGTTCTCCCAATGTTTACCACTTCGCTCCGGGGAAACAGTCTCTTCACCCTGTTGCGCTCTCCAACAACCACGTGAAAACAACTTTCCAAAAGAGTCCTTAACGCCCTCACGTCTTCTCCATGCAAATAATTACCAACACCAATCTTTACGCCCTCTCATATCGCCATAAGGCCTCGCTGTTCACCCGTCGTCCCCTCTCCCCCACACCTCTCTCCTCACACCCCACTCCTCTCTCCGTCCCACACCTCCACCACCTCGTCGTTGGCGACAAACTGAGCTCTCCGTCGCACCTACCTGACCTAAACCAGCGCCGGCAGCCGGCAGCCGACGATTCCCCTCCCTCCCCTCCCCTCCCCCTCACGACCCACGCAAAGCCGCGCCTCGAGGCACGGGAGGCACGCCGCGATCTCTGAGGCGATTCTGCAGTGTTATGTACGGTGGATGGTGTTTGGTGAAGGAGGCTTGATTTGGCGGCAGTGTGTTTCGAAATTCCCGCGGTTTGAAATTGAAACATTATATTTTTATGAATATAGCATTGTAGAACATGGTATCCTCATGATTTCTTGTTCTGTATGAAGGTGTGCTAGGAATTTGTTCCCCCGCAAAGCCTTTGTGGACTTTTATAGACTCTGTCTCTCAAGTTTAACACCACTACTATGCATGCCTGGCGTGGTGTAACCCTAACAATAGCTTCCTGATGGTGATTTTTATCTAGCGCCTGAACAATGGAAACTGGGAACAACACTTTCTTCAAACTAGAAGTACCGCTGGAAAATATCCAGGTTTTATCGTAGGCTGAGCGTGAAACTGTATTGTCTTTTACAAATTACCTGTCTAAAACTGGAGGCTGGAAACTTTGGCTACTTTCTTTCTGATATGGTGCTAGGTTAGGGAATATAATAAGCAAACCAAGGCCCTTTAACCCGCGACCCGTCAGTGGTTTGGCGCCACCTTCGTCCCACCGAGGGCTATCGATTTCCCCCTCTAGCTCCGAAAAGGGGGTTTGCGTAAATCTGCAAAGTTTGTCGGAAAACTCGTGTGAATTCAGTATTGGTTTACTTGATATGTTTAAGCGCTCAGGTCAATGGTTTGACCTCCAGAGGCCAATTAGTGTCACGATGGGCTATTTCTACTAAAATATTCAATGCTTAAGAACCCTGGGTATAGGTCTCATCAAATTAGAGCTATTGAGGTCTGGTAAAGTAAATTGTATATGAAAATTTCAGGGCTTTCTCCGCTATGTGAAACATAATGACATCCCGCCAGTGGTTTGAACTCTGCAAGGCACATCTTGACCTTACATGACCTGAGATCACGGAAGATCATGAAGTAATGCCGTTCAAAATTAAATAAAATCCAGTGACGGGATATGCACGATGGCGTTTAATTCAGCGCTTCAGCTTGATTAGGTTAAAAGCTGTTGTCAAAGTACTGTTTTTCATCCCTTGTGACCTGTGATGACCTCTGATAAGTCAAAGAGAAAATATCGCCCCTGGAATCCGTGAAAGGGTGGACAAGAATGTTCTCTCTGAGAAATCTGGGGATTTGCAATCTTTTGTGGCTTTTATATCATAGGACGAACTTTTTCGTGTCCATCTAACTCGTACCTGAGTGTAAAATCCGGAAATCACAGCAATAGAGACGAGATGGTAGTGTTTAGAAAACAGCTATGTATAAATTTCGCGAAACCAATATGAGTCTCCGCAAGGTTTGAATCACTTCACAGCACCAGAGAGCTTATATTTTGTCTCTGGTGTCGAATTTTGACGGCTGTCAGTAGTACCGATAAGGCCCCCAACACCATGGTCCCCCCTACCCGATCTAACGCAGCTCTCAGCTCCAGGCGAAATCAGCGCCAAGGACGGATCCGAGTGGGTCTCGGGAGTTTTCAGAAGGCTGATTGATGGCGGATCATCCACAATGCTCGAACATCGGACTCCTGAGGACAAGTGGACTGTGGCGGTCTGACACATCACGCTTCTTCAGCTCCGACGCCTGTGGTGTTAGCGTTCTTTTTGGGGCTGAGATGGGGAGATACGAACTCTGTTGGCTGACTTTGTTTGCCCTTCTTCAGGGAAGGATTCAGCCGGTTGGTTTTGAGGGTGAGGCAAGTCCAGGATAGCGAAAGAAAAAATGCTGAACCGTCTAGGTGGTAGCCGGTAGGATTGAATTGATGTAATGAATCAATTTTTCACTTCAGAGAGGTACCTTGCAAGCGGGTAAAACGAGTAATCAGGGTCTTACTGCCTAACAACACCCTCCCCAGTTTATCAATTGTGAGACACTAAATTGCTTTGGGGGAGGGGGAATCGGGTTGCGACCTGCCTTTATTTCACATTTGGGGGCCATGAATAGATTGCCCCCCCCCCTCACCCCAATGGGTCCGCCTATGCTCTACTACACCTTCCTTTTAAGACATTTTTTCAGGTACTAAGAAGTCTGCTGTTTGGTGTGGCTCCGCTCAGCGTAGTGAAAATTCATACATGGTCTTTTTTTCAAGCGTTTCCGTTCAAGCGTTTCTCTTGAATTAGAAGATTCCGCGCGAGATTCAAGATTGGGGTCGGATTAAAGGGAAGCGCCATTAACTTCTCAACGCTTTTTATTTGCTCACAACACCATCAGCTAATAGTAACATTAATTACTTGCCGAGGCCTAAGTACCTCCTCACCCACTCATAGGTAAAGGAACGTCCGGAACATTGGGGGAGATGTTTACAAGAAATATTTTGAAATAATTTAGCTCCAGGCAACACCATAGGGCCAATGATTAACATCTTAAGCAGTAAGGGTCATGGTGCCCTGCAGGGGCAGATCCAGGATTTCCTCAAGGAGGGGGCGAATTCAATATTTGGGCGGCCCGTCGTTTGGGAAGGGGCCCGCGACCGGGGGCCCGGCGGAAAAACGTTAAATGTGATAGAAATCAGCTTTAAAAAAGATTGGCGGCCCATGCCCAACCAGGGGTCATTTTACAGGTTTCCACCACACATACACGCTCGCGCGCACTATACAGTCAGTATATACATATACAGACAGGACTTTTCTCTCATAGCACCCTTGCGTGGGGGGCCCGACAGCTGCTGCGGGAGGTGTTTCATTCCAGCAGTGTTTAATTTCGGCACAAGGTGGGGACAATCGCCCCATCACCCCCACCCTGGATCCGCCCTCTGGTCTCCTGGCCACCCTATTTCTACGCCTATACCTCCATCCCCCTGTCCCCTCCCCTCAAGCAGTGAAATGGAGATCCATCAACATCGACCACCGACAGGCAGGCTATTGTTTGACGATAAAACAAAAGCCCACCCCATATGAGTCGTCAAATAGGAGACAGCAAGCAAATGAGGTTAGCCGAAACAAAAACAAAAAAGGAAAATCCGTCCGCATTGTTTGTAAATTGTCTCATGTCCGTTCTGTAGCCGCCACTCTCGATTGTTCTCGTTTGTACAGCTCTCACGTAATACCCGTGGATAACAACATTTCTGGATGTGTTCCGTGAGTGTGACGTGCATAAAATATGACAAGTGATCGGCTGCCACGGGCGGTTCTCCATCCATGCTGAATTAACCAGTACAAAATGACCGCGAAACACCTGCCACTTCACCGAGCAGGATAGCCGCTTTTCAATTCCGTAAACGACTAGGTTCGAAATGGTTGTGTGCACGGTGTGGACTCTGCGTGAAATATTAATCGTGGCTGGTATGTGTGTGGCCCAATGTCCTTGTTTACTGACATTCCCATCTGTTTCAACGTCAGAACCACAGGGCAGTGCAAGGGCGAAGTGAGCAGGGGTAAGTTATGAATCATTTTCGTAATTATAATGGATAAAGTATTATACAAAGTTAACACCCTATTTTCCATAAGGAAAAAGATGCAATATTTCTAGAGAAAGCTTACGACTAGTTTGAGCAGACAAGATCTGGCAGAATAACCAAATACCCAAAAATAATCGGCAGAAGAATCATACAATAGTTCTCAAAACCGTATCCGCCCCAACGGTTTTTTTAATTGCGCACGTATATATGTATTACAGGCATATAAACACGATAACAAAAAGCATACACTATACATAAAGCATATACATAAAAATAATGCATACATAATGCACAATACATAAAGCATACACACAATACTAAAGCAGTATCTTCCGACCGACAGGGTGAAAGTTCTTCAAAGTACGGAGCTCGAGGAGTCCCGCGCTTCTGACCACTGGCGGCGACTTACAATCATACAATTATAATCATTCTTATACATACAAACGTCCCTCACACAACTTGACGTGAACTTCTATTCTTAATAAGCTACCTTCTCGGTAATTCATGTGTAAGACAGCCCTCTAAGTTGTGTGTTCTGGAGGCTAACGAAGGAATCGTTTCCTGAGCCTCTCTAAGTAACTTAGCGTTGCTCCATGTCCGTCTATTCGTGTCGATCGGAATATCAAACATTTTTGTTCTCCGGAGATAGAAAATTACCAAAATGCCAAGGACAGTCACTGGGCCTCCTTTAGCAATGCTCCCGCCCAGTGAGGTATCCAGGACGAAATTGGGGGGGCGCTAGGGGCTCAAGCCTTCCCTGCCATTGACTCGGAACAGCATCCGACCATGCATTAGCTACAGGTACTCTAACATTTCGGGGGGGGTGTTGAGCCCCCTATCCCCCCTTATATCCGTCACTGTTACTGGGCCTCCATCAAAAATGATCCAACAGACTACAAGTAGGAATTCTACGAGGGACTGCTGCAACTCGGCAAAAGTCGAAAAACGTAGTTACATGCATACATAATACATACACACATACATAGTACTAGTTGGACCCTGCTGATTGGTGGGTAAGGAAATAAGAGATGACTTTCTCCCGCTTCAATTGATTCCCAATGAACCACTGGAGGACACAGTGGGGGCCGAGGGGCCATGCCCCCAAACAAAGCTAAATTTTGATCAATTTTCTTTAAAAAATATATGTTTTTCGACTTTTGCCGAGTTGCCCCCTCCCCAAATGGTGCTCGTGCGAACGCCCCTGCGGTGAACAATCATATTTACACTGCCCCCTTCCTCCCTCGCGGATATTTAGTGTTTGCAAATAAAGTAATGGTCAAAACACTATCATGTCACCACAAGGTGTCTCACTCGTTCGTTGTTAGGACTTCTCCACTCGAGTTTAAACAAGTTGAAGGAGCTTTCGACCTGTATTTCAGGCCTCCGTCAGCAGTTTAATACATGGTGTTAAAGCACAATTCAAAACACTCTTGATACAAAATTTTGTATTTGTATCATTTTGTATTTGTATCATTCTGTATCATGATTGTTTTTTAATCGTGCTTCTCTACCATGTATTAAACTGCTGACCAAGGCTTGAAATACAGGTCGAAAGCTCCTTCAACTTGTTTAAACTCGAGTGGAGAAAGTCTTAACAACAAACGAATTATTTACGACTCCGCTATGACATTTCGAGAGGTTTCTCACTGTTGGATGAAGCCGCACCCGAAACGTGCAATGCGGTGCAGCATAACTACCGGGCGCATATTATCAGCGGCACAGTATCATCTCCGGAACACGTGATTGACGGCACAGTATATCTACTCGAGGCTTACACCAGCGGCGCCATAAACATTTTAGAGGAGCGCAGCTTTGCGGTGTAGTATAGCCGGTCTCTATCAGAGCATATCTCGAATCGGATATCCGAATACCGTCCGAATATCCGAAACCATCCGTGAGCTGTGAACCGAAAAACTCACACGTGACGCACATTTTCGGTTTTAGGGCTGTTATTTGTATGACGTTGTTGTTTTCCTTTTATAATCTATTTCCATTTGTCCCTTACATTAATAGTTTATATCTTTAATCATTCTACTCAATTGAGCTCATCAAAGAGTCAAGCAGCTCCTTCTACGTTTAGGCCGCTAGTGTACAAGCTAATTCACATACTCTTTTCTCGCCGACACGAAACTTCCGTGTAAACTTATCACACTCTGACACTCGACTTGGCTTCCTCGCTCTCTTTACTTTGGATTGCGCTTCCTCGTGTGTGACGTCAAAGCCCCGCTGCGCCGCTGTGACGTCGCCAGCCGAGCATGACGTCATAGTCAGCTGACTGCGTTGTTGCTAGGTTACCCGCTATTGCGAGCGGCAGCAACCGAAGCTGAACAGCCGCTGTTATGGCTGCTGGCAAACCGGTAGTGGGTGGTTTCCGTGTGTGTGTTGGAGTTTAAGGGCGCCTCAGCTGCCAGGGCCATTTAACGCGCCTGACTATACAATTTAATCAATCCTTAAAATCCAAGTCTTCAATGTTATCCTATGTGAAGATAGCTAAAAGCAGAGCTACTTCATTTATACATGCTTAGTTCTGTTGCACTTGTGTTACTCGGTGAGGATTGTATACAATATCAAATCCGATCTCTGTCAAATATAATAAGACTATTGAGAACTCAACAGCTGGTCTGTCTCCTATCAAATTTGCAAGGGACATCGGCGGAAAGAATCGAGCACGTAGAGTTCTCAGTCCGTTACATCCTATGTCAGTTAGTACATGCTGTACAGTAAGCCTGCTTCGACAGTGGCTACACCGGCTTGGTTCTGTAGCAGAAAAGAAATGTCCATGGGTTGCAAATGTGTGACCAATGCGAAGTCGTGCGAGGCAGACCTCCTCCCTCCTACTCCGCCTGTTACTCGACTCCCATGGTTCTATGGTTGGCTTGAGTCGTTTTAAGGCGCAGGCCGACTCACTATCCCATTTGGTTTGCCACTCAGTTTTGAGGAGACTGTTAATCTGTGCCTTTACATCAGATGCTGGAACTCTAAATGCCCCAACTCGTGCAGTCTCAGACGCCGATCTGGCAGCTAAATCAGCTCTCTCGTTACCGGGTATTCCCACATGACTAGGGACCCATAAAAACTGTATCCTGGCCCCGGTAGAAGAAGCGGTATTCAGAAGCCTCCGGATGGTGGGCACCAGCCAGGATTTTGGGGGATGACTAGACTGGAGTGCAGCTAGGGAACTAGCGGAGTCTGTAACGATTAAAAATTGTCCATCAGGATCTCGGAGAATGTGTCGTAAGACTTGGATAATAGCACATAGTTCGGTGGTAAAAACGGATACCGATGTCGGGAGGCTGAAACTTCGACTTACGTCTCTCCCCACGAAGGCACATCCAGCACCTGAGATGCTTTTGGAGCCGTCGGTATAGAAGACAGAGTAACCTGTGTATGATGCAATCTTTTCAAGTGCGGATTGCTGCAATATCGTTGGTTGGGTCGTAGACTTCCCTAGTGCGAGAAGCTCTTGGTCACATTTGATGGATACGTTGCGCCAGGGCTCAAATTTCTGTGGTCGTATCTTTGCGACATTTCTTAACGATATTCCGGACCCGTCTAACCACCGCAACACTCGCATACACAATGCCTGGGAGGAACTCGGGCGGGTAGATGAGAACAAGTCTGTCACGGATGGATCAAATAACCATTTGTGTGTGGGGTGTTTTGGGTACTGCTTCATTTTACTGGCGTACAACAATGTAAGTCGCTTGCGTCTGAGGTCAGAGGGGCTCATTTGCGTCTACGAGTAAACTCGCTCTACGAGATGTGCGAAATGCGCCTGTCGCCACTCGGATGCATGCATGATGTACCGCGTCCAGCGGCTGCTTGACGCTGGTTAGCGCTCCATCGTAAGCAATGCATGAGTAGTCCAGAACAGACCTGATGAGGGCGTGAAAAAGGCGTAAAAGTGAGGACCTGTCAGCGCCATACGAAGTGCGTGATACCATTTTGAGAATGTTAATGCGTTTCATACACTTGTTCCTAACATCGCAAATGTGGGGGAGGTAGGTAAGACGTTTGTCAAATGTAACGCCTAGGAACTTCGCCTCTGTGGCCACGGGTATTCTTTTGCCGTATAGATGGAGATTGATCTCTGGACAGTATCGATTTCGTCTGCAGAAGTGTACACATATGGTTTTATCTGTTGAAAACTTAAAACCATTCAGTATGCTCCACTCGGTTAGGCGATCAATGCTTAGTTGCAGCTGTCTTTGAGCGGATATTGAAGTGGACGTTGAGATCCATATCGCGAAGTCGTCGACAAATAGGGACCGCTCGACATTGGGTGGTAAAACATTGCATATGTCATTGATTAGGACGCCGAACATGGTTACACTTAAAATGCTACCCTGTGGTGTGCCACTCACTTGTTGCAGCCTCTGGGAATGCGAGTTTCCGATTCTCACTCTAAAAAACCGCTCCTTAACAAAGTTGTTCAGGAAGTGTCCCATGTGGCCCACAATGCCGGCTTCTCGAAGCTTTCGTAATATTGCATATCGCCATGCCGTATCATAAGCCTTTTCCACGTCGAAAAACACTGCCACAGTGTGCTGTTTTGCTGCGAAAGAGCGACGAATTGCGGTATCAAGCGATATAAGGTGATCGGTGGTACAGCGTCCTGCTCTAAAACCACACTGATACTCAGAAAAGAAATATGTGCTCTCCAGGAACCAAACGAGCCGCTTGTTCACCATCCGTTCAAACAGCTTACATAAGCATGATGTGAGAGCAATGGGCCGGAAGTGAAGAGGATCGTGACCATCTTTCCCCGGCTTCAGAATCGGGACCACCACAGCTTCCCTCCATCCCTCCGGAAAATCATGTGATGTCCAGATGTAGTTGTATGTATTTAACAATGATGTCAGACAGTACATGCTTAGATTTTTCAACATGGCATTGTGAATGAGGTCAGGCCCAGGTGACGTGTTTTTGCTTTGGATCAGAGCATGTTTCAGCTCGTCAAGTGTAAAAAGGTCGTTATAAGAATAGACATCAGCAGAATCGAAGTTCACAGGAGTCAGCTCGCTCTTTATCTTATGTCTAATAAATCGTATATCGTTCGTACCCAATTGCCACCGGTCTGCCCAAGTTCTCGCTATTGTGTTTGCAACATCAATGAGGGAACTTATAGTAGAATTGCCTACTAGTAGTACAGGGAGTGGCATTGCTGCACTGCGACCCGATAACCTATTGATGCGTCGCCATATTGTGCTGAGGGGTGTTAAACGGTTTATGGTACTAATGTATGCTTTCCACGACGTTCGCTTGGCTTCCTTTACAGTACGCTTAACCTCTGCTCTTGCTTTTCGGTATAAAATCAAATTGTCGAGGGTCGGTCTTCTACTGAAAATACGAAAACAGCGCCTTCTTTTAAGGATAGAGCGCTTACAATCATCAGTCCACCACGGGACTGGGATGCGCCGAGGAAGGACAGAGGTCTTTGGAATGTAGGAGTTCGCAGATGATATTACATGATGACATATTTTTCCTCAAGCTCCGTTGCATTGATGCCCTCCTCTGGCTCAAAGTCGAAATAGCAATCGGCTGTGAAGCTTTCCCAGTCGGCTTTCCGGATATTCCAGTGCGGAATTCTCCTTCCTGGGTGAGGTGCGTCCGTCCACATCCAGATAGGGTAGTGGTCGCTACCACACGGGTGTGAATGAGTTCTCCATCTAAAACGATCAGCCAGGGTCGGAGAACACAAAGAAAGATCAATTGCAGACGTATTTCCTGATGGTAATGCAATGTGTGTAGGGAGTCCAGTATTTAAGTTGCATATGTCGTTACGCAATATAAGATCTTCCAGACGCCTGCCTCGTCGGTCTGAGCGTGTACAACCCCAAACTGTGCTGTGAGCGTTGAAGTCACCTAATAAAACGAAGTTTCTTGGCAGCTGGCGGATCAGATCGTGCAGTGCATCCCCGGGAGGTCCTCGTCGGGAGGTATGTAAATGGAAGCGCAGGTTATTTTCGTATTTCCGAGATCGACAGTTGCTGCCACAGCTTGGAGGCTAGTTCTGAGAACGAAAGAATGTGATGGTACGCTATAGTGTACAAGTATGGCAACACCGCCATGCGCTATTGTTGTTGAGGTACATCGTAACGATATGTTTTATAATTGTGCAATTGACATGAGTTGTCTTGTTTCAGTTTGGTTTCTTGAAGACATATGACTGCGGGAGATTTTGAGGCAACCAGCGTCTGTAGTTCCGGGTGGTTTGCTCTAAAACCCCGCATATTCCACTGTAAGATGTGGGTCATATTATTGAAAGCTAAGAGAAGTGTTAGAACTAGACTGGATATAAGAAAATGACTCTTCATTGTGCTCCACTAGGTCCCTGGAAGGGTACTCCTCCCGAGAGCATTCCCTTGTACTGTTGGTTTGTTTTCTGCTCCCATACTGGATGTGCTCGGTCCCTTGAAAGTGGACGCCTGGTGCTACCCTGTTCCCGGGAGTGGGACCGGTATCTCTGTGTTCGGTCTGAAGAAAAGGAATAAGACCGACCTCGCTGCCGAATTTGTTCTGAGGCTACGGTGTGGTGAGTTCTAGGTTCTACCTGCAGGTAGCTCCGAAAACCCCTCCTGCTGCGGGCTAGGTGGCGGTAGTGCGGCTGGAAAGCCAGGAGGGTACCGTGGGAGGTGGACCTGGGGTTGGGGACGGAGACACTGCACGAATTTGCTGTGGCTTGATCGCTAGGATTGCTGGTGGAGGAGAACGTGCGGAAGGCGGAGGGGGCGGTGGCATTGCTGCAGCATTGTTCGTTTGGACATTAGCTGTTGTGGTCTCAGTGGTGGTGGGCTGCGGCACCTCTGTGTCGCTACCTACATTGCTGGTGGGGGTTCCTCATGCCTCGATCTTTGTCTGTGAGCTTTGGTTAAGGTAGTATCTAGGCGGGGTAATATAACCCGGGCTCGCTTTGTGGCGGCAGGACCATCAAGTTGGAGAGCAGGTGTGATCTCTGTCGTTTCAGACGTTTGCGGACTTTTGTGGGGTGGGGACTGAGTTGGTGTGTTCTCTCGCGCACGCTTACCGTGGCTTTCTTTGTGCGTTTCGTCACTATCGGTTTGGCAGGCCCGGGAGATTATCTGAGGTCTGGGTGTCTCAGAGCCCACAGGACCCGCGGCTACTACGGAATCTCTGGATTCCAGCGAGGTTTGTGTCCCCTTGTCACTGCTATTTGTGCAGCTCGCTGGTTTTACAGTTTTGTCCTGCCGAGAGAGCAAGTCAACTACCACCGCCAGGAATTGGCGGAGCGAAAGTCCCGTACACTCGCCTATGTTTGAATCCAAGCTAATGGACGGAAGGCTCTGATTCGTGGTTGGGTGTTGGTGGCCATGGCTGACTTTGTCCGCTGACGGAGCTTGAGAAGAGCTACCAACCACAATGTCTCGGTACAGAGTGGGCGTTCTGTGTGTTGTGTTCGTTGGTATGTTGGGTTTGGCTGACAGGGGTTTGGTTGTTAAGTTTTTCTTTTGTTGTTTTTTGGCCTCAGCCAGCTTAGGGCAGGCGTTGCTCCACGCCTCATGTGCTGCCCCGCAACCTACACATTTTGGCTCACTGGCCACACACGCCGTGGACTTGTGGCCAGATTCTGCGCATTTGCCACACCGTTCTTCTGCCTTGCATTTACTAGCAATGTGGCCAAATCCCTGGCATCTGAAACAGCGGATCGGGTTTGGTACGAACGGCCGGACCGTGATGGCCATCCATCCCACTTTCACTTTTCCCGGCAACTTGGTTCCTGAAAAGAGGAGGAGAAACGTTCCTGTGTCCGAGTTCTGGCCCTCACTCTTTCTCAGAAGCTTTTTCACTTCCGTGACGCCTTGATACCTAAGCCCTTCAAGGACCTCCTCTTCCGAAACATTACACAAGTCGGTACAGCTAATCACGCCTCTACAGCTGTTCTTTGTTGAGTGAGGAGACACCTTGATGGGGACAGACACATATCTTTTGGGGGTGCGGATTTCCAAAGAGGTTGTTGCCAGCAACTTCTTCGCAGCACATTCGCTCTCCATCTCAACTTCTACCCGTCCATCTGGGTGTCGGTACGTGCGCTTGGGCTGGAATTTCGCCAAAGCTCCATGAAGCTGAAACGGGTTCAACTTCATGGTCCTGTCCTCTACACGAATGACAAGTGTCAAGGGGGTAGCCTGCTCTGGTTGAGTTCGCGCGGGGGCCCGGCGTCCGGATAGTCCATCAAATTAGCGGTGTCAGAGGGTGAGCTAGGGGTAGTCGGGTTCATGGCAGGGTCGGAGTCCGTGCAGTCGGATCGGAGAGAGCGGGTGCAGATAAAGACGCCATGATAGAGGAGTTTACCTTCGGCCCCCGGGTTGCCAGCTGTCAATAGCTGGGCCCGGGGGCTGGTACAGTGCCTACGGGGGCAGGTGCGCCCGTTTCAGAGGGGCGAGAGGTACTCACACAACCCCTCCGATCAGAACGCACCCACCCCTTGACGCCATCAGCCCAGTGTGCCGGCAGGGCCATGAGTCGGGACGAAGCAAAACGCGGCAGCCCTCACGCAGCGGAGACTGCGGTCCACCAGGCGCGCGCAACAAGCCGGAGTCTCGCAAATCGACGGTTTCCGAAAACCCCGGCCCGCGTCGCGCCCGGCAAGAGCTATCACAGCCCCCGCCGCGAAGGGCGCCGCGCCGCACGCCCGAAACATAATCCCCTGCTCAGCTGGACCGAGCGACAGTGCCCGTAGACACTGCCGCGTAGCTAGGCCGCCCGCGGCAGCCTACGGACGGCTTACCCCCGTTTGGATCGAGATATCTGGGCCAAAGGGGGCGTGTTGGAGCCCTCGGGACTGACCCGCCCGAGGGGGACCTCAACCCCCAGGATCCCGTCAACCTCGTCGCCGGGGCTCGAGATAGGCCTCGAGTGGGCGCCTTACACCCATAAAATGCCGAAGAAGGCAAATAACTGTGGAACCAACAACTAAGGCATAACAAGATGACAGGAACTAAAAATAATCAACAAAACAAGAGAACAAAAACAAACAGGAGCTACGTACTGGGAGGTGCAGGACAGAGCTGACCCGATCCAATACGGTTACCGACCAGGTAACAATGGGCCCGTAAGGCAGTCACCAGCACCACCACGGACCTCGTCACCAGAGCCGCCGACGACAGACGCCGACTCTAACCGGCCGAGGTCGGAAGAGGCGGCGGCCGCCGGAGGGCCAGACATGATGAATCCGTGGCGATGCGACGGCGTGCCTCCCAAGGCTGACTGGGGCCCCGGGCGCGTCACACCCCGTTGCTCCAATCTTTACTTGCCGGACGAATCCGGCAAGTGAAGATCGGTCCCCTGAGGGGTAGTGGGTGGTTTCCGTAAAGGGAGAATTGATCGGAAGAAGACAAGGAATAATGTCGATGGGTGAAGCCACAACAAGGAGCGCAGTGAAAAGAGAGACAGCATAGCATAGTATGCTTTCAGGCTGAAAAACGCCCTGAAAATCAGGCCAGAAAACCATAATTATTTAACAAGTTTGTCCCGCATAAATCAGTCTAATAAGTGCGGTGTCAAAAATGCGTGCCAGAATCCTCATTTCACCAAGCCTGAATCTGATAAAATTTAAGTTCCAAACATAATTTATCCTAAATTTTTATCGTAGTAGGTATTCAATAGAGCCCAAATGGAACCGGCTTACGCGCGGACGCTGCGAGCTCAAGCGTGTAGAATTGTGTGTTTTTGGTCAGAAAAACACCCCTTTACGTTGAAAAGCACCTCTAAAGTTTTAAGCCCCACCTGAGCCTGGCTCATTCGTACGAATCACAGTAGTGTACGACGATGTACGTACATACCTGGATATGCATCGAAAGCAGAGGTGGATGCAGGAGTTGCATTTTTAAACTTCCCTACTAGAGGAAATGTTAAAAATTGCGGCATTTACCGATTTCTTCCACCGTTTTTTGCACTTCTCATGCAAATGTTCCTAAATTAATTGTATTATTTGTACTGCTTCATTAGCCAGTGGCTCTCTCCCCGGACTTGGTCTTGTATTGAGTCCTAAACAGTCTTGGTCTCGCCTCCCACCCTCAGATTTTTCCAGCTTGGAGTCTGCCCCTCCGAGCAAAGATTCTGTGGGGACGATCCCTGCCCATCAGGGCTTCCTCGACTGACGTTATGGATCCATTGAGTTCTTGGACAAAAACACTCCGCCGCCCGTGGTGTCACGTCCTGCCGCCTAGTTTTAGCTTTTCACAGAATAGTGTCAAGGACATGAAGTGCGCCAAGTCATTGATAATGTTCTGACTACAGATCAAAAAGTATCTTTTGTCCCCAACATAGACCAGTTTTTCCCCGGGATGAGAGAAGTTTCCTCCAGGAGAAAATAGCTTGTGGATTCTAACTGAGAGGACATAACGTTCAAAAGGTACAGATTTGGAAGCTTGGGAAGGAGATCCTGAAGCCATCATATATTAAATTGAATATTTACACGGCTAATGATACCCGTTTCCGTTTAAAACGAAACTTATATAGATGCTATGTTTCCCTGTGATTTTTCCAAATATGTTGGCAAGATCAGACTTTTCTGACTCGGGATTTTGGGTCCCAACCGAGGCTTCCTGCTTTTTTGCCCCTTCACCATGGATCAAAACAGCACGAGCCCCCCCTCTACAGGATAAATATTCCGATAGTACTTCACTGGAGCTCTCTATTCGTCTTCACTTCCTTCACTCATCGCGCGATCATTAGCTTCATGTCATAAACGCCCCCCCCTCCCTCCCATCTACCCTCCCTCGGTTGCCTTTGGACCAGGCTCTGTTCCTCTTCACTCAGCAGAAACCCATCTCGACGCTCCTCATTTCAGTGAACTTGGCCGCCAGCCAGCCAGTGCCGAAAAGCAGCCTTGAATAGTGGAGCAAATAATAAGACCGATAGAGAACAAATGATGACTAGGACTTATGTAAGTGATGCTCTTCATGCATTTTCTAGTGCATACTTTCAGTCATCATCATTTTCATAAATATATTTCCACTGAGCATCTCGCAATGCAAGTGAACGCGTCTCCACCAATCAGCTGCCGCCGTCTGCCAGCAGTGGTATACCCGCGGGGCACAGAGGTGAGAAAGGTCACGCTGGTCATCGCTGGCAACGAGATCAAGCGCTGAGGGGGAAGCGGTCGCGAGATGGATTGTAAAACCTGTCTGTGTGTAGTTGAGGATGTTGATGGTGGTTTTATAAATGCCTCCTGTTGGACTGAGGGAGGCGGACAGGTGAGGAGCACTGCTGGCAGATCCAAGGGTGTGGGGGCAAAGGGCCATGGCCCCCACCAAAGTTTAACCCTCGCCCCACCGGGGGCCATCGATGGCCCCTAAGGTTTTTCCGGGATAGCAGAAAACGACGAGGCGCGCACCGCGGTTGGGGCTCTACCTCTACTGCATCTTTTCCATCATCCCTGAAATTTTTACCCCGGGTCCCCAAGGTCAGGTCACCAGACGAGGTCACCAGGTACCTCACTTCACCTTAGAGCTCTGTAAGAGCTACATTTCAAAGTCGATCGATTTGAAACTTCCTACACTTCATGCCCTCCAGGGTCTACAAGGTGTATATCGGGATTTTTCGATTTCGTACCCTGAGGTCAGGTCACGAGGCGACCTCTCCCATTGGAAAAGCATGGGGAAAAGCTATTTCATGATATAAAAGCCACAAAATGATTGCAAATACTCAGACTGCTCAAAACAACGTTTTTGGACACCCTTTCACGGATCCCAGGGTCATATTTGCCTTTGACTTTTCCAAGGTCATCAAGGTCACCGGAGGTCAAAACAGTATTTTGACAATAACTTTTGACCTAATTGAGCTAGGCGGTGAAACAAATACCATCGTGTTTGTCTTGTCACTGGCTTTCATTTGATATACGGCAAGGTTACTTTTTGACCTTTCGTGACCTCAGGTCATATTAGGTCACGAGGTGACCTCTGGCGGTCAAACCACTGGCGGGAGGTCTTTACATTCCCATAGCGGAAAAGTACGGCAATTTGCTATCAAATGTACTTTACCAGGCCTCAATAGCTCTAATGACATAAGTTATGCCCGTTTGTTAATCATTGCATATTTGAGTGAAAATAGCCGATCTTGACCTAATTTGACCTCTGGAGGTCAAACCATTGACCTGAGCACTAAAACATGCCAGTATTTCTTACTGAATTCCGCGGCTTTCTATTGCCTTTGCAGATTTGCGCTAACGCCCATATTTTCGGAGTTAAGGGGGCCATCGTGGCCCCCGGTGGTGGGCGACCCCGGTGGGGGGGTTAAAAAAGTATCGTTTGGTCGCCCCTAAGGGACAACATATTGAATTTTTTATTTAAAAATACTATTTTTTTCTAAATATACCCCCAAACATTGGCTTGGCCGATTCCAAAAGCTGCTCCTGGATCCGCCAATGGTGATGAGATAGTGTGTGTGTGTGGGGGGGTGCTTATATGGGATAGGTGCTTGAACCATGTGTGGTGTGGATGACACTGGAAAAGCATATGTCCATTAAATGAATTTGATGTGCGAATATGCTTCTCCAGTAAAGCTGATGTCGCTGATCTCTAGTCTAATCTAATGTGTTATTCGACATCATGGCTCATGAAGGAGATTTTCAAAACTTTCGATTTCTCGGCAAGAAGGGTTTGCGGGTTTCAGCTTTCTTGCTGTTAATATTTTTGGCTCAGATGATGTCCTGTTCTTAATTACTTTGTAAGATTAGAGGCACGATGTGCATCTTGGCCCATTATTTACACTTAAAGAGAGGAACAGGGAGTATCTTAGCCCGCGATTAACTCTTAACCCTCGCCCCACCGGGGGGCCATCAATGGCCCCCCTAAGGTTTTTCCGGGATAGCAGAAAAACGACGAGGCGCAGCACCGCGGTTGAGGACTCTACCTCTCACTGCATCATTTTCCCATCATCCCTGAAATTTTTTTACCCCGGGTCACCCAAGGTCAGGTCACCAGACGAGGTCAACCAAGGTCACCTCACTTCAACTTTAGAGCTCTGTAAGAGCTAGATTTCAAAGTCCATCGATTTGAAACTTCCTACACTTCATGGCCCCTCCAGGGTCTACAAGGTGTATATCCGGGATTTTTCGATTTCGTGCCCTGAGGTCAGGTCACGAGGCGACCTCTCCCATTGGAAAAGCATGGGGAAAAGCTGTTTCATGATATAAAAGCCACAAAAATGATTGCAAATACTCAAACTGCTCAGAACAGCGTTTTTGGACACTCTTTCACGGATCCCAGGGGTCATATTTGCCCTTTGACTTTTCCAAGGTCATCCAAGGCCACCAGAGGTCAAAAACAGTATTTTGACAATAACTGTTGACCTAATTAAGCTAGAGCGGTGAAACAAACACCATCGTGTTTGTCTTGTCACTGGCTTTTATTTGATAAACGGCAAGGTCACTTTTGGACCTTTCGTGACCTCAGGTCATATTAGGTCACGAGGTGACCTCTGGAGGTCAAACCACTGGCGGGAGGTCTTTATGTTCCACATAGCGGAAAAATTACTGGCAATTTTCTATCAAATGTACTTTACCAGGCCTCAATAGCTCTAATGACAAGAGTTATGCCCAGTTTGCTTAATCGTTGCATATTTGAGTGAAAATAGCCGATCTTGACCTAATTTGACCTCTGGAGGCCAAACCATTGACCTGACCACTAAAAAAATTTGAACTAATTTCTTACTGAATTCACGCGAGCTTTCTATTGCACTTTGCAGATTTGCGCTAACGCCCATATTTTCGGAGTTAGAGGGGGGCCATCGATGGCCCCCCTCCTCCCGGTGGGGCGAAGGTGGCGCCGGACCCTCGGTGGGGCGCGGGTTAAAGAAACGGTGTGTATATTGGCCCTCCATTTACTGTCAGAGACACGGTGTGCATCTTGGCCCGCTATTTACCCTCACGGGCCCGGTGTGCATCTGCCTGGAAGCGAAGACACGGGCTGCCAACAGCACACTGTCGCAGTGCGCTAAATGAATCTGCATATTTCCAGAAGGGGTGACAGGATTAGAAAGACGCCTCGCCGCCCACGGGACATGTTTAGCAGGAACGGAGGGGACATCCTCTCTCAAGAAAAGTGAGGGATTTAATAACCGTTGTCTCATTTACGAAATAGTATAATAACATGTCACTGCAATGAGGTTCCATTTGCTTGCGCCCTGGAATCCATTTAGTTGTCTCTACTTCCTGCGGGTGAAATAAGTGTTAAACATTCCAGCTGGAGTTTGCATGTCATAATACTTGTTCTTTTTTGGGACTACCTGTGAAGGAAACCTACCTACTACTATTTTAACGCACGGATATTCCCCCATGTCTCTGCGTTATAGAGTCTCCCCATGGGTCTAACGCTTGATAAAGTATGTGTGTACTTCTGGGCGTGGGATGAGGTCAATGGGGTCGATTCTTATTGTAATTACGTCCTTGTTTCTCCGCAACCGATGAGTTCTCGAAAAAATAAAGTGTAAATCGTTAAGTGCTCTGCTAGGCTTATTCATGGCTATCTCAGTTCAAATTCCATCATAATGGTGTCGTATTTCCCTGAAACTTGTTCTTACTGATGTCCCTTGGAAGAGTTTTGGAAGTGGGGCTACTTTACCTAGTCCGGTGACCTGGCCTGAGATAGCCCACTCCGGAGATTTTGAGAAAATATTAGAGAATTATAAGGTATGTCAAATAAGTTTCATAGTTACCTCGGTAAAGCCCGAGGACTGTTCAACTTTCCCCTCCCCACCCTCCTCCAATGGGGCTAGGGTTGAGGGGGCACAAACATATTTGTCTCTCCCTAGCTTTTCTAAGTGAAGGAGGGATAGCAGGTACTGCACTCCCCGTTCAGTGGTGGATTCAGGGTGAATAAGGCATTTACCCCTTTCCCCAAACGGAAAAGCTGGGGGAAAAACTATGCGTTTGCCCCCCGCTAAAGCTGTCAACTTCCTTTTTGCCCCGACTTCTTAGTTTATAAGCAACGTTTTGGTGCTTTAACTCTCAACTTCAAACAGAACCCGTCAGCTTCAGTGTAAGCACTGGGCCTTGGATAACAAAAACAAGCAGCTTGTGGCCAGATCTTTCACCCCGTGACGTTTTTCGACTGGGTTGTGCCCCAAAGTCTACCATCTAGTAAACTGTGGCAACACGTTTCACTGAGTGACGTTTTTTTGCTTTACGTTCTTAGCTTGCCCCCAAACCTACCGGATAGATCCGCCACTGCCTCCGCTCGCTATCTCTGACTAACATCACACAAATATAAAACGTAGCATAAAGTTAGTGTTAAACATTATGTCCTCTCGCTTAAATTTGCCCCTCTGTACCCTCTCACAAACAAATCTAGACAAAGAGCTATATTTTCCAGAGGCGGTGAAACCGTACAAACACCTTGACACAATGTCCAAGTGACTTTGACCCTTACAAAGGCAGACTGTCTGCCGTTGAAAGGCTTCACAGACAGAAATGAGGTCAGTGTCGCGCATGGTTCAAGGTCACAGCTGGACATGACACCCTTCTTACCTGAGCATCATCACGTTCAATGCGATGACGATTTAATTGTGCCACTGGTGATGGTTCTTATTAGCATTTGTTTTAATTAGGTGAGCTGGAGCATGAGTGAAAATCCCGGGGGTAGAGCTTGTAATGCCACGCCAGCCTTAACCCACCCTTGACCTCCCCCCCCCCCCACCCCCTGGATCGAGAAGAGACCTCAAACCATGAGCTTTAGTATTCGCTCCAGCTGTCATTCCTGCTTTAAAACAACGATTTCAACAGTTCTTCTTCCATTAACGCTTTATAAAGCATCTTATAAACGACAACCTTAAAGACATATACGTATCTCAATCATGCTGTTATTACCTGGCAGGCTGGGCTACAATCGCGGATGCAAAGAGACTTGGGAACTCAATGCTCTCTACCCCAAAATTTATGAGGGCCCTTAATAATAACATTGTGAGAGGTTATTCGAGGCAGGGCTTCGGTAGAGTTGGGCTCCGTTGATATTATGGGGTTGAGCCCCCTTCCCTTCTGAAATGAAAGTTTGGGTCCGCAACTGCCTGCCTGGACCCCACTCGTGTATTTTTTCAGTCCTCACTGCCTGTCTTTCTAGTCAATCTCACTCAGTTCTCTCAGCAACTGGTGGATCCAAGTGGGGCAAAGTGGCCGTGGCCCCCTCCAAAGCCTAAAATATTATGTTTGGCCACACTCCCCCAAAGGACCACATTTTAGCAGTTTTTCCATTTGATATACTATGTTTTGTGATTCTTTCTCAATTTACCCCCCCCCATGTGAGTTTGCCCCCTCCAAATTTTGTTCCTGGATCCGGCAATGGTATCACATGCGATGTTAGTGGAACAACATGGCACAGAAAGCTTTTTCCCTCGGAGAGGAATACTTGTTTCAGTATTCTTGGTCGCCCTCGCCCCCGCCTCCGCCCCCCCCACCTTCTGCTTTTAGCGCTGCGATGACGTCCTTTGCTATATAGGCATTGGTAGCTCAAGGGGAAAGGAATTTTCCTCAAACCATCCGGCTATCGCGAATTTTCCTTAAGAACACTAGATTTGTTCTGGATTTTTGGCCTCGTTGTCCCCCCTCCCCCCTGAAAAAAACACCGGCTTAGATATATCGCCGCATAAATGCGCATGCAGTGGGCCAAGGGAACAATTTCATTCCAGATCAAGTATTCAGCACCTTCATACCATTCATACCTTCATACTGGCACCACCTAAAATGTCACCTCCCTTCCCGTCCCTACCGCACAGCATGCCAGCAGGGGCACCTCCATACTGGATTGATTACCCACCTAATCAGAAGCAACCATACGAAATAACTCCCATGCAGATAACCTCCGTGGAGACCAAACTTCACCCTCTCCCCCCGATCCGAAGCCCTGGATCCGCCCCTGGCTGAGCCACTGTCGACTCGAGAGAGCCCTAAGACTGGTGTGTGTTTGTCACGCGACCTGAAGTGGGGGGACGATGCCACCGACACCGGCTGCAACGCCGCTGCTGAAGTTACCAGGGCTGGAGGTCCACTAAAAATATGCAATCACTATGAATAAAAATATGCGCACAGTGAGAATCATTACCACGATGTGAAACATTCACTTTTTAATGTAAATATTATTTTGCTACAAACGGGATTTTTCTTTAGTTTCCCCTTCAGGCAGACAGGATTATAGGCCTTGACTGCAGAGAAGTGTTATGGGCGCTATATGACTTCACAGGTTGGCGCACCCCTAAACCCAAATAATCAATCAATGGAGGGTCACTAGAACATTTTGTGGGATTTTACTAATTTTACAGAAACAAGGCAGGATTCTGGGCTGTACAATTTTTTTTGTACATATTCAGAATATATGAGCAACAGGATGCATGAGCACATATGCATATATGAGGTTATTCAGCATGTATGAGCATCCCATTTATAGCTCGAGTCATTTGATGAAACAATGCATACTTGATCATCCACGTTTTCAAACTAGTGTTAGAGATTAGAGAAAGCAAAAGGGGTTTTCAACACACGCTGAACATTGACCATTTTATCCCCAACATCAAAATTGTGATACATGTTCCATATTTTGTCGTTCAACGATAAAAACTAGATCAACGATTTTAAGCGATATACTGAAATTTTTGGACTCCGGGTGAGACCAGGCAGTAGGTACAGAACTTTGGTCTTAAAGGGAATGTGGCACCTTGGTCGAATCCTAGAATTTAACGTAGTTAGGTGTACTTTTAGCCGAAAATAATGAAACTACTCATGATTTCTCTGAAAAACGTACAATAAGCTCAATATTTTTATTTTTAAAATACTCCTCTAGGTAGAGAAATAAATATCTGCCTGTGGATGATTTCATGATCTGGCAACCACTACCATACTTAAAACGCTTCGAGGGCTTCGATTGGCTGATGCTAATCGTGACGTCAGCATATGTCGTCACACCAACAGCCATGACAACTGTGGCCTGCTGCTAGGGGTACATGAAGGGTACATTGCAGGTAGGTTTTAGCTTTTCTCTACAGAAATTTTGAGTTCCAAGACAAATGATATATTGAGTACCGGGTTTTCCCACTTGCTTTACAACTTGGCTATCTCAGTTAAAATCACGTTATGAAGGTGCTGCCTTCCCTTTAAAACACGCATTCCTCCGCAAATCGTGAGCTCCCTGACAACCCAAACATGACTATCTCTATTCCAACTCTCTCAACACATCGCCTTGGCAGAGTCTCTTAACAAAGTGCGGCTCGCCAGGCCTCCGCCGTGACATTTCGTCCCAGTGGCAAATCTAGGGGGCAATCCGGACATGCCCCCGCCGCCCCCAAAGCGGCCAAATTATCCCTTGGTGCGGCAGATTTCCGCCTATTTTCATGAATTTAAAAAGTTTGTTTGTCATGATTTTAGCCTGGTTGAACCCCAAAACGTTTCGCCTAGATCCGCCTCTGTTTCGTCCCGGTACCGCCAGACCTCAGGGAACAGCGTTTTAGGGTATGGTGCAGTCAAGAGGAAAGAAAAGCCCTCGTTGGGCCGGATTTACTGCCGGCGATGAAAGCATTGGCAGAGGCGGAGCCAGGCGCGGACTCTGGTGGAGTAATCATCAGCAAGGGGTTAAAGGTTTGAAGAGGTTTATGTAGCTTAGTGGAGCTATACATAATCCTCGAGTCAATGCCTTTGATGCGTGGGAAACGGCTATCTCTTGAAGAGAGTTTATGAGTGTTGGAAAGACCACAGCTGGAAATAAGGTTCCTGGCGGTGCTGGGTATAAGAATCTCATACGACATTAGCTCGGGAGGACTTGGCAAGAGGCGAATCACAAGGGTCTGTAAAAACGCCAAAAGAGAACCACCAACAAAAACTGAGTAGCTGTTGGGAAGAGGATGAAGCTTTCTTCACTTAGCGGCGCGACACTAAGGAATAACAATCACGTCTTAGGATTTGTGCTCTCCAGAGTTTTGATGCTGGGCCCACTTTGAGGGTATCGGGACACAAAAGGATCAGGTGTAAGCTTTGTGACTCGTAAGCTTTGTGATCACATTATAGTGACGGTGGAACGCTCGAATTTTGGGAGAGTATCATGGGCTTTTCAATCCATGTGCTTCCAGTCAACGCCATAGGGCTAGTGTTATAATTTCTGATTCAACGGGGACACCGTGACCCGGTGCCCCCTCCCCCTCCAGTTCTGCCGCCAGTGCAAGCTGTCATTCCCAACTCTGCCCTTCACTATCTGTCCTAGCTCCCTTTTAAGAAGCGGGAATAAAATGCAGGAATTGTCTCGCTAACCGTTCTCATCTTCTCTTCTTACTCGTTCCACACTGTCTCGTGCCATCAGTGTCGCATTGCTCTCAACATCTTCTCTCCCTCCACTATTTTTCATTCTCCACTCGCGTTAGTTGTGAAGCTTTTCCCTACCATGTCTGGATCCTGTATGCTTGCTTTCATCGTGCGGGCGTCTGCCTTTAAACACTTCACGTGCGGACGCTTTATACGCTCTTGTATTCTCTTCCTTCCTGATTTATTTGCTCTTGCCAAGATGTTGTGAATGAGTGTATGTGTAAAATGCATGTCATGATTGCAAATACATAGAGCAGTGGCGGATCCAGGATTTCATTTCGGGGGGCTAAGAGGCTCGAGCCTCGCTTGCCACTGTCTCGGAGCAGCCTCCGGCTATGGGGTCACTATTGGCACTCTGGCATTTCGGGAGGGGGGGGTGTTTTGAGCCCCTTAGCTCGCCCACTTTGTATCCGCCACTGGTTTAAATGATAGCTAGGAAATATCTTACTCTGGACTGGATTATTTCCCTGATGATTCCGCCGTGTACAGCCATACAGTGTTCGTCGAACTCCGAGACATTACAAATAAAAACACCATGGCTCTACGGTCCTCATTTCCAGGATCAATAAGTTCTGTCACATGGCGATAACTTTCGTGCTTACTCCTATGCGTGCTACAATAGGATCCCGTGTAAAATGATCGAATTAAAACTGGCCCCATTCACGTGTTTATTTTATTTCATTTTATTAGGGCCACTCACGTGTTGGGAATGGAAGCCTGCTTGAAACGGGAAACCCGATAGGAATTATAGCACGTGATGATTCGACAGAATGATATGTTTATTGGATACACTTTCCGAGATGAAGTGAAAAGCGGCAGGGTTAATTAGGGCGGAATACTGAAATGATGTCCCTCACACAGGACCTCTTGTCGTGCGCCGTTTCCTTGAAGTGACTCTTGGAAGCGTTTAACGTCAGTGTGAGCCGGTACCTACCACTCTGCTATATTGAAGAGACCCACGGACGTCAAAAACAGGTGGGGGAGGGAGAAACGCCGGCCCCCTCAACTGGATGAGCATGGGGGGTTTAGGGTACAGGCCGAGCACAGGGGACATCCCCCAGAACTTTGGTATTTGATCGAGGATGTTCGCTCTTTTACAAATATCCACACTAACTTCCGCAAAAGTTACCGAATTATTTTTCGGTGAAATGTCTCTGTAGCGAGCTGTTGAACCGTGATTAACTTTTGGCACCCCTCCCCCTCCCCCGGTCTTTGACAGACCTGAGTTCATCCCCAGTAAAAACTCCGTGGCCACGCTCCTGCATAGCAGTCTCCTCTATATTAAGTTCTGAGAACTCTGCCGCTCGGCTGGGAGTGGTTCCTGGTAACATCGGCGGCGGCACCGGCACCAGGGGCGTAGCCAGCGCGGCCGTCAGGGGGGTTCGATAACGGTGCAGAATATCCCTGCCGGCCATCGGAGTTTGGGAGAAAACAAAACGGGACCGAGTGTCACCTTTCCAGTTTGCTTTGCTGGATAAGAATGACTCGGAATATGAAATGGCATAGATGATGTTATGAATTATGTGCTAAGATGGTTATGGTTATATGAAATGATACTATGGTGTTTTGCGTATTGGTTATTTGTTCCCATTTTTGTTTATTTCCATGAAGTGGTATCTTGGTATATCCGTTCCACCACTCCCTCCCCTCCTCTCCTCTCCCCCAAGTGTGTTTATCATGTTTTTTGTACAGACTGGCGAGCATTTTTGATCCCAGCTCCTTCAAATAGTCCCAAGGCCTTGGGATTTTCCTCCATTGGAGAACGGTGCCTTTCTAGTTATGAATACCCTTCTAGTTCTTCATCCCCGTTCGGCAATCGTCATTGTGTCCTTTGATGAGGCCTGTTATGGGCCTCTAACTAGGCTTATAGTGTAATGCAGGAACCAGAAGTTTCCCGATAGAGCATACAAATGTGGCCTCTCGAATATTTAAATGTGGCCTCTTAGTAGTCATTATTAATCTCTTAGCCATTATTGAGCACTGAAATGTGCCCCTTTTCTTTTTTGAGCTAAAATAAATTGAGAAAGAAATTTCAAGGTTTATTTTTACTTTTCTATAGAAATATGTCAAAACCTAATTTTATTAAATTTCCAAGCTCTTCTATTATTTTAAGGATGTCTCATGATTTCGGGGTCAACGCCAAGACTGGTCTCGTTCCATCATCATGATGGTCGGAGCATCCAGAATATTGGGCGGGCTCTAAAAACGAGTTTAGAGAAAACCTTTAGGGGAAATCCGAGCAAAACCAAAAAAACAATTATGTGTTTTTTAACGTTTTTGAGAGCTAAATCGAGAAAGAAATGGCAAAAAACAGACATTTTTACATAATAACGTTCAAAATGTGTCCCTTTGAAGGGACCAAATGATGTTATTTTAGGCTTTAGTGGGGGCCATGGCCACTTTTCCCTCCCTCCTTGGGTCCGTCAGCATTGGTGTTTTTTTAATAGGCCAAAATCGACTACAACCGGGAACAATTTTATCGCCTTTGGGTGGAGAAGCTATTGCTGGATGCCCCACCCCCTTGAATCCGCCCCCTGGATCCGCCTCTGCCCATCATTATTCTCCGTCGTCTGCGCTGGACGCGGTCCATATCCTGCCTCCAAAGAGCTCAGCCAACGACAGGCACCGCAGAGACGACCAGCTTCGTCTCAAGTTGATACTAACGCGGTACGGGGAATCGCTGTGCGAAGAGGATGGTAGGTGTAAAAACCACGTGCGGTGGTGAAAGATGTCATATAATGGGACGGTGATCGATGTGGGTTCTGGCGTATCGTCATTATGGCACTTTGTAATCGGTGGTCGGAAAATTGTGCAAATTACGCACTCACAAAAATTTCGTAAGGGGCAAAAAATTGACAGGGAGGGGAGGAGTAGAAAATACCGGGTCTTCACTGGTTGTCTTCGGGGGGCAATGGCGCTAAAATTGTTAGCATCTAGTGTTTTTTTGGAAAAATTGGAAAAGATGGGAACTTAAATACTCGAGTTCCTTTTTACCCCCTGCCCTGGAATGGCCTACTATGTCCAGGGCGTTGCAGAGTTTGAATGTGTGCTTGAAACTTTAAGCCTTCCTAATCACATTCTTTTCCACGTTTCCCAAGCCCTCCTCCTACCTATGGATCTTCTTCACGACTCTCTGTAGCCTTGTCACCCTTGTCGTCACAGCCTTATAATAACAGGAACAGGGTTGGACGCAGACCCGAGTTTTGGGGGCCAAACTCATGTCTGCCTCTCCTCCGGGAGGGGGGTGGGAGCGATGATTTTTTGCTCTACAGACCTAGTGTAAACACCTTTTTTCAAAAATTTCTCCGGCGTTTGGGGAGGCCAAAAGATAGTTTGGGCCCCCTCCAGCGCTTTGGGGGGCCATGGCCGGAATGCCCCCCCCTGCGTCTGCCAATGAACAGGAAGATCTGGGAAAGGAGGGTCGGGAATAAGGACGGTATGGCATAGGTGGTTCCAGATTTTCCGATCGATGGGTGCATGGTCGTTGGGCGCCATCCGGACCAGGGGTCGCCACTTTTGAGCGGCAAAACCTATCAGGTGTGGAGGTGCCAAATCCCATCGCAGTCCACGTCCATACTCACATCATGGGGCGGGACAGAAAGTGACATTTCAGGTGAGGTGTGGGGGGGGGCGTCGAGGGTCGATCCTAGTGGGGGAAGTGTCCCCTTCTCCCCCTCCCCCTGGATTCCGCCTATGCAGTGTGAAAGGCTTGCAGGCAGTGGCGGAGGCGGTGCTCGATTGGCCAGCTCTCCGGTTTGGTCGGTATTTCCCATGCAATGGTGTGCGAGAAGGTCCCTGAAGATCAATCGAGTTAATCGGGTAGGGCCTCCGTGACGTCACGTCACGTCTCAGTGACGTCACCTCACGTCTCCGTGACGTTCTCCGGCCCATTGATGACGCTGATGGGCAATGGCCAATTGGCGACGCCATTGGCGTAGTCAACCGTTGCCATTGTTCGAAATGCGACAGTGATAGATGTATGAATTGTTTGATTAAAGGGAGCGTGGCACCTTGATCGAATCCCGAAATTTAGGGCAACTAGGGGGATTTTTAGCCGAAAATCATGAAAATTTCCATGGTTTTTCTGAAAAATGTACAATGAGCTCAATATTTTGATAGAAATTGCTCCTCTATGGTCAGAAATAAGCATCTGCCTGCGTATGACGTCAAGACCTAGCACGTACTACCATATTCAATAGGCTTCAATAGGCTGACTATGTACTGTGACGTCAGCATAACGTCACGCCAATAGCTGACGACTGTGACCGGCTCCTTGGGTACATTTTGGGTACATTTGAGGAAGGTTTTTAGCTTTTTTCTGCGGAAATTTCGAGTTCGATGATAAATGGTATGTTGAATTCCGGGTTTTCCGGTATGCTTTACAACTTGGCTATCTCAGTCAAAACCACGTTATACCTAAAGGTGTCACATTTCCTTTAAACAGTAGGCTGTTTTCGACCAGTTTTATTTCTGTCTAGCACATGTGTCTAATTTGACATGCTTGCATTTTTAATTTTTAGCATTTGCGTGATTGGAACCCATAGCCAAAATGCCAAAGTCATGCATCTTAAGTAGGTACCTTTTTAGTTTAATTCGGTAATTCTACATCGAAGCTATGTTGAAATATCAAACGACTATAGATTTTTGCAGAATATGTCGCTGGAAATGAAAAAAACTGTTCAGATACCTTGTTAGAAAATCATGAGAGACTGAAGGCATTTCCATTTTCGGGATGCCTTTTTACGAGAATCCGTAAACCATTACTGGAAAAAATCTGCCTTTGAAAAGCCGCTGCGAACTTACACGTGCATTAATATTCACGGCACTGCAAAAAAGATTGCCGAGTGTGATAAACATGGACGGCGGGCTACACTTTTACTTTACTGTCATCCAGAGCCGCGATTCGACTCCATTGTTCCTCACTTTTTGCACGTAAAAAGAGTAATGAATGAGTCGAATCGTAAGAAAAGTTTCTCACTTTATTGAAATTTATCAAATTTTTACTAAATCTGAAAAAAATATCATTTTCTAGTAGTATTAGGGTAAGGTATCAGAGACATCAATCCCGAACTGGCCTATGTTACAGAGCACTTACTTTCAGGACAGCGAGAACCAAAAGGTTTACCGATCCTGCCTATCACTGGCGGATCCAAGGGGGACAAAGGGACCGAGGCCCCCTCCAAAGCCTAAAATAGTATATTTTGGCCCTCGCCCAAAAGGACACAATTTTTGCCATTTTCTTTAAAAAATGCTATAGTTTTACGACTTTTTCTCAATTTAGCCCCCTAAGTTGGTTTTATTCCCTCCAAATTTTTCTCCGATCCGCTAATGCTGCTTATCAATGCGTGTATCGAATTTGTTCTTGTGTTGTGTAATTTGCAGCTCCTTAAGCGTCCCCACCGGCCAAAAATTGATGGGGCCCGTCAATATTCAGCCTCCTGGTGACAAGAAACTTCCTCTGACTGGGACCAGAAATTCAGCGGATTTCAAATTACCGTTGCCTTCCACACAAGTTGCTATCAAAATCATCCCATTTCTTCTCAACTTGGCTGACATTGAAAAGTATCTTATGAAAGTGGTGGAGAGATGCAAACCCCCTGGCCTCCCTTTTCCGAAAATTACGCGCATCAATTTCACCCTCTACAAACATTCACCTAATACATAATGATTCTGTTTCGAAACGTTCCGTTTGGTCTGTTTGTCTAAGCTCTCCCGGGCAGCGAGTTCAATATTTACACGTATCATTTAGCAACGCTCCCTGATATCACTCACTGTCCAGCTGCTATTGGTACAGATGACGTCACCGGACGATCAGCTGACTAGCCAGAGTAGCCAAACAGCTGTCGCTTGCATCATGACGTGCGGCGAAGAACAACTGATAGATATATCTCCAGTACGGCGTTGTCTGGCTTTTCTGTCAAGGTGATGATTTGAAGGATAATCAGTTTGCTATCGAGTTTTTTACCTCTACTATTGTTCATAACGCAGAACGCTGATCCAAATCAACCAAACGTGACACACCACATAAACAAAAGCCTACAGGAACACCCAAAAGCAGTCCGCGCGCCTCTTTAACATAACCTACCTCATGTCCTCTCGGCAGCCTCTCCATGCCCTTCAGTCCCATCACCGCGCGCCCAAAGGGCAGCCCAAGCCCAAGCCTGGGGGCTGAAGCAACTCCGTCACTGGTAATGTTTGTATCCCTCGCACGAACCATCGATTCTCGGCTCATCGATCGGCGAGACTGCGCGCGCGTTGGCTCAGACGGCACCTCCACTGCGCCGAAACCGACGAACTGCGGTGATAGAAGGATGGGGCTTATCGACGCTGACGGAAGGTGTCGCGTGTTTTATGATATAGATGGCAGCAGTATCGTTGTTTGCACGCTCAGGATACCCACCTGTACCCTAGGATTGTGCATTTGCGCAAGAGGGAAACATTATAAACGGTTTTCGAAATTCGTCATTGTGGGGAAATTTGCGTGGTGAAATTCAGTCATTATGGGTGGGTTTCCAGAGTCAAAAGAAAAAGCAGTGAGCCGTCACGATTTTTTGCCGCTCGTGTAGTCCGAGCAGTCCTCGGTGGGACCAAAGGGAAAGGGGAAGGAATGACAATCTGGCAATGTCCTATTTTAGGTTGAACAAAACAAGATACAGAAATGATGTTAATGGCATAGTGACGAGCATGATCCAAGAGGGGCATTCAGCTAATCAGGGCCGCAACCAGGGGGGACTACAGGGACTATAATCCCCCAAGGGATTATAAGAGGCATCAAACCCAACCTGATCTGTGTTACAGAGAGGTTATTCTCAGGTCAGTGGAAACCAAAAGGGCCGGGTTCGATTTTAGGACTTGCTTGTATGGCCTGTTCTGGGTTGGTGTGGGTGTGCTTGGGGTTTGCTTTGGTTTAACGTGGGTGTGCTCGGGGCAGTGGTGTAGCCAAGGGGAGTCGGTGGACCCCATGGACCGACCCCCTTGGGCTGACCCTGTTCACTATCAAGCGCGAGTATTGTTCTCAGGGGGCCTTCTGACTTGGTCTCGGGGGAACCCGATAATTAGTCTCGGGCCCCCGAACATCGCTCTCAGGGAGCCACCGAGAATCGCTACCAGAGAAATTTAGCTCGAAAATTTTTGGGCCCCCGAACTTTGCTCGGTGGGTCCCCGATTTTGGTCTTAGAAACCCCGAGAATCAGTCTCAGGAGCCCCCAAACATCCTTCTCGAGCATCTCTCCTCGGGGCCCCCGAAAATAAATCCTGAGGCCCCGAATATCACTCTTATGGGCCCCCGAAACTACTGCGCGCGGCCAAGCTCAAGGGGACCCCCGGGTGTGTTGCTCAGGGGATGTATTTGTGTTGAGGATGTGATGCTCGATGAGGGGGTTGTTCCCAGGATTGGCAGAGGCATACATTTTTAGGGGCCCAAACATCGGTCTTGGGGCCCCCGGCCATCACTCTCGACTCGGGCCCTCCGAGACCAGCTTTGGAGTCCCCCCCAAAGAGCAGTTTTCGGGTTCTCAGAAAGTCTCAGATTCCCTGATCTCATAATTCTTTGAAAGATAAACAGAGAGTAAACATTCTCGAATCCGTAAAGAGAAAATTCCAAGTGAAGTTCACTGCGCGTAATAAAACAAGCATTCATGCATTAACATATAACCAAACAAGGAAGAAATGGGAGGGAGGGACATCAAGCTACCGAGGGCCCGATCTGCACCTTAGCCTCCCTCAATCCAAATCGGTTCTGGTAGCGTCATTGGATTGAATCAAGCACACATTGACATCCCTAGCTGTGCTATGCCCAAAGATTCCAGAGATATACCAGGTTTTCCTAAATCGGTCTAAATTTGACCCGTTTTGGTTCCTCTGTGACATTACAACTCAACGGATATAGTTCAAACTCGGTACAAGAGTGGAAGAGTCCAGTTTCCGTGCCTTTCCGATTTTCCGTACCACCATAGACTTTGGAGATCAGCCCCCTCCTAAAACGATCGTGGGCACAGAAGCAGCCCAGGCGGCGACGGTCAAAAAGGCCCATCTTGCCGTAAGTACTGGAAAAATTAATCTCGAAAAATATTGTTCTCCGAAATGACAGCCAAACAGCTGAACTGTGATTGGCGTTTATTTCGATAGTCCGAGGTGCAAACACGTACGATAACCATACCAGCTCGGTAATTTGACATGCGAAGACCCATAGTAAATGACCCCCGTGCCACAAATAAAATCACACACACAAACACAAAACGAGTAACAATATTGCTGAGCCACTGTTGATTCAAGACGATAATCCTCCCGAGTAATCAATCGCTATTCAGACGCCAAATTTCAACTGTTACCAGTGTATTTTTCTAACGACAATTATTTCTGTCTGCGCCACTTAGGGCCTTCACTTATATGATAGATCACGAACCGAAACCCCATGACTCGCATAGATGCTAGGGGGCACGGTAGCCTCTGCCCAGGATACCGATAACTGTACAGACTCTGCCCAGGCGACACTATATCGGTGTGTTTAAACAAGACGACATTCATAGCTCCATATAGACACTTGCAAGCATTGCTCATCCCTCCAGCGCTGTTTCGACCTCACTCATCAATCAGCCCACAATATTTATCAGTCAGCACGTGCTGTCTGTCGCCGACAACCTCCCAATCGCAAACTCTACTGATCGCTAGCCAATATTGTTGCTACTGAACCGTCTATACACAGAAGCCCGGCTCGCAATCACCGATGTTCTCAGAGTCCATCACCAAACACATCCGGAAAGCCACGCTGATGAACCTCTACACGCTTCGTCGTCAAAGCGTGACGTCATCTCCGATGACGTCATATATCCTGACGTCATCTCAGGGGGCATCGCACGCACATCTAGATCCAGAAAATTCATCTACACCATGCATCGTAAAGCCTAGATCTCCACTACCACAACCCTTTCGCACGTAGTTCGCAGCGGCAATCGCCTCCACTTCATCCCACCAACGTGATCGTCACGTTTCCGAATCCGCCATCTGACTCTAACGCGCGTCTGGAATACGGTCATCACCAGTGACGTCAGTGACGTCATCACCAGCGACATCATCATTAGTGACGTCATCACCAGTGACATCACCATGATGTCAGTGACGTCATCACCAATAACGTCATCACCACTGACGTCATCACCAGCGGCATCATCAGTGACGTTATCACCAACGACATCATCACCAGTGATGTCAGTGACGTCATCACCAATGACGTCATCACCAGTGATGCCATCGATCACCAGTGACGTCATCACATCACGCGTGTCTGGGCCGGACCTCGGTCCGGCGGCGTCCAAGATGGCGGAGCTATCCCCCGCCTGAGGGCAGGCGGCTTCACCTGATCTTGGAGCGGAGGTGCTGGAGGAATTCGACATGGCTGAAGGCGGACTCAGAGCGGTCTTCTACCAGACGGGAGTAGAACCGCTGTCGCATTTTGCTGTCTTCCCTGCGAGAGGATGGGGCAGGGTGAGAACTGGACTAGTGGACTGTGGGGGCGAAGTACGATATTTAGGGAGGGGGTTAGATGCGTCAACAGCGATGGTCATTTTGAAGAACAGATTAATCATGGTCTATATATGCATGATGTATGTATGTATGGTTTATGTATGTATGTATGTATGTATGTATGTATGTATGGTTGTATGTATGTATGTATGTATGTATGTATGGTTGTATTTATGGTTGTATGTATGAATGCATGTATGTACCTATGTATGTACCTATGTATGTATGTACGCATGTATGTATGTATGATGCATGTATACATGAGGTACGGTTCTAAACGTCACGTGAAGCACCAGTCGTTCCTGCAAAAATGAGGCAAAGTGAGAACTGCCAGGGTCATACGGCGTCGCCAGCTCTCACCCTGTTGGGAGGGATGTGGGGTATCAGATCGAATTATTCAGCGGCTCTGCCGGGAATTGAACCCGGGACCTGTGCCTCAGGAGACGTGCTCTTCCGCTGATCCACGCATCCCCTACATGTGTAGATAGCAATAGAGCGCCTGACAGTGGCGGATCTAGCCAGTAGGATTAGAGGCAGCGATGCCATTCACAATTTTTTAGAATCCCAAGACTCACACATAATTTTCCCAAGACTTGCGCCCCAGATCCCAAGACCAAAACTCAATCCCAAGCGAAATCCCCAAAACCTTACTGATTACTGAGGCATTGGCGGACGCAGGGAGGGCATTCCGGCCATGCCCCCCCCAAAGCGCTGGAGGGGGGGCGAACTATCTTTTGGCCCCCCAAACACCGGAGAATTTTTTAAGGTGTTTTTACACTAGGTCTGTAGAGCAAAAAATCTTTGCTCCACCCCCTCCCCCCAGGAGAGCGACCATTTTCTTGGAGAGGTAGCTTGTACTAGGTCTGTCGAGCACCCAAATTGCACGTTCCATCCCCCTCCCTCCCCACAGGAGGAGAGGCAGACATGTGTTAGGCCCCCCAAAACTCGGTTCTGCATCCGCCCCAGTACTGAGGCACAGGGGTATCTAGCCGATAGGTTTTTGGGGGGGGTGGGGAGAGGCAAGCCAAAGTCGATAAACAAAGTCATGTGGTGATTGTTTGCGACAATTTAACTAGACATTAGATTTTGGGGTAAGCTCAAAAGGCGACGAGCAAAAAAAGTGAGCCGAAACATATTGCCACATGTTTTTTTTCATCCAGGGCCCATGTTTATACTGAAGCCAACTGGTTCTGTTGGAAGGTCAGAGTTGTAGCACCGAAACCTGACAACTGAAAAAGAGTCTGGGCAAAAAGGAGGTCGACAGCTTCGGGGGAGGAGGCAAAACACCGAGCCTTTTCGTTGGGGGGGGCACAGGGGCATATGCAGACCCGAGTTTTGAGGGGGCCAGACCCATGTCTGCCTTTCCTCCTAAGGGAGGGGGAGGTGGTACGTGCGATTTGGGTGCTCGGCAGAGCTAGTATAAGCTACCTCTCCAAGTACATGGGGTGGTCAATGTTGCAACCATATTCATAGTCAGAAATTTACAAGTTTGGTCTACTCGACAACCAAACAAAAGTTATGAAACAAATCGCACCACACAAATCCTGGCTGGCTCTATAGCTTTTTACAACCTTCTTTTATCGCTTACAAATCTTTATTTTATCATTTAATAATATACCGGTGCCTATAGTCCAATCATAACAATTATGTTTCCTTGTCCAGGCCCATGACTTCTATCCTTTGGACTTCTAGAATTATTGAATTGTACTTAAAAAAGATCTACCGGAAAAGCGAGTGGAAATTTGATTAAAATAACAAAAGTCATTAGAAAATTCAGCTAGCCCCGGTGTCGCTCTCAACCCAGCACCCTGGGATTCGGAACGCTGTCATGTTGAGATACCAGGAGGCTCTAAGTCCAGGCGTAAATTGGTGGGGGTGGCGATACCAAGGCAAAAACTGCAGGGAGAGATAACAAGGATTAGCGATGACAAAGAAGTGTAAGTGGCATAGGAGATCGTTGATGAAAAGTTGTGTAAACATTGATGTTCCCGAATACCATGAAAGGGGCATTTTGTTGTTTTTGAATTCCTGGAAAGGGAAATTTAGTCAAATACATGCTCTTAAATACTAAAACATTTTTTTAAAAACACTTTCTGTGGACTAAAGTTGTTTATACGAGTCTCATGTTTTATCTGTAGAGTGAATAAATCAGAATCCAAGGGGGTGGTACAAAGTTGAAAAACATTGGTACAACTTTGACCACTTCTTTGGCAACGAAATAAAAATTGCCACTGGGACTAAGGTTTCTGAATTTTCCTGCAAGTGATAGCTGAAGGACTAAACTTCTTGCCCGCAATGATCCGAGCTCATCCATTTGCAAACAAAAAGCTATTAAGGGAAAACTGCAGAAGTGGCACAAAACTGCTCGCTTTTACGGTATCAGCCAATTGAAGCCCTTGGAGCCTAATGAATATGGCAGTAGTTGCTAGATCGTGATGTCATCCACAGGCTGAAGTTTATCTTTCACTGTAGATGAACATTTTAAAAATAAAAATATTGAGCTCGTTGTACAATTTCCAGGGAAATCATATATTTTTTTCATGATTGTCGGCTAAAAACACCCCTAATTACCCTAAATTCCTGGATTTGACCAAGTTGCTACATTCCCTTTAAAGGTGCATTTTGCACCCTAAAAGTGGTGGAGCACTATTAGCAATTGCTTTTGCATTTTCTGTTATAAGGTTAAAAGCCTACATATTTATGTTCTTGCTGTCACACTTTGATGCCTCAAATCCAGATCTGCCGGCTTTACCACATTATGGTAGAGCACAATCACATTATTCCTACTTGCTTACGTGAAACGATAGGTGCAATATATGCCGAGATTTTGAAGACGGCCTCTTACGGTTTACCTAGAAGCTTGGGCGTTTTACCCCACTATCAGGGTAAAACGCCTTTTTACATGGTCTCAGGAAAAATACATCTTGCACATTTTGCAGTGTCAGAGTCACAATTTTTTTAAAAGTGTAGACAAATGATGAAAGAACTTAATGAAGAAAGAATAAAGTAATTCCGTCCATGCAGGACCGGGAGACAAATTCTCCCTTAACGTACGCGTCTTACCCCACTCTACCCTAATAATGATAATTATAGTATGTTTGATAACTTTGACACGGGAACCCTACTGTTGTCATCAAACGCTCTCGAGATAAATCACACACCGCAATAGTTGCCACCCGACCAAAAAACGAAAACAGTGTGACCGCCGTTGTGTGTTGTTTCGATAACTTGACTGTTTTGTTCAGAGGCACAATCTGCACCGTGTTTCCAGTTCAGTTTGCCGCTTCCATAAATGATGTGAATGATTGAACATCTGCCTAAATACGACCAATGGCAACGCTTCATCAGATAAAAATCAACTTAATTCGTCACTATAAAAATAATTATTTTAGCCCTAAAGGCATTTCACAACGGGAGAGAATGCTGTCTAGTTTGCCTTTTGTAGCCAACAAGCTGCAATTCCAAGAAAATAGGCTCTATCGCAATGAATGCGTGGAAATCCCAAGAAAATGGGCATATTTCCCAATGTCCCACGAAACTGCTCAAGTCTCAAGATCTTGGGACAAATCCCAAGGAATGGCATCATTGATTAGAGGGGAAGCCAAAGTAAAAAACAAATCCAAAAGCAAAAGGCAAAACAAAAACACCCCGCAGTGAAGGATGTTCTCCCATTTGAACTAGACAGATAGGATTTGAGGGTAAACCGAAGCCGGGAAGCGAAAAAAACCTCACTGGGTGCTACAAGATGTGAATACAAGATGCTTCTTCTTGCTATCCAGGGCCCAATGTTTACACTGAAGCTGACTGGTTCTGTTTGAAGTTGCGAGTTGAAGCACCAAAACCTTGTTTATAAACTAAAAAGGAGTCGGAGAAAAAGGAGGTCGACAGCTTTAAGGCGGTGGAGGGAGGGGGGCTGCCCAGGGCTTTTCCATTTGGGTGGGAGGGGGTAAATGCCTCTCACCCATCCCCTGGAGTCGCCACCAGGGTTGCCAGGTTTCTATAGTGAAAATATGGCACATTTGGCACATTTGCTATATTTATGGCCATGATATTGACCTAATTTGTGAAATCTTGGTCACAATCTGTCAAAAGAACATGGAAAACACCAAACGTACCATATCTGTATACAGTCATAGAAAAAGCAGTAGGCAAAGCAGTCCTAAAAAAACATTTTGGTCAGAGACATGATTGGCTTTTTATAACATTTTGAATATTTAGCATTGCATGTAAAAATACGCCAAATTTGTGACATTTGGCTGTAAATATGCCAAACTGGCAGCCCTGGATGCGCCACTGGTATACCTGAAGATGTAGGTGGCGGCGCAGAACGGTCGAGTGGCCTGCAAATAGCCAAGGAAGGCTCTCAGCCGGCGGCTGTCGTCCGTCTCCAGCTCCGGCAGGTCCGCCTGACGGGGCGGCAAAGTCAATACTGACGGTAACGTCACGGCAGAGTCAGAGTCAATGCTAGGGGACGGGACGGCACACCAGAGTCAGAGTCAATACCGGA